>WEIT01019069.1:161180-171860 GCA_013389985.1 Dryoscopus gambensis | reverse complement strand
GCTCCTCCGCACCTGCGGGCTCCTCCGCACCCGCGGCTCCGCCCGCACCCCTTGGCAGCTCCGAGCCCGTTCCCGCCCCGCTCCCCGCTTTTCCCCCGTCCCCGACCAGCCGCGGTCCCACCGTGGGAGACCTCAGAGTCCCAAAATACCGCTCGCGGCTTTTTTTTTTGTTTTGTTTTTTTATTTTCCCCTCCGCGCGTTGCCCTCCGGTTTTAATCCCAGATTTTCCCGTAATTATCTCGCTCTCTAAAGGGAGCCTCTCCTCACCCGCCTGCTCTGCCAGCCTCTCGCTCAGCCCTTCGCATCCACCGCCTCCCTTCATCCCCCTCCCGTTCCTCCTCGTCCGAGAGCTGCATGTGTTGTGCAGGGAGATGAGGAGCCCGCGAGCACAGCGCACCTGGGAACCAGCCCTGCTGCTCCCGAGCTCTGCGGGCTGTCCCTGTGCCCCGCGATGCTCCCAAACCTTCCTCAGGATCCCTCATCAGGGTCCCCGCTTGCTGCTGCAATGCAAATGATGAGCCACAATCTACTTTGAAAGTCACGAGTTCAGGCTTAAAAAGCAGCACAATGTAAAGGCACAGAGAAAAGAAAAAAAATATTCAGAAGTGAGGGTGGGACCTACCTTTCCCCCGTCCCAAAATCCTGTCTCGGGAAGTGCTCTTAAATGCCTGTGCAAAAAAATGCCTTGCAGTGTAAAGAGGGTATTCAGTCTTAACTGTGCCTCCCCTGGGTTTTGAGGGATTAAGCGAAACCCTTATTATGTTTAATTATCTCTAGAGTTGCTCTCTGTGCTTGCTGCCTTGCTTTATGGTTTAATAAACTGCACGTCGATAGAAACTACATGACAATTAACGTTAGTGCAGGTTGGGTTGGCGTTTACTGCTGCTCACAGGTTCCTCCTCGACGTGCCTGCACTCACGTGTTTCATCACCATCTATCAGAGCCTCTTTATTCAGGCAGCTCCTCGCTCCCAAAGGATCCATCCAAATGGTTGGGAAGCCCCCTGGGCAGCTCAGGAGGGTTCTGTCCCAGCAGAACCCCACGCAGGGGTCAGCTCTGCAGGTCCAAGGGGTTGGGAGCAGTGGCATGGAGCAATGCCAACACCCTGGAGCATCTCCAGGCTGATGGACCATCTGTAGTCGGCCCAGTCCTGAGCAGTCCTCAAGCGCCTCTTATGGTTGGAAAGGACCTCCAAGATCATCAGATCCAACCTTCATGCTGGAGGATGGCCCTAAACACAGTTCACTGCTCCTGGAGAGGGGCCAGCGCTGCCTTTCCTGAGTCCTACTGAAGATTTAAGGTTGGGCCCAAGAGTGAATCAAAGGCTAGAGGAGGCAGGAGTGCTGCGCTCGAGCCGTGCAGGAAAGAATCCCCTTGTGTTATGAAATGTTATATAAATGTTATGTATTATTTGTGTAATCTCATCCTGATTTATACAGGAGGGGAGCCTGCTCAGCAATCCAAAATAAAGTTGAGCGCCAAGTGTTTTCAATTTGGGAGCGCCTCTGTCTCCAAGGTCACCTCATAAATCCTGGCACCGTGGCACGGCGCTGCCAATCTGTGTGGGGTGTAATAACTCTGGAGGGAAATCAACGCTGGAAACGCTGCCGAATTTTTCAAAGGGAACATGCGTTGAATGCATCATCATCATAACCCAGCTGAGCGTGCAACATCCTCGCAGGCAGTGGGGAAAAACATCTCCCACCCTCGGCTGGGTGGCAACCAGCAGCAAATGAGAGCTGAAAGGTGAAGGCAGGGCGGCGGTGGGAGCAGACAGATGGCTTCCCTGGAAAGCCTTTTGCTTGTGCCACCTTCCCTGCACACCTTTAACTCACCCCTGAGTGAACAAGCAAACCAGGTCACCTGCTTTTTGGTTTTTTATCCCCGATAAATCCACAAATAAGGCCAAAGGTAGAACAGTCAGCAATCAACGACTGCTGTTGAAAATTCAGACATATTCTTTTGAACAAATAGTCTCGAATACTTCATAAATCTGGCACGGGAAAGTGCCCGGCGGGTTTTTAAGCTGGGTTGTGACAGCGAAGCTGACACTTTGAATCAAGCCTTACAGCGCGACCTTCAGAAACTCCTGCGCCGCCGTGCCTGTGGCTGACAGCGGGAGAACCCTGCCAGAGCATCGCCGCCACATTTAGCACGCTCGTGTTAATTAGCTGCAAACCAACCACTCTGAGCTGCGTGGAGGCTGCCACGTTTGTGTGTGAGTGTGTGTGAGTGTGCACAGAGCCACACGGGAGGCAGAGCCGGCCCCGAGTGCTGCCCTGGGACAGTGCCACAGAGGGTCTCCGAGCTGGCATCGCCCGCGTGTGCCCGCGCAGAGGAGTAAACACGGCCCTGCACAGCCCTGCTACAGCCAGGAGCAGAGGGGGAGCAGACACGGGCTGTGATTTATGGGTGCTGAACTCGCAGCCTGAACTTGGCAGAGGCTCCGGTGTTTAGGCTGCAGTTTGTGTAAATCTTAGGAAAGGTTTGGGCACGGTTTTACTGATACAGTAAGAGTTTGTCAAGCGACTTTGCTTTAACTGACTGCTGCAAAACATCCCCAAGGTTTATACTGGAGTTTTGTCTGACCTTTAATTAAAATACCAAGGCTCTCTTTATGTGGTGATGGCTATTTGTAAAGTCCTCTGAGGGTTTTGTCTACCCTGCTTGTATCTCGGTGATATCTCAGGGAACAATGCAGCTCACAAGGAATTTTGGAGAAATCTGCCTTTTTTTTATCATCGCCAGCCTTGCATTGTGCGAGTTTCATTTTAGGACAATGCATCAAATTGATAATTCTTAATGTGATGCAGCGAGAAAAGTGTAATCAGCAACTGGTTGAGAATTATTCGTGATGGGATCTGTAAATATTCTTGAGTGCACAGCCCTGTGACAACACAGGTGGGGATTTGTAGGGAAATAAATCCTGTACACAAGGTTGGAGTGGAAAGGTGGGGGATAAATGGCCTTGGAGGCTGATGTCCTGTTTGGGGGCAGGGAAGCAACTGAAGCAAAACTTGGTGCTGTGCCAGCATAACTCAGTGCTTGTTTTGAGATGCACATTCCATGTTTGCTCCTCGATCTTTGGCTAAAGATGCCAGTTATTGCCAGTTTCAGTGGAGTATTTTGAAAATATGCGTATTTAGTGCTGACAAATAGCTGAGAACCAAAGATCTAAACCTACAAACTTCGTGCTTCCAGGTGTAGCTTCAACAACTTCACTGTCCAAGCATAAAAAGCAGCTTTCAAGGCACAGATTCTTAAAGGAATCTTAATTTCTTTAGTTTAATTCCAAATTCTTCAGATCCATAAAGTCTCTGGAAGATAAGAGCCGTTCTGTCTGAATCAAGGAACACAGCAAAGAATCCAAACATTATTGCTGGGAAAGTTTTTCACAGTTTAAAAAGCTCAGCTTAAGCAGCGACTGAGTCCAGAATCTTTCCATGTTTTTCTTTGGACTTTCTGTACCCAAACTCTCCCTGAACCTTTACAAAATTTCCTTAAGGCTCAAACTTCCTAATAACAGTTGATAATAATGCACATTTTTTATGACCAAATGGTGGAATTTTTTAAATGAAAATTATGCAATTCTCCAATGGTAAAACTATAATTTATAACTCTAAATTAAGGCCTTAGGTTGCAGAGCAAAGAAAAAGCAGAATGGGAAAACCCTGAAGCTTCTCAGTCTAATAATTAGAAATTATTTTTTCGTTATTAAAATTCCAAGGTGACAGGCACTGCTACGTTTTAGTAGTTAAAGAAACACAAGATAAGCTTCATTATCTGCAGTGATTTTTTTTGAGAGTAGATTTAAAATGCAATAATTCAATTACCTCTGAAATCCAAATAAAATCTGCCCACATTCCTCAAGCACGGCCAAAGGGACGTTTCCAATGACACAACCTTAATAATGGCTACATTAAAAATGTTAAGAATAAATACTTTGAAAGCCCCCAGAATTCCGAGTGTGTCTCCACGATAAGGTGGTGACATTTATAAATGCCATGTGATTAGCATGTGAAGGGAGATACACATTCATTGTGCACTCAGACCTATTAATCATCCTTCACCTGATAAACACGGAAAAAAATGCCCTCTCTGGTCCCTTTTGGAGTCCTTCAAACGATGGCTCTTGGCGCTGATAACTCCAACATTCCCTCAGATCGCTTAGTTAGGGTTTTTATAACAATAAATTTGGTTGTGTTTGGGCAGGATCTTCCTAAAGGCCTCGACGGATTTTGGATGAAGGAGCCTCAACCAACAGCCTCATCAGCTGTGGGGCTGATTATCCTTCCAGAGGTATCCAAGATTCCCAGGCACTCCCAGGTGTTCTCTGTTGTAAATATTCCACTGAAAACTTTGGCTTTTGGGAAAGGAATCTGCAGTTTAAGCTTCAAGAGTGTGGGTAGCTTTGTACGGGGTACTGGGAAGGAATTCCTCCCTGTGAGGGTGGGCAGGCCCTGGCACAGGGTGCCCAGAGCAGCTGTGGCTGCCCCTGGATCCCTGGCAGTGCCCAAGGCCAGGCTGGACGGGGCTGGGAGCAGCCTGGGACAGTGGGAGGTGTCCCTGCCCATGGCAGGAGGTGGAATGAGGCAATCTTTCAGGTCTCTTTCCACCCAAACCATTTCAGGATTCCATGATTTTATAATGAAGACCCTCTAGCTTCAGTCAGCCCCACAGATTCCAAGAAACCTCTGCATGATCCTCCATGAGATGTGATCTGGGAATAAGTGACAGCTTTCCCTCTCAGGGAAGCCTGTGGAGACAGGCTCTCCAAGCCAGATAAAATTCCAAGTATCCAGAGAAAAATCAACTTGCGGCACCCAGGAGTTAATGTCACAGGACAGGAATGATCAAATCAAACCCTGCTCTGTCTTATCCAACATCTTGCCTCAAATCATGGTTGTCAGGACTCATTCCAGGCAAAGGAGTGAGAAATGTCTCCTTCCTCCGGGACACGGGGAAGGTGGGCATCCAAAACCGTGAGATTTGCTGCTTCTGTGTCGTCCCACAAATCCAACTGCCGACAGCACCGTGATGACACCAAGGAATGGGAGAACTTTTGGGAATAACCGCCCAGAGGAAACTTTTTGCAATGTCTGTTGTGTTAATACTCCCAAAATCAGGAACTGTGATGACGCTTCCGTACTTTTATCTGCCACAAACTCACGCAGAGCTGCCCCTCTCACAGCACAGCCTCCGATCCCGGAGCAGCGGCGTGGGCTGGATGTGATCCTTCCACACACCACCCACGGGGTTTGGACTGGATGAAAGTCCCGGGGAGCTCATGAAAACCTCTTCAAAATAGGAACCGCTCTTGCCAGTAATGAGAACAGGAAAGGCTTTAAGGCTTCCTCTAGGATGGGAGCCACGGAGACAATTCTGAGCAAGACACAGCCTATTGTTAATGTACAGATAAGGAAGGCCAAAAATAGAACTGTATTAATTTCAGCACAGAAATACAGGGGGAAATATATTTGTGGCGAGGAAGGAGAAAGTCATACAAATTTTTATTTGAAAGATTTCTATAGAAATCCATTAAAAACAGCAGAGAGGGGTGAAAAAAAGAGAGTGAGGGAAAACATCTCTCTGCAGCTTATGAATAACAGATAAAGTTTATTCCAGTAATGATAGGGTACGTTTGTATTTGAAGAATAGTAGCCTGCCAATAATAAAGATAAAGACAAATACTTTCATGGCTGTTAGAAGAATAAAACAAAGCTGATTCTTTTTTTTTTTTTTAATTGAAACAATTATTTTTTCCCGAGGACAGTTGGGTACATTCGACAGATAAGTTATTAACTGTCACTTTTGGAGTTTTAGCTTTACACAGCAGTCACCAAGGCACTGATTGTGCATACATAATTTCCTAAAAGGGATCATGTTATTATGGAAGTCGTGTTAGCAACGGAGGAACACGAATATTCCCGTTTAAGTCATTATCTGAGGATAATATCCTGAATTGGATCCATCCTGGGGGAGAAAACAAACCCAAACAGCTCGGGCCCAAATGTATTTAGGATATTTATGTGAACACAGGAGAGGTTTTAGATATGTGATGAGGCCAGAAAAATTCAGATCAGTGTAAACATCTTGTAGAGGGTTCAAAGTGCTGGAGCTCCGAGTCCATGAGACATTCCATGGGTCCCAAGCTTTGTTTTACTGATCTACATCTCCATGTCTCCCAAACTTGAAAATAACACTGCAATTCCTCACTTGTGGGAAATTACCATCACCTGTGGGGCTGCATTTAAAGGAGGAGTTGTGGAGCTGCTGGATCCACCCAAATCGGAGCAGAGCGTTAACATCTCCTGCTGCCTGATGGTGGAGAGAGACCACCTGGAATGTTGCCATTTATTTAACAAGCAATTTGCTGGAATTCTAGTATTTTACAAATAATTTTTAGTTGCAAAAATAAGTCCTGTAATCACATATCTCCTCAAAATTAACTCCTGTCCTGTCCAGAGAGCTCTTGACTATCTCAGGTAAAGCAAAACCGCTTTGCATGGGGACCAGGCCATGCATTAACTGATGGACATAAATGATCCTGAATTTGCCCTTTGTGCATCCTGCAAGTTTTATGGACCTCCCTGCAGTGACAGAGGGGCTGAGCATTCGTTACAAGGAAGAAGAAGAGGAGAATATTTGAAACCTGTCAAAACCTAAATGTTGTTTCCTCTCTAGGGAATGGATTTCGCTCTGTCACAGGAGAGGCAAGGGAACCACTGGAAACCCTGAGGAAAAGCTCACTCCTCCCTTTGCAGGGCTGGGAGGTTCCACTAAGGCTTACATTATTAAGAGTCTTCCAATGGATTTATGAACAGAAGATTACATTCTTAATGCTGCTTCTGAGAAATGGAGTGAATAATTCAAGCACACCAATATAAGTATGGAAAACAGGAAAGCACCTTGCCGCTTGGTGCTGAACAAGGAGAGTGAGCCCCGAGCTCACTGCAGCCATGGAAATGTGATATATGCAGCATGAAGCCCACTGAGGAGGAGGCAGCAGCACGAAGGGAGAGGCTTTAAAGCCCAGAGTGGGAGCTCCAGCCCTGGAAACAATCGCTAGCTAATGCACGTGGGGAGGGGAAGATTGATAGCACTGCCCATGACAAACAAAGGAGTTGCACCATTAATGAGACCCTTTTGTGCTGCATCTTGACAGATTTAGAGCGTCTGCTCATCAGGAGGCACAGAAATTCAAGTGGTAGCCCAGGGCAGGGAGTCAGTGACCAGGGGAGAGAAGAGCAGAGGAGCTGCCCCTTTGAGTACCCGCACTGCTCCTCTATCTGTGGTGGGGTTTGGCTTTCAGCGTGCTCCTGGCAAAGAAGAACAGGCTTTTATCTGATCTACAGGGCAGAGGGAAGCTGGCACAGACTGCTCAGAGCAGCTGTGGCTGCCCCATCCCCAGAAATATCCAAGGCCAGGTTTGATGGGGCTTGGAGCAACCTGGGATAGTGGAAGTGCCCATGACAGAGGATTGGAAGAAGATGAGCTTTAAGGTCCCTTCCAACCCAAACCATTCTGTAATTCTGTGGCTCTGTGAGATCAGAGACATGGCAGCATCCAGCTGGATTTGACACGGGTGGAAACTCACAATGGGAATGGTTCCATTGATGGTTACTGTGCACAACCCAAGTTTTTCCGCAGCAAACAGGAGATCTGTCATCCCAACACACCAATTCCTGCTGAGATGCGAGCAGAAGCCTGGATCTGTGATCAGTGGGGGCAAACAGCATTGTCTAAGCTGAGATATCCCAAGAGAGGGAAGTGTAGGATCATCAAACCACTGTGTCGAGGCACCTAAGGAAACTCCTCTCCCATCCCCTTCCCTACCAGGGGCTGCATCACTGATCCTCTCAGAGAGGAGCTATGCAAGGATGTGATAATCCAGGGCTCTCTGGGGAAGCATCTCCTCCAAGGCTGGCTGTTTAGCTGTAAAATGGGGGCTGGGGTTGATTTGCACATCCCTTCCCCCCCGAGCACTTGTTCTTCCCCAAGGAGTCACCGTCCCTGAGTGCCACCCTGCTGGCTTTCCCCCAGAGTCACTGTCTGCCAAAACCGTCCCTGAAGCGCTGCTCTGCCTGCTCACCGACACTTGGGGAGGGCACAGGGGACATCTCAAGTGTTCTGTGAGGAATTCCCTGGAGTGGCTGGGAGTGTGCCAGGGCTCAGGTTGTGGCGCCCAGGGCCAGCTCAGCCCAGGGAGCAGAAAGGACATTGTCAAGGGACGGGTCAGGAACTTTCTGATTCTGAAAGTTGGTGCTTGTGGGACTCAGAGCTCAGACAGCCCAGGGAGAAAGGTTCTGGCTGGGTTTCACACCAGTTAAATCCTGCCTGAACAAAGCAGGGTTCCCTGTTCTCTCCACCTTTAACAGAAGCCCTGCAGGGAGACAAAAGATGGCACAAAAGAGCTGATCCAAGCCATCCTTACCAGAAAGGAGCTTTCCCTTCTCAAACATCCCCACCTTGGCATGTGACAGTGAGAACTGATCCCTGCGCTGTTTCCAGAAGGCAATAAGGGTGAGGAATGTGTGTCCTTTCCTGCTTTGGGGCTCCCTGCTCCTTGTCCTGATTTAAAATTACAGATGATAAATAAAGAGAAAGAAGAGGGCAAGAAGGCTGCAAGAACAAAGGACGCCAGCCTTCCCTCTCCTGCAGAGCCACCCAGCTGATTCAGCCCTGTAGGAATGTTTGATGCCTGCTGCAGGTTCCCTTGCTGTGGTTTGTCTCTCTGGCACCTTCCTCTCTGGATTATTTTTAGATCTGAGAAATGCTCAGCAATCAGCTGTGCCTAGCTGGGCTTGTTCCTCACCAGGTGTCTGCAGGTTGTGTTTCTGCCGTGCTGGAGGCAGAGCTGTGGCTGCAGCAGGGCTTGGCTGGTGCCACGCGCCCAGCACGGGTCTGGTCCTCAATCGTGTGCTGGGGTAAGCTGGTCAGGCTTCATTTTTATTTTCACTGCAGCCCCCAGCTGCAGTCATGGGTCTCTTTAATAATTATTTGTTGCTCTGTGATATCAGTGTGGATAAATTCAGTGGTAATGAAGTTGCTGCCACAGAATCCCAGAATGGGTTGGGTTGGAAGGATCTTAAAACTTTTTCAGTGCCACCCCCTCCACACCTTCCACTGTCTCAGGGTGCCCCAAGCCCCATCCAGCCTGGCCTTGGACACTGCCAGGGATCCAGGGGCAGCCATCAAGTAAAAGAATCACGTAGAGATAAAAATTATACGTGAATAAGAGTCCAGTGCTATTTGACACGGGGATAATCTTTCTCATGTTGAACAACCCCATCCTCCTGAGCTTTCTGAAAGTCTCCCAAGTTCTGCCCCACGGAACATCCAGCTGACACCCGTCACATGGGGCACATGTACACCCGAACACAGTCAGGCTGCAGACAAGGCGAGCAGCTGGATATTTTTTTAATGCTTTGGTAATATTTATGACATTCGTCTTGAAACTCAACTCCCTTCTGGTTTTACAGGCAATTATGGCTCAGTTACGGTTGTCACATCAGCCTGGCTTTCCTTCCTCCCTCTCTCCCTTCCCTTTTTATTCCTGCATGTTAATCTGTTGGAAATCAGTGTCAAAACCTGTTTACACTCTTCCCAAACTACCACTTACACGGGCACTTTAATAATGTACCTTTGCTGTAAGTGCATCGCAGAGGCTTTGTTTCACACGGAGAGAGGCAGAGACCATAAATGAGTAAAAAACATGCATTACATTCCATGGAAATAATTTATTTCCAGTCAAAAAGCCAACGAAGGACCATGTCCTATTTTTGCCCTACTTGGAGCTTTAGGCCGTGAAGCTGAATCAGTGAAATGTCTCCAAGCTGCCTTTAAACTGGCACAGGTCAGGGTTAGATGGGGTACTGGGAGGGAATTCCTCCCTGGCAGGGTGGGCAGGCCCTGGCACAGGTTGCCCAGAGCAGCTGGGGCTGCCCCTGGATCCCTGGCAGTGCCCAAGGCCAGGCTGGACGGGGCTGGGAGCAGCCTGGGACAGTGGGAGGTGTCCCTGCCCATGGCAGGGGGGGCACTGGGTGGGCTTTAGGGTCCCCTCCCAACCCAACCTAGTCTGTGATTCCACGATTCTGTAGAAACACAACACTTACGAGCAACTGAGCACTTCTGGATGGTGACTAGTGGGAAAAAAATGAAATTAAATGAAATAAAATAACTCAAACCAGCTATTTTTTAAATGGAAGACACTTCTTTTCTGTGAGGAAAGTCAACCCTTGCAGTCCCAGCTCAGCTCTGCTCTACTTAAGCCAGGACAGCTCTGTGTGTGCAGACACAGGCACTTGTCCTGGTATTTTTAAGCATCGTGGATTTATAAAACAGAGAAGGACAGGAGGGGCTGGGAAAAAAAAAAAATAATGCCACTCCCTGACAACATATTGTACATCTTCACTGCCACCCCCTCATCTCCAGTCTGCCGAGATTCTGCAGCCCTGGGAGAGCACCCTTTTACGTGCTGGGAGATTCTCCTGCCCAAGTGGGGCAGGGAGGGCTGTGCCATGCGGGATGTCACCTCCCGGCGCCAGCAGGGCCCGATCCATGCCCTGCAGGCAGGACAGGCTTCGTGAATTAAATCAGCAGAGAGGGAGGTGCATCCCGCACGGCAGGGACAGGATCCAGTCCCTGGAGGAACCAGCGGCTCCCAGCAGAGGGGACAGC
>WEIT01019069.1:2219-160799 GCA_013389985.1 Dryoscopus gambensis | reverse complement strand
GAGAGGGGAGGGTGTCCCCACAGCTTCTCCCAGCAGAGGGGACAGCAAGCGGAGAGGGGAGGGTGTCCCCACAGCTTCTCCCAGCAGAGGGGACAGCGGGGTGAGAGGGGAGGGTGCCCCCACAGCTTCTCCCAGCAGAGGGGACAGCAAGCGGAGAGGGGAGGGTGTCCCCACAGCTTCTCCCAGCAGAGGGGACAGCGGGGTGAGAGGGGAGGGTGTCCCCACAGCTTCTCGCAGCAGAGGGGACAGCAGGATGAGAGGGGAGGGTGTCCCCACAGCTGCTGCGGCTCCGGCTCCCTGCCAGCAGCGGACAGAGGTGGCCGGGGTTTGGTTCTCAGCCCTGCACGCGCAGAGCTCAGCAGCCGAACGCTGCTCACTGCTCACACACGGAGGTCAGCAGGGCTGGTCTGGATCATCTCCACTCGCGCTTCCCCCGTGGATTCCCCAGGAATACACAGGGAAGGGTAATCCTGGGAAAAGTCTGATTTCCCACAGTCGGAATCCGCTGTTGTTCCTCAACAATAACCTCCCACAAGTGAAAGTGAAGCTGCCTCATCTGAGGCAAAATAAAATAAGAAAACGATGTCACTCTGTCATATCTGCCGACTTTTACAGCCTGATATTCACAATCAGATCAGAACAGCTTGGATCTCTTCTGTCATTTTGCCCAGCACACACTCCAAATAGCAGTGGAATTTAAACTACTATCTGTAATATTTTTATTGAGAGCCGTATTTGAAGAAGGATATCTTGCTGAAATAAGCACCTCAGCCAGTGCTGCATTTCAGGGGCTTTCATTTTTGATGACACACATGCACGGCGGTGCCACCGCGCGTGAACCCTCCTGACACGCTGGCGAGGCAGCGGGAAGTGTGCAGCCAAAGGTGAACTCCAGCACTGCTGGTATTTGTAATTGCAGTGAAGAAAGCAGATGAAGAAAACTTTTCATCTCTAACCTTCCTGACACGTCAGCTGAGCCTGGGGTGACCTCCACCAATGAGTGTTTTGCTCAAGCTGGTCTGAACCTCTAGGCTGGCCTGAAGTGGCCCCAGCAATGTGCATGGACACTGCTCACTTTGTTTTATTAAAGACTTATTTCAAGTTTAAACTAGATTTTCCGGGAACATGTGCTGATGCTTTTCCTTTGCTCTGGCGATGTGAGTCTGGTTTTTCAGTTCAGGTACCGACTTTAAAAACTGTGCCAGGCCCCCTCCCAAGATGTGTCTGGAACAATTATACGGAGATATTTGAAATATGGGGAACAATTGAATCATGGAATCACAGACTGGTTTGGGTTGGAAGGGACCTTAAATCTCCACTTGTTCCACCCCCCGCCATGGGCAGGGACACCTTCTGCTATCCAAGCCCTGTCCAGCCTGGCCTTGGGCACTGCCAGGGATCCAGGGGCAGCCACAGCTGCTCTGGGCACCCTGTGCCAGGGCTTCCCCACCCTCACAGGGAGGAATTCCTTCCTGATATCCCATCTAACCGTACTCGCTGTCAGTTTGAAGCCATCCCCCTTGTCCTGTCACTCCAGGCCCTTGTAAATACTCTCTCTCCATCTTTCTTGTCAACTGCTTCAGGCACTGGAAGGCCCCGGTGAGGTCACCCCAGAGCTTCTCCTCTCCAGGCTGCACAGTCCCAGCTCTCCCAGCCTTTGCTCCCAGCAGAGCTGCTCCATCCCTCTGATCCCCTGGAGCCTCCTCTGGGCTCTCTGCAGCAGCTCCAGGCCCTCCCTGTGCTGGGCCAGGGCTGGGGCAGCTCTGCAGGTGGGGGCTCAGCTGAGCATGGGGGCACAGGGGCACAATCCCCTTCCTACGCCTCAGCTGGACCTTTAAAAACTTTGCGCCATCACATATTCACTGCTTTCTCAACTGAGACAACTTGATCAGTGTGCAAAGCATGTTCCTCATTTATCTTTTGTTTTCTGCTTGTTGTCAGTGTTTATAAATAGGAGGCATCTCTCAACATATGTTTGCTCTGCTTTATGCTTTGAGCAGAACTTGCAGCACTAAAGGGAAGAGATAGAATCGAAACAGGAGGGCTGCATTCCTTTGGGAATTATTTTCTGTTTGTTTTACATTTCCTAGGACACCTTTTAGGGTCGTGAATTAGTACCTTCCCAGCTTCTCTGCTTCAGCTCACTGAGGCCACTTCCCACTGTCACACCATCAGCCAGAAACAAGAAATTGTGGGGGTCAGTGAGCACAGCAAGCTCTGCTGTTGCTGCGAGTGAGACTGTTGAGTTTTGGATTATCTGTACCTGTGCCACAGCGTGCCAGCACACCAAGCCTCTCTGGGAACAACACTTCCAAAATGCGCTTTACCCGGATTGGCAAGGGCGCATGGATTGTGAAAAACTCAGGGCTCAAAACTTGGGTGAGGATATTTTTCCTTTCAGCTGCTGCTGTTTTTCTCAGTAACATCTATTCTGGTTTTTTTACTTTATTAAAAGACAACAGCCCAGAGATAACACGAAAACAAAACTCAAAGGTCAGGCAGGCATAGTTTCCATGCTCACCTGCCCATCACCTGTAGCTGTGTTTGTATGGCCAAGCCTTACAAAGTCACTGCAGTTGAAACAAAACCTCTTTTGGTGTTCAGCTGGCAACGCTTCTCTCTGGCAAACCTTTCAAGACCTGGTTTTGCTCTGCACTGGAACAAAAATCCCCCTGCCTCCTAAAATGCAAGAAACCAATCCATCTTTGTCAGAAGTCGATCGTGTCGGGAGTACCTGTCGGGGCTGGGAGCAGTTTATTACACTTAGAGCATGTACGAGTTCCTCAGCCAGTCTGCAAAATGCCTCCTAAAAATATGTGTAAAGTTCGGGCTGTAAAAATAAACCAGCTAAAAATTAGAAAAATAAAGCACTCCATGGAGAGCAAGGAGTCCAGAAAGCTGGGAAACAAGGGACTCATGGCATTGCTCCAAGTCCTTGAACCTCCTCTTGGCAGTTCTGTTTTCTCTTTATAGAACCATGGACAGGTTTGGGATGGAGGGGACCTTAAAGCCCCTCCAGTGCCACCCCTGCCATGGCAGGGACACCTCCCACTGTCCCAGGCTGCTCCCAGCCCCACCCAGCCTGGCCTTGGGCACTCCCTCACTAAAACTAAACACTACTTTCTGATACAGGCAACCATCAAATTAAATTCTCTAGGCCTTCCAACTGATTTGTTTGGTGCATCAAGAATGGATTAGCTTGCACATTTTTGGGTGTAGAATACAGGTTTGGTTTTAAGGCCAAGCAATGGGAATCCAGAGACTAAAATATCAAAATGGCAGCCCAAGGAGCTGCATAGAAACCTTTACACAGCTGGAGAATACAACAGCTGGGGAAGAGCAGATCCCTTCCTATCCATCACCCACCTGGGAATCCCAACCTGAGTAACCCCAGGCAGGACTTCAGTGCCACTGCCACCTTTCCTGGTGGGGGGAAATCTGCTTTTTGCTGCCTGTCTTTCCCCAGCTCATCATAATCCTTCGTTTCTGTTGCTCTTTGTGCTTTCACTCACCAGAAAAGGCACTTGAAGCATAAAACTGGTCTTGTATTAAAAAAGACAGTAATAAAGGGAAACCCTGGAGTGTTGCAGAGAAAGGTTACCTTGAGCAATGGGAATTGTCAACATATCAAAGACACATAGCTAAGCTTTTGTTTTGATTCTCCGTTACATTTTATGCGGAATTTCTTGCTCCTCTCCCCACTGTCTCCTTAAAAAATTCCATCAAATTAGTGAATTTTACCCGGTTTCTTTATAAAACCCAAAGACCCACACAATGGCAATTTAATTCAGTCGAAGTGGAAACTTGATTGATGTGAGTACTGCAACAATACTGTAATGAAATTTGCCCAATTCATATTTTAAAGAAAAACATATGCTGTGAGTAACGAATAGCTCTCATCCTCCTCAAGAGCCTTGCCCCCCAAACACGAGTAAACAAAACAAATGGCTCCAGTAATTAAATTCCACATAAGTTTGGCTTATTGGGGGTGATTAATAAAATAATGGCAATGTGCAGCTGCGGAGGGCCGACACATCAGTTAAACACAGCAGAGTTACAGCCTCGGATCATCACCCAAACAACGCCCCTGAATTAGCTGCCATGAACAAGGGACTGCCAGCACTCGGACTGCTTCAGACTGCATTATCCATTTTTTCATTTGGATGCTCTCCTCCTGCAGCCCCGAGGGCTGAAATTGCTGCCTGCACTGTCCTGGGCAGGCTGGGCGAGGTGCAGGTGCTTTGATAAAGAATGACCCGCTCTAGGCTGGACTTTGGAGACAGAGAGACCTCACTTGAGGAAGCTCCTTTCCACGGAGTGATATCTATTTTTAATGCACCTATGAATAACTAGTAATGGAATTAAGGAGAGCTTTCTGAAAAATTGAGAGACAAGTTTGAAATGGCCTGCATGGTCCAAGCCTCTATGAAGGCACCTTGAGAGGAGATTTTTTGCCTTTTTTTCATCCTACAGGGACTCTTTGCAGCCTGTGCAATACTCCAGGAAGGCAAGTGGACTATTGAATTTTCCCTGTTACCATTCTCCACATCGGCCTTTGCTTTTCCTCTCCAGCAGGACCATCAAAATCCTGTTCCCTTCTGCCACCAAATACTCAGAAAAATTCTATTTCCCACTTGTTGGGAAAGCCATCTTGGCTTCTCATTAACTTCCCCTTGTGGCTCTACCTTTCTGTGGTTCCTCCTGAGCCTTGGGGAAGAAAGGAGCATGGCCAAGCCTCGGAACCGCCTCGCTGTGCCTTCATCAGCCCTGACACCTGCAGGAACCCCCTCACGCCGTGGTTTTCCTCAGTGCACCCAACCCCACCTGGAAACCAGCTGGATCTCATTGTGCCTCCTCTCCTGATTGTCCCAGAACTTTATTCCTACAGTGCTTGGATGTCTTCTAATTCCCAGCCTGATTTCCTTGCTGACAAATGCAGACCCGTTTAATTCTCTGGCTCGACAATGTCCTCGCCCTGGGGTGCTTAGGGAGAGCAGCCCCACCCCCCCCACCCCTGTGTGTCCAGCCTTTTTTGAGTTATCCAACCACACTTTGCTCTCTGAGCTTCCTCTCCCAGGGTCCTTCGCCCCTCCCCAGGCAGCCCTCCTGAGCACCTGCCTCGCTGGGAATTCTTCCTGCTCGAAGGTGTCCCCAGAACTGCAGCACTCAGGCAGGGGAGGCGCAGAACTCCAAGATAAATGGGGCGCATCTGGTGAATCTGCTCCAAACTCCTTTTGTTTGCTCGGGCAGCACTTCCTCAGCAAATAACCAAAGGGCTGAGTGACCTTGGCTGGTCGGGAGGGTTGGAGCATCACACAGACACTGCAATAGTTCCATCACAGCACCTGACAGCCGCCTGTCACCACTTCACCTGGACAAGTCATTCCCCCACTCTCCAGACACTGCAGGAAGTGTTACAGCACTGCCTTTTATTCTAACAGCAGCTCCCCGCTCATAGAGGGCAGGCTGTTCTCCCAGCACAACTCCGCTTTCTCTCAGCCTCGCCGTGAGGTGTTCCTTGGGAGGGAGGTGGTGCTCATCTGGAAAGCTCAGGTGACGGGGGAGTTCAAACAACAACCTCTTCTATTGATCTTTCATATTTCTAAAATGAATTGAAGGTGATCTTTTTACTGCCTGCCCTGATTAAGGTCATAAAATATTTCTGTGTAAAAGGAGCAGTGATTACTGAAAGTCTGTTCCTCAACAGTACCCTGGCTATAAGCAAGAGCTGTCATTATATTAATGTATGTTTTATAATTACTCAGATGTTCTTTGTGTTATGAAAATGACAGAGCTGAAAGCCGGCACTGTGCAGGATGAAGCAGCTCATGTTTGGATTGTGTGGATTTCTCCTTCCAGCACTGGATTCATCGTGTGTTAATAACAGGAAATTAGCAAAACACGAGACTGGAAACAGCTGAAAATAATTCAGAAACTGCTAAACAAAGAATGTGTCACTTTGTTACAGAAATCTGGAGCAAATCTCCAAGAGTGAGGGTGGGTTTTTCTGTGCCCATCCACGCTGGGCTGGCCCCATGAGCACCTGCAGGCACAGCGTGAGCGGCTGTGCCAGGTACCACTGCCTGGGATTCCACATCCAGAAGTCAGAGAAGCAATTTAGTGTCGCGGTGACCCGTGCCTCGCGTTCAACCCCGGCTGGCTCCGCACGGGCCACGCGGCACATGGGGCCGCCCCTGTGTCTCTGTGCCAGAGGCTGGGTGGCGGCTCAGAGGCAGAGCGAGCCCTGCCCCTTGCTTCGGGCCGTCAGGTGTACCCGGGACGAGTTCCAGGAGCAAAGGAGGTGAAGGAGGGGCAGCCACACCAACAAGTCCAGAGAGTCCTTTATTTCCCCGAACCGGGTCCGGTGCGACGGAGCCGAATAAAATGGCTGAGACACACATTTAATGGGAGACGGATACAATAGGTGGGGAGAGGGTACAACCAATGAAGGCACACACAAGGAGGCGTTTAGGGAGGGAACACATGTGTATACAACTAATGAGAATAAATGACAATAACTGACATTAGGGAAAACCAATGGAGTTATGGGAATTAGAGAATTCTCTGGAAGTAGGGGAAGGGTTCTAGGGAGATGGACAGGGGTTACAGGAGGGGTTTGGGTGATGGATAGGCAAGGTGCTGGAACAAGAGGAGGGACCCCGGGTGATGCATAGGGAGGTAAGGGAGGAGAGTAACCTTAGAAGGGAAATTAGGGGAAGGACCTGGGCTTGGGACCCACCACCGGAGGGGGAGAGAGGGGAAGGACCAAACCATCTTTATAAATTTAAGGGAAAACAATAAAAATGCACCACAACAATTTAGAAGTAGATACCTCTTCCACCCAGTCATTTCTGCTGGCGTGAAAGCATCCAAACACACCCCAATCATGAATAGGCTCTTTTCTTTTCATACATCCCCGCAAGGAGTATTTCTGCCCAGTTTACCGACGGGGAATCGAATGTAAGCAGTTGAAATAATTTGCAAAGATTCGGCTGGCAGATGGGGGAGGGAGGCGAGCAGTGCTCCTGGTTCCCACAGCCCCCATTCCCTGCTGCCGTGCTGGGATGCTGAGCTCAGCCCAGCCCCTCCACGAGGGAGCAGGGGTGGGAAGGGGGTGCTGGGGGCCAGCCGGGGTGGCAGTGCCTGGCTCTGTGCACGTGGGCACAGAGTGAGAACGAACCTCACAGATGTGCCTTGAACTGCAGCAGCACCTGGGCATGGGTCCATCCACAGCACATCTTGATTTCCATGCTGAGACTTTTCCTCCTATCCCTCCTCTTCCAATTCTCCGAGCCGGCTAATTTATGATTTTTATTGAATTTCATGCCTCAGGACTGCTTTTGGAGGCAAACCCAGTGGGGTTGGATGATCTTTAAGGTGCCTTCCAACCCAAACCATTCAAGAATTCTATGAGAAATTTCGCTGGATTCCAGGGAGAAGGATGGAAAACCTTCTCCTGTGTTTGAGCTGTTCAGGCAGAAATAGAGATGTAGGGCTTGAACCCCAATTACATTTGAATATTTACATATCTTTGGACTCAATCTCCTTTAGATTTCTTCACGGAGCAATTTACATTTTAATGAAGCCTACAAATAATTCCCGAATCAAAACACGTTTCCTATCAAAAATACAGCTGGACCTTGAACAGAGCTGTGTGGCAGCTTCTGATTCCAACGCTTTAAAGTTGAAAGGGATCAACATCATTTGCCACTTGTAGCTTTTACTCATTTTTCTGGGGTCTATTTCAAACAAATTCATTCTATAAAGTCGTGAGGTTAAAATAGAAAATAATACAAAAAATCAGATATGAAGATATCCAATAAAAGGAAGTATTTGGCATCTTTTGAAATTAATGAGACTTTGGGAACTGTGCCTCATTAGACTGAGACCCTTGTGCATTCACCTGGACAGAACCTCTGGTCATTCACAGTTGTCAGACACCCTCACAACCACTGTTTTCTCTCACTGAAATTGGGCATTTAATGGAAAACATAAAGCAACAAGGATTATGAACATGTATAGGAAACAGATTTCTAAAACAAAATCCGTGAGTGACTCTAGGAAGGATTTTTGGCGGTTTGTGCTAAGTTATACTTACCATTAAAATAACCCCACATGAACAGTGAAACGAATTGAACTGAAAAGTTCAGCTGCCTTAGCTCTGGAAAGTTTGGGTCAGCGGAAGGGATGGGATGTGTGACAGCAGGGCCAGCGAGGAGCCCGTGCTGCTGCAGCACAGGTGTGCTCAGAGACAGGGCTGAATCCCCAGGAAAGGCCTCTCCAGGCAGATCTGCATCTGGAATTTCGTCACCGGCGCTGATTGCCGCTGAATATTCAGCTGAATCTCCAAGGGAGCATCCCCCCGATCTTTGAGTTGCGCTTTCCCAGCGCAGGTGACAGTTTGTGATGACAATTTGCCTCCCTGCTGACCAGCAGGAGGGTTTGGGGTTTTTGCACGCTGAGGTGACTCGGTTGCTTTGGGCTCAGCTTGGGAGCAGCACCACGGAGCTGATGGAGCCAAAGGTCTCCATGTGAGCACAACTTCCACCCCCCAGCATTGTGTGGCAGCTCCTCAGTGAAAAACACACACTCATGGACTGGTTTGGGAGGGAAAGGACCTTCAGGACCATCCAGTGGGACACCTTCCACTATCCCAGGCTGCCCCAAGCCCTGCTCAACCTGTCCCTGCCCTGTCCAGCCTGTCCCTGCCCTGCCCAGCCTGTCCCTGCCCAGCCTGTCCCTGCCCAGCCTGTCCCTGCCCTTTGGCCACAGGACAAGCACAGGCACTCTCCTGGTACCAACACAGTGATTTTATGGCCCACCCTCCACAAGATCTCTGGGACTTCCTCAGTGTCCCAGTTGCTGACCCACCAGCAGCCAGATGAGGGGCAGATTCCAATGGGAAAAACTCCAGCTCCCTGCCTGTCTCTCCTTGTGCCCCTCATGGAGCCGATCCTGGGACAACTTCCATGCTTGGAGTGACCCAGACTTTGTTGCCCAAGTTCAGCCATGGCATTGCCAGGTTGAAAGTCAATGACTTGGGCTCTGCTGGAGCCTAAGTCCACAAAAAATATAAAAATTTTCAATTTCTCTGCTCAAATTCCTGCTGACGAGCTGCAGATCTCTGGCAGTGATGGTGCTTTTTTGAGATAGCCACATAATTATATCATAAATAATCGCTTCATTTTTCTATATTCTCTTTCTTGACATTGACAAGAAATTATTAGAATAAGCTCTAAATAAGATGATCTAAAATAACTGAAAAAGCTAAAAAAATTAATTCAAGGGCATTATTTTCTTGATCTTGCTTGCTTTTATTCATATCTTGCATTTTGGGGGATTACATTCACTGGAAAATCATGATTTTTCCCTTTGCTTTTTTTGCCTAATTTCATTCCGTAAACTAATCCGCAAATGAAAAAAGCATTGACAAGAAAAGAATAATTTCTAAAGGACAAAAGTAAGGTCACCTCTGATGGAGGATATGGAGTGCTAAGGGAGGGGAAGAGCTTTAGAGAGGACGCAGATGTATCATGGGGCGGGAGAAGGAGGAGAAAAGATGTTTATTCAGGCTTTTCCTGCGTGAGCACAGAAAGGGCAAGTGCATGCAGCAAAATATAAGCTCGTCCTGGGCATAATTTATCTTGGTCATGTATCCATGGAACTGGCCTTTATTTGAAAAGCAGCCTAATTACTGAAATTACTGCTGCTGGAGTCCTGCAGCACGGCAAAAGGATCCCTGCATCCCCTGCCCTTAGAAAGTTCCCCGCATTTTCATAGAAGTTTCAAACAGCACCATTGATCAGGCAATTAGCAGATTAAAAGCAGCAGCGAAGGCCGTGGAAGGGAGCTGAGCCTCGGCCCAAAAGCATCTGAAACACGTTTGTGTGTGTGTGGGTGCGCCTGTGCTTTCACGGAGCTGGAAATGAAACCTGCTCACATCTCGCGTTCCAGCAGGTTTATTTTTCAAATGGGGGAAAGGAAAACCCTCGGAAAGAGAAACGCTGCCCTGATGCTGCTCAAAAAAGGCTGGAGGCACTTTCTACCCCATTTATTCGTTTGGATTTTTCTCAGCCCCATCTGTTTCTTTTCCGTCGAGCAATCACGGGAGGGAGGATGGCCAGGCTAGGGAGATCTGAGAGCAGGTGGGACTGGGAGATAATTTGTGAGGCACAATGCCGGGTGCTCGGAAAATAGCACTGCTGATTTGATGACTTTGACTGCTAACCTAATTTGCCTGCTTTTATTTATTTATTTATTTCACAAAAGACACGCTCTGGGCATCAGGCAAACAGATATTTGTGATTAAACACCAAAGGGAGATCTCACAGATATGGCTCTGAGGAAAAGGGTTTTCTGCCAGCTTCCCTATTTTTCAGAGGATCGTACTGTTATAAACGTTAAAAGGATTGAGTTCAATGCAAAGTATGTTAACTAATAAAAGTGTTGAGCATGTCTAAGCAGTGTACAGGTTTGGCTGCTGCCTCAGAAGATGACCACGTATCTCACGGAACCACGGCAGAGATGAACAGCTGACTGAGAGAAGACACAGCATCAAGGCACGGACCCGGTCGCTGCCTTAGGGAGAGCTACACACCCCATGGAGCCTAAGGAAGAATGGACGGCGAACAGGAAGCGGATATTTGGGACCAAGACTTTTGGGAGATTGAACTGGGGGTATGAAAAGGCTCCTCGTGACACAGGGCCGGGCTGTTTGGGTGGTGTGTGGAGTGAGAGGGAGTGAGCTTTGGAGTCGAGGGCTGTAGTTGGATGATTTTTTTGTCTGTTTTGCCGAGCGGGTGGTGGCCTGCCCACCATTCCCTGTTTCCAGCTGCGGATTCATAAATGCGGATTAATTTTTTTCTGATATCTGGCCCCGTTTATAACAATTTCTCACACTTGTGCACGGAAGGCAAAAGCAACCTCAAGACTTTTCTCCCCCTCTGCAGTCACGAGCTGAGTGTCACTCTTTCACTCAGCTGGCAGCAGAGGTGTCACTGTGCCCCTCGGGGCCCAGGCAGAGGCAGCTCCGCGCGGCCCAGCACGGAGGGCAGAGGTTGGGAGGCGTGGGCAGCCCTGTGGGGGTGTGTGCAGATTTATATCTGTGTGCATCACAGAATCACGGAATATCCTGAGCTGGGAGGGACCCACCAGGATGATCCAGTCCCATCCCCATCTCTGCACAGACACCCCAACACCCCCACCCTGGGCATCCCTGGCAGTGGTGCCCAAACGCCCCTGGAGCTGTGGCAGCCTCGGGGCCGTGCCCATTCCCTGGGGAGCCTGGGCAGGGCCAGCACCCTCTGGGGGAAGGACCTTCCCTAAATTCCAACCTAACCCTGCCTGGCCCAGCTCCAGCCATTCCCTGGGTGCTGTCCCTGTCCCAGGGAGCACAGACCGGAGCTGCCCCGGGCAGGAGCCCCCGCTGGGCTCTGCCCTCAGTCTCCTCCAGCTGGACACACCGAGTGCCCTCAGCCACTCCCGGTGTGGCCTCTCCAGACCCTTCCCCATCCCCGTGTCCCTCTTCTGGACACTCTCCTGCAGCTGTATCTTTTATTGTGGTGCCCAGAGCTACTCCCAGGACTCGAGGCGAGGCTGCCCCAGCACACAGCAGGACAACCCTCACTTTATTATCTTTATTTTGCTGTAACTGCCCCTGCTCTGACTTCTCACCATCCCCTGGAGAAGGAATCACAGTGACACAGACGTGACAAGCTCAGGACACTGTGATGTCCCCATGGTACCATCCAGAGCCAGATTCTGGTTCAGAGCACTGAATAGCGGGGTTTTCATTCCTATTAAATTAGATTTTTTCAAGAAGATTTTTTACTACATTTTTAAAGCGAAAAACAACTAAACACTCCTCATCTCATCTTCAGATTCTAACAAAATTGGCACCTTAATTACACTGACCTGATCAGTTTACTGATGGAGCAGCTCTGGTGCTTTTGCCTTTCCTGGAGCTATCGGGCTGATGGGGTGGTATGCAAATTTAATGCTCTTGTTTCTTCCATCTTAATTATGCCTAATGAGCTACTTGCTTTAATAAACAAGCAAATTCCAATATCCTGCCTATATTTTTCCCAGGAAGACAATATAAAGTTAGATGAAATTGTCTTTCTCAATAATTGAAGGAGTTTAAGAATAATCAGTAATATGATCTATACGGGTGTCTGTATGGGATGAGCTGGTTCCCTCCATGGGTACTGATGGAGAGGGTTGGTATATTCATTTATTTATTAACAATTGTTTCTCCCTTAGGCAAAGCTGGTCCCAATTAAGAGCCATATTTTCAAATGATAAAAGTAAGTATCCTAATAAAGACACTAATTGGCAAGTATGTTCTTTAAAGAGAGTCATAAATTAGAATATCTCATGGCAAGTGGTGCCATTTCCATTAGCAGCTCTACAACTCAAGACACAGTTTTCCCATTAACCAGGTTTGAGTTTTACAGCGTGGAAAATGCTGAATGCAAACACCCTCCAGGACATCAGGAAAGCAGCTTATGAACTCGCCACTGGGTAGTTCAGAGGCAGCACCTCATTATTACTCTCTCTGAATCCACAATTAAAAGCCAACAGATGAGCAAGGAAAACTCTCATAACCCAAAAACTTATTGAGGCATCAGGCGCGAGGCAAAAATCCAGAGCGGGACTGGGAGAAAGGCTTATACAAAATGAATTTTAAAGATGAGTAAAGCAGAGTAAGGATGAGACAAAAATGAGAAACTGGGGGGAAGAGGTTTTAGAGAGGGAGAGATATAACAGAGTGGAAAAAATAAGCCCCAGTCCTTCAGAGGACAGACCCAGTGGGCTTTTAATGTACAGATCTTGAAAAGCTCCTTTTAATTTTACAGCATGGAACTGAAACCCCTGAAAAAAGAAAGGTGATAGCAGCATTGTTGCAGCCACTGAGGTTCTCCCCAGCGCCCGAGGGCCGAGCCTGCAGGGCAAAGGGAGAGCTCTGGGTCTGAGCAGCGCCCCTGAGAGGGGTTTTGGAGCTGTCAAATCCACTGTGAACCACTGCATTCGTTCTACTCAACGATGAGGAAATCCCCTTCCTGGGATTTCCGGGCAGGGATCCCCGGGAAGAGCCAAGCACCAGCTCTGCAGGACGGGGGCAGCTGCACAAATGGTAATAAAGCATCCGGAAAAGTGGGAATTTCCTTCATTCAGGAGCAAACCTCTGCTCTTGCTACTTCACTTCAGTCAAGCATTCAACAGGCTAATAATGATCTACACCCATCCCTCTGCATCCATCACAGCTGCCTGAGGAAGGAGGAATTCCAGGGAGACTGGCTTTGCACAATAGGGTTGTTTTTTTTTTTCCTAAGAAAACCATTTATTTCAGTATCTCATATTCTGCTTGACAACTTTGTGTTTTCATTGTTCACTTAAGAGACGAGACACGCAAAGATGTAAATAAAATTGAATGTAAATAAAAGAGATGGAGGAAATTTAGTGATGGCAGCACGGGGAAAAAAAAGGAAGAGTGGATCTTCCATCGACAAAGAGCTGCAATGCTTCTGTCCCATTTGATGTGAGGCATAAATGTCCCCTCTGAGTGTCCTGCACATGGTCCCTGTGTGTGAGAGGCTGTGCCTGAGCAGGGTGAGGATGAGGAGAGCAAGATCCCAGCATAATCCAGGGGAAAAGAGGAAGCGTTACCCCCCTGCTCCATCCATCCCTAAAACTTCTTCCTCGGGGCTTTTCTTGCCCAGCAGTGACTGATTTAAGAGAAGCTGCAGGTAAGAAAAGAGCAAACAGGAACGAGCTACAAGAAGCTGGGAACACCTTGATGTGCTCCTTTAGGGGGGCGCAGCTGCTTTGGGAAACACTTGAGGCTTTCCAGGGTGGCTGCAAGCCTACTTCAGCAAGACTTTATGGAGCTAAGTGAAATAAGGATGGTTTCAACCCTGGATTTTGATGGCGATGTCGTGGAGGAAACATATTTGCTCGCCTGTAATAAAAAAATCCTGGCTTGTCAAATGGGGTGTGCTGGGGAGCGTGCCCAGTGCTAACTGGGAGTACCCTGACGGATCCATTTGGCATCTCGGGTGAGCTGGGCGGCTGTGGGACGCGCAGCTGTCTCTGCAAACACTTGGCACAGCCCCCTGAGGAGGGGGCTCAGCAACAGACACTTGTATAATACATCAAACTGCTGAAATCTCTCTTTGGAATTCACAGCCTTATAATGAAGGCAAAAATTAGCATTTATATACCAGAGGTCTTTGTAAATGAAAACACAAGTCCATGTTTATCTACTCAGCTGTCACATTTTCTACTCTCCTACCTCATTTCCATACTGTCTAAGTATATACCCATATTGAAATATGTATTATTTAGCTTTATTTAATATTTTCCATTCAGAAACCTCAAAGCTCTTCACAAGGCACGGTGAGTGACAAATTGTTTTGAATTTGTGGTCATATTTGATTCAAAAAATAACCCAGAAATGGAAGTTGCTGCATTTCCCTTGGTTTCCCCCATCCCTTGGCCAGCCCAGCTCTCCCTTGGTTCTCTGCCCAGGGGGCCCTGACCTTTGCCAGCACTTTGGGGTGTTGTGCCACACACCTGGAGGGTCTCAAAAATCTCAAAATTGTGGTTACTTGGGCACCTCGCAGTTCTTTCTTTGCCCCCAGCACCACAGAAACACGTTCTGTATCTCTACATACAGACACAGATATATTTGCAAAGAATACTTGCAAAGGAGTTTGATAAATCTGGTGTTTATTGGGAGATTTGGTGGCTGTTGGATCCTGACAGCCTGAGCAGAGTTCCCAGCCCAGGGATCTCTTCCAGGCAGTGGAGCAGACAGTTTTATGTCATCCCTGTCAGGGAGATTTTGCAGAGGTCTGTTCCACTTTGGTACAGATGAATGACCTGGAGTGCTACAGAATTTGTGATGTTCTGGCTTTAATTAACCTCCCTCACGAGTGAAGCTGAACAAGGAAGAACACAGCCCTTTCCAGAAAGGAATATTTTCACAGTCGTTAAATGCATATTAATGCTCTCCATAATCTATAATTTTGTGGGTGACATGGGCACTATTCCTACAGCTGTTCTTTGGAGAAAGGATGTTCCTCGTCATTAAAGACTAATAAGTGACATTACATTTAAGTGCTTGCATTAGATCTGCTTCTTTGAATTTAATGATGGGGCAATGAGGCCTTTAATTAAACAGTCCAAAGTTTCTACTGGGAGAAACAAAAACAAGTTTATCCACAGGTTTTCTTCCCAATATAAAACCAAACCAGCACCCATGTGGTGGGTGATCAATGTTTTTATCCCTAAAACTGAACCTCACACTTGGAACTCTTTCCCTCATTTCTGACATCCATGTGATGGGATGAAGAAACTCCTCCTGGTGGTAGATGAAAAGCTCTGTCTCGTGTCTCCACAGAATTCCTGGCAGAAGTCCATAACTACTGAGGTGTTTTAAATACACACACGAAGTTCTCTGCCGTAGATCAGTGGCTTATGATAAACAGTGTTCTGGTGTATTTTATGGCATCCTGTGGATACTTTTCATACTAATTTCATGTATTCAAACATGTAGAGGCCCAGAAGACCCCACAGGAATTACCAGACTTGCAGAAGAGGCTGAAAATTTCCCAGGCTATCACATTAAGGTAACCACATTTACCTTATCTGGTGGGAGATCAATGTTTTTATCCCTAAAACTGAACCTCACACTTGGAACTCTTTCCCTCATTTCTGACATCCATGTGATGGGATGAAGAAACTCCTCCTGGTGGTAGATGAAAAGCTCTGTCTCGTGTCTCCACAGAATTCCTGGAGGAATTTGTGGCAGAAGTTCATAACTATTGAGGTGTTCTAAATACGCCACGAAGTTCTCTGCCATAGATCAGTGCCTTACCATAAGCAGTGTTCTGGTGTATTTTATGGCATCCTATAATTATTTCTGTTTGAATTTCATGTTTTCAAACATGTAGATACCATAGGTATTATCAGACTTGCAAAAGAGGCTCAGGTCACCACATTAAGGTAACCACAGTAATTGTTATTTGAAATAAAAATCAACTTAGGTGAACTTAGCTGGTTTTTATTGGTAAAATTTTCCAGATGTAATATAAAATTAGCGAAACTCTCTATACTCACCAACAAAAAAAGTCAGACCAAATGGAAAATCTGCTTTTTAGGTGCCTCTGGATTTCAAGCCCATTGCTCACGTCAGGTGTTATTCCTTAGAAACAGCACTGCAGAATAATCCCAAACTGTCCATAATTCCTCTACACCTGTCCCTGAATAGTGCTTAGTCTGTCTTGGAGCCTGAAATTCTTGGAAAATAATGAAGTTCTTATTTTTCCAGCCTGAGTTTTATTTAATGAGATAACAAACAAACAAAGCACCAGCATCAGCCAGAACCAAAGTGTATTATTGCAAAGGAAAGTGCCCACAGCTCACAGCGCCATCTGCTCCACCAGTGAACATTAAATATTTTTCAAAAATTCAAAACAATTAGGGAAAAAGTTATGAACTTAGACGGTGGCTAAGGCATAAATTCATTTTTTAACATCATATTTTAAATGCATCCCTATTACTTCAACACTCAGAGAGCTAAAAATAGCCCGGGAATGGAAAAGACATGCTGGAAATCAGATCTAAATTGGGACAGAATTTATGCACAGACAGATTTGCACAAGAGCTGATAGATTCCACCCCGCAAATGTATAGAACCGTATTGAATTTTAATTTCTTGTGTGATGATAGTTTTAATGCATCACCGTGCGGTAATAATCTCCAGCATGCAGATATTTATTAGGCGTGTGGTTGTGGCCCTTCCTGGATTAAATTCCAGGTATCCCAAAGCTTGAGGATGTGATTGGTCTGCCTGAAAACTGATTTTCTGTAAAATCCTGGTGTCTCCTGCCAACTCCGGGGTGTTGGTGGAGCATCGAGTCCTGTGCAGCTCTGCTGGAGCCACTCAGCCACGAGCCCTGGCAGCTCTGAGAGGAGAACTGGCCACAATTAAAACAGAAAATCAGATGTCACCTATTGGGAGTAAAGAGAATAAAAATACCCAGAGGTTTGGGATGTTTGGTACTGGTCCTAAAGATGTGAATGAATAAAAGAAGGAATGACAAAATGTAATAAAGGAAGGAACAGCAGGGTGCCAGGATCTGAAAGGGAGCTACAGGGAAGCTGGAGAAGTGTCTTCATCGGGAACTGCAGTGATGGGACACAGGAAATGTGTTCGAATTGACAGAGAGTAGGTTTGGATGGGATATTGGGAAGAAATTCCTCTCTGTGAGGGTTGGCAGGCCCTGGCACAGGGTGCCCAGAGCAGCTGTGGCTGCCCCTGGATCCCTGGCAGTGCCCAAGGCCAGGCTGGACGGGGCTGGGAGCAGCCTGGGACAGTGGGAGGTGTCCCTGCCCATGGCAGGGGTGGCACTGGGTGGGCTTTAAGGTCCCTCCCAACCCAAACCATTTTGGCATTCTGTGATTCTAAGGAATCACAAAGGGAAGGGCTTTTTAATTTTAATATAGAGCATTGTGAGATATATCTATGTGTATATATATATATATATATATATATATGGGCCTACCCATATATAATTCAGGTTATATATAGGTATGATTAATCTATGTCTGGGAGCCTAAAGGCTGCAGCAACGTTTTGGGATGTCTGAGATTTTTAAAGCCCATGCTTTGAAATGCTAGTAAAAATAGAAACCTACAGCAAACAGAAGGGGTGCATTATGTGGAAAGCCTGAGGGAGAGCTCCAAGGAGTCTCGCTGTGGACTGCACTGCACAGAGTATTGGAAAACATGGCAGTGTATTTCCGTCCATAAATACAACAGATATTCCCCCTAGAAGTGGATCTTGGAATCATAAAATGGTTTGGGTGGGAAGGGACCTTAAAGCCCACCCAGTGCCACCCCTGCCATGGCAGGGACACCTCCCACTGCCCCAGGCTGCTCCCAGCCCCGTCCAGCCTGGCCTTGGGCACTGCCAGGGAAGGGGAAAAGGACATTTATTTCCCTGCTGAGCACAGCTCCCTGTGAAAGCTGAGCATGTCCAGTGCTCACCATGTTTGCAGCACCGCAGGGGCAGACAAGGCACAGAACTGCTTTTATTACCTCAGGAATTTGTCTAATTTCCAGCACTGCGCTGTTGATAGGCTGGGCCAGTGCTGAGCTGCTCGAGTGAGCGTCTCCAACAGTTCAGGGTGCTGAAAGCTGCTATTGCATCTGCACTAAGTGTTGAAAATAACCTGAACTGAGAACTGCTGAGCAAATTGTTGAGCGCTGAAAGCACAGTTAGAGTTTGGAGGCATGAAGAACTCTCCGGAATGAGCGAGAAAATCAGGACAGATCAGCTGGATCTGCTGGCTTTATAAAACCACCGCCACTCTCCCGTGGAGTTCCCTTGCCAGAGGAGAATTTAGTGTTTCTCCCGTCCAAAGGCAGCAGCTTCTGCTCCGACTACTCTCTGTAAACACTTCAGGTCATTCTCCTTCCCGCTGCTCGTGCCAGCCCACTCTGTGATTAGAAGGTGCTGTTCCAACGCCGCCGTTATCCCTTAGAGCCGCTGTGGTCCGGCGGGGCATTCCCCACAGAGCTACAGCCTGCTCACGTCCAGCTGGGCTGGGAAACATCCCATCCTCTGCTTCAGTCAGCTCTAACAGCAAATCCACTCTGCTTTGCACTGGAAGTTTGAGCCAGCTCTTGGCTTTAGAAGGAATAAATAAGGCCATGCAAAGAGAGCGACGCTTGAGCCACGTAATCCATAAAACACGGGGGTGAAGTCAGATTGAAGATGTGGAGTAGCAAAACAAGCAGGATCCAACAGCCATAAAAGAGTTGACCTTCCCGTAACTCTGCCCACCTTCTCGAGCTGGATTTCTGCACTGGTATCTAATTATGTCACTCTTCATTCTCCTCTCCAACCTTCCATCACGAAGGAGTCAATTGAGAGGCTGCCATTAAATACAAAGTATGGCTCTCATTATCTGCACAGGTGCAGACACACATCTATCTCCCCTGCACTTCATTCTCTGCTGCTTGTTTATCTCCTGTATCTCTTTCTTTCTGCCCTTGTTTCCCTGTTTTATTTAAAAAGCAAAATGTAAAGAGCAGCTACTCTGTTATCCTGAGCCTTTGTCTGGGATCTAAATCAATGGAGCCCTGCTGGGCTGCTGCCTCTTACACCACAACACCAATAACACAAATAACAATCACCCTGATCCTATCTCCTCACCCCTGCCTCAGAGAAGAGGACACTTTGGAGCCAGTTGCATACCAGCAATAAACATGAGGGATCAGATAACAAATCTTCAAAGATTCGTCAATAATATATTTCAAATCACCGCTGCTCGTGCAGGGTTACAGCAGCAGGAACTGCTGGGGAAGAGGAATGCTCTGAAAATATCCATCATCTTTTACTGGCTGTGTAAATGTTTTGAAGATAGGCTGTAAAGCTGCATTAAGTTTACAATAAATTTCGAGGCTCCTACCCCATTACGAAGTGCCGAATGCCGGTGTTCATCCGCTGAGGCACCGGGCTGCTGGCTTTGGAAAGCTTTTAGGCTTCTCTCCCCGAACAGCAGCACTGCATTTCACTTTATACCACTTTATCCCCTGATTTTCACTGGCTGCCCAGTGACAGGCTGGGCTGGGAGAAGCAGGAACGTCAGAAAAACAAAACTGCAGGTGAAATGTCAGACACTGAGTGGAGTGAGTGAAGCAACAAATATTTGTAGTTCTAAGCTGTATTAAAGAAAATTACTGAAAGATTATATTTGAAAATATTTTCCCATGAATATCTCCTCATGGAGACCGGGAGATATTTGACACAGACAGTTTGGACTGCCTGAGTGATTTAGAAGCGAGGGAAATGCAGATATCCATCCCCTTTGAGAAGCTGAGCCCTCCCTTATGCTGCTCCCTTGGCAATCTCAGCCAAGGTTTGCAAGGCTGTGCTGGAGGAAGCCAAGAAAGAATTACCTGGATGAGCTCCTTGATCTATCGCAGCCTTTTTCCCTCTGGAGAACAAGGTTTGGGGGATAAACTACAGGATAAACTACAGACCAGCTTTATGCTCACCAACTCCTGGGTTCCCCAGGTGTTTTTTAAGGAAGAGAGCTCTGCACACTCAGATTGTGGTTCCTTCGGTGTTATTTATTAGTGCTCCTTTAGCATCCTTGTCACCCACTGTGCAGCAATCCTTCTGTCTTTGGGAAGGATGAACTTATTCCTTCTGCTCATAAGGACATATTCCCTGGAAAGCCCCACTTTGGGAGCACATTCCTTCCCCTCACCAAGTCTGGGAGAGCTTGAGGAGCTCACAGGCAGGAGCGGAGGGTAGAGATCCGTCTTTAGTGGGAGTAATTGTGTCTTTTATTCTTTATTTTCATGCCATTTTTCAAAACCTCAGCAGACACTGCCCTCTGTGTCTTTGCAAATGTGGGCAGGCATACAGAGACAGCTAATTAAAAGCAAATAGCTCTATATTTAAGGAAGTTTAAGCTAATGGGTGTTTAATCCAGGTGTCCTAATATTGTCCCTGCAAGGTTGTGCCACTTCTAATGGAGCGGGTCAGGACTGAATCCCAGTAGTGGGGACTGTAGGGCCAGAGAAGGGTTTGGGTTGGAAGGGACCTTAAAGGCCATCCCATTCCAACCTCCCTGGGGTTTGGAATTAAGTTTTTAAATGTGACCAGCAGCTCTATGGGGAATTATATTTACAGTAAGCCCAGGGAGAGCGATTCAAGGGCTCGTATGGACACCAAAAGCGAGTCACAGTTGGATAATTGACAATCCTGTGCATTTTGGCATCCAGCGACCCCCTGTTCTCCTTTGTGGCCTTGGCCTGCAGAGAGCAGATATCCGAGGTTCCGAGGTGAACTTAGAAAATGCAAATGAGGCATTTGCCTGTGAAAGGTTTTGCTGCCTTCCAAACCCTCACTGAAATCCCAGCTCGTTTAGAAGGTCCAAGTTCTCATTATCTTGGCCATGCAAGGAGGAATGAGTGGATGGAAGCGTGGGATGTGCTGGATTGCACAGGGATCTGGGAGCAAGGCTGGGGGAGAAATCAGTGAATCCCCTAATTTCTCTTTCTGTTGCTGCTCTTGGCCAATGGAGAGAACTCGACCAGACCTGTCCAGTTTGGTAAAACCAAGAGGCAGAGGTACCCCATGAGCTTTCTCCCTGATGCTGAGAAATGAACACCTTTACCAGTGAAAAATATTGGAAGAATTCATCTTTTCTGCGTGTCACTTTTCCCCCTTTCTCAAAGCTTTCCTATAAATCTCTGATTTTTCAGACTGGAGCAATGTTCACCTGCTTGCCACTGAAAAATACGAATAACTGAGCCCAAGCAGCAGCTCTCCAGTTTTCCTTAAATCAGCCTGGAATACCTGACCAGGTCATTGCATGGATGTCTTGTATCCTGTTCTCAGACAGGTGACCCCAAATCTGTGAGCTGGGGTGCAGCTCCAGCCCCTCCCACCCTGCATCTTGTGGCATCGGCACCTTCCAGGGCAGCTTTCCACCAACCCTTCCCTGCTCCCTGCTGGGAAATTCAGGATCACTCTCCAGAACAGGCCAACAGCTTGGTTTAAGCACTGCTGGATCTTGCCGCCACCACCATCAAATCCAAAATTGTTTCCACCATCTCTGGTGGCTGCTTCCAGACAGTGGAGCAAGTTCAGCTGTGCCTAAACTGTCCCTAAACTTCGCTCTCTGTTCCTTCTACAATTAATCAGTCCGGTATGGAAGGTTGGGAATTCCCCTTTTTAGGGTATCACGTTTCCCATTTTCCCTGAAGGTGAAAGAGCCCAGCGCCAGTCAGAGAACACCCTCAGCATTTCAGGCTGGACATAACACACTTCCACAAGCAGTAGAAAAATTCCCAGAAGATTTGCTGGGATTTAAACCATCCTGATAATGAAGGAAAGCATCCACACAAATGAATGCTTGATCCTAGAAGGTGTGAATTTCTCTTTTGTGTTCCAAAAACTTTTTGTTTGATTCAGGGAGCAAGTTTTGCACTTGCAGCTTGATTCAGAAGTCTGCTGAAATTAATAAGCAGCTTTCTGTTGACCTTAGCAAGCTCTGGATTAGGCTTTGTGTGAAAAGCAGTCCACTGCCTTAACCAAGGGATATTTACAAAGTAAAAGCCAAAGGAAACTTATAAAAGAAAAATCTCCCATTTCATGTAGAAGCAGTTTTAGTGCCAAAAATATAATAAAAAATCCCGCAACATTTTTCTCTTTATCATCATCTTTACAGGCTTCATGAACCTCATCTAAAAGGTGCTCTAGGTAAAAAGTATTATCATTTTGATGAATGCCAGCCCTTTGACACGAGGAAGAAGCCTTTTATTCTCTGACAATGCCCCTGCCAAGCTAAGTAGAAGATGTAGGCAGAAAGCTGAGGGGAAACCCTGATGCTGATGAATCAGAGCTCCCTGCTGAGAAGCAGCCTGATGATCCCCACCATCTAAACAGTTTAGGGCTTTTTCAGCAGGTTCAAGAACCAAGTTTCCCTCTTTGTCACGTTTTGAAAGGCTACAGGCTGAACCTGACCCCGGCTGCTGGCAGAAGGAAGGAAATCTGTTTCCCACGTGTCTCTCCCAGGGTCTCCACTGCCACACCTTGGAGCACATATCCCTTCGGCGCCTTGTCTCGGGATCCTGCAGCAAACTGTCATCACCCAGCGCTGCTGTGGTGGGTGGGGAGTGAACATACAGACATGGAGCTCGCAGGAGCTGGGAACTTGCAAAGCTCATCGAGACCTCCAAAAGTCGCTTGGAAAAGTCGCTCTTGATTAAGTTCTTACAGTGCTTTACATTCCCCATTTACTGGAAATACTGCAAGGATGAACCTTGCCTTAGTTTTGGATGATCTTTTTGCATTGTGTGGACATTGATGACATCCAGAAGAGTAGAGGAGAAATGACAATATTGGGAAATATTAATCTATATGTTAAAACAGCAACAGAAGCCCCACACACATCTTAGGTTTGATTTTTCACTTTGATTTTTGGTTAGCCGCATTTTTTCGTTCGCATTCCATTCTATCCCCATAGAAAATAAAGTGTTCAACTGTTTGGGACAGATTTTTTGTGGCAATGTAGAGCCTGAAAGCTTTTACATCAAACTGGGGATTCACTATGCCAGGCACTGAATAAACTCATTCTTCTATTAGGAAAACCTTATATGTAGAGTCAAGTCAGAGAGAAAATCAGTTTCCATCCTACGTGGGCCTTGTCTTTATACACTGTTGAATCCCAGAATGGTTTGGGTTGGAAGGGACCTTAAAACTCATCTCATCCCAGCCCTGCCATGGCAGGGACCCCTCCCACTGTCCCAGGCTGCTCCCAGCCCCGTCCAGCCTGGCCTTGGGCACTGCCAGGGATCCAGGGGCAGCCACAGCTGCTCTGGGCACCCTGTGCCAGGGCCTGCCCACCCTCATAGGGGAGGATTTCTCTAAAATCTCCTCTAAACCTACATATTGCTGCCAAATAACATAAATTCCAATGCATGATTGATTTTTCCCCATGAGGAGTAGAAGCTGTCCCAGGCTGAAAAGTTTACACTCTAAACAGGAGTTAAAATATTTAGAGTGTACACTCCAAATGTGTCAAACCCCTGTGAGATGGGAAGCAAACATCCAAGACACTGAATTTTCTAAAATATCAAACATCCCTGCAACTTAGAACAGGTTTCCTATTAAAAATATGTGGAAAATGACTTTTCTGTGCAGCGGTAATTGCAAATAACTAAACTTTGGTCAACCAGAAAGAATTATGAAAAAAAAGTCTCAGAAGCAGATCCAGCTCTGTGCTCGGTTCCACATCCAGTCCCCTCCTGCCTGGGCTGATGCCTGGGGCCTGGGTTGCCCCTTGGCAGAGCTGGGTGTTGTTTCCAGCAGTGTGGATTTCCCTGGGCCTGTCAAGCCCGGTGCATATCACGGTTTGTTATTAAATATTTTGGCTGCTCTCTCCGTGTTCCTTGTTTCATCCCCAGCTCAGTAACATGTCACACGCACTATATTATTACTGACTTTAAAGCGCACAACGAGATCAAGCCTTGAGAGAAGAGGAAAGTGGAAAATTGGCAGGAGAAATCACTTCTGCCTTCAGAGGCAGTGGCAGAAGCAGCTGCTGAGTGCATATTGTGCGAGGAGAGCGAGGCAGAAGCAATTGGAAGAGAAACTAATACAGAGATCACACACGATCTGCAGAATTTAAGGAGCAAGATGTATCCAGTGGCCAGCTGCTGCTCAAAGCGCCAACTGGAGCAGACAAGGTGGGGGAAGAAAGAGAGCGAGCTGAATACTTGAGCCGCTTCATGTGAGGAAAGCTTGCCATGCAGGTGTGTCTTGGGTTGCAATATGTAACCAAAAATGTGTATTCTAATTTCATGTGTTAAAACCAGTTGGAAGATATTTTTTATCTCTTGTAACTCCAGGGGAAGGAGGGCGGGTGCCTTCTGTTAATGGGTCAATTGCTAAAACCAGATGGGGCAGAGCTTCCTTATCTCGTCCTCCACCCATCCTCCTCCAAGGGGATATCAGCTGGGAATGAGCCATTTAAGGCTCTCCTTGTGACCGATAACATCACATCACCCCACTGGGAGATGCTCCACTCAGTGGGAGGAGCCAAAGCCTCTCTACCTGCATAAAACCTGCAGCTCAGAGCACCAGAGCAGCTGGTTTTTGCACTGATTCCCTGAGGAAGACTGGACCCATCCTGTCACCACCGGACCCTTCTACAGGATCACCTCTGCTCCAACGGAGCCACAGCTGCCACTCCAGGAGGATTATTTTGGGCTGCTCCCCACACCCTGACCAACAGGGGGTCAGGTCGTGTTCTGACTCTGTCAGAGTTTCTGGGATTATTTGTTTGTTGTTGTTCTTTTTCTCTGTACCACTACCTTTGTAGTTTGTAATATTCTTAGTAAAGAACTGGTATTCCTGTTCCCGTATCTTTGCCTGAAAGCCCCATAATTTCAAAATTATAGCAATTTGGAGGTGGGGGGTTTACATTCTCTATTCCAAGGGAGGCTCTGGTTTCCCCTGGCAGTCACCTGTCTTCTAAACCAAGACAAGGTGCCAAAAGGGGAGATACTTGCAAGGCAGAAAATTGATTACAAAGAGATGAGAGTGCGCGAGCTTCAAAAAGGCACCGAAACAGGAATCACGGGTATGGAACTGTGGTGCAAAAGAGAATTTGCACAAGGTAGTGAATCCAAACTTCAAAGCCAAGGTCAAAGACAAGGAAAGATGGGACCAATTACAGCCATCAAGGAAAGCTCACTGGAAGAGCTCGGCTGTGCACAGCAGAATATTTGAATCTGAGGGGTTTGGCTCAGAGAACACCTGGGTGGTTGAACTTCAAAGGGTTATTGGATCTTGTGAGAGGTTTGGGGGCAGTCGCTGTGTGTGCATCTCCTCTTGCTCTCATCACCAACACCGTGAAGCACAAACAATTCCATCCATGACAAAAGAGAAATACCTGCCCCAAGATTTGGGATATCTCTACAAATAACTGCTTGGAATGTGCCCATTCCACTTTCTGCAGCCTCCCAGCGGGGATCCCAGGAAACCAGCCATGGGATGTGCCCTGTGACCCACCCAGCTGTCCTAGATGGCTGCTCAGCATCCCTGGCCAGTGGAAATCCCCAAAGTTGCCAAATGTAGGATAGATTGGAGAACCTTGTGCCAGCTTGAGGCGAAACATCAGGATATTGGTAGTATTGGATTATTCCCCAGGGGAGCACAAGCACGACATGGGAGGATCAGTCCAGACCCAAGGCTGGTCATAGTCCCACTAAAACAAGTGGGAAAAGTGCAGGCAAAATATTTGCCCCCACGAAATCATTGTTTGTCCACATTCCCCTCACTGTTTTCCTTTAAAAATATTTTAAAGAGCTTATTTCTACACCCTCCAAATCCTTAAAGTATAATCGAAGACGCCAGTATTTAAATACTATAAAAGTAAGAAATACAAAATGTCTTGCCATGATTAAGCTACAGGTGTAGCAAATAATAACCTTGCAAGTGTAGCAGGGAGAAAAAGTCAGCAAACCTTGCAAAGTGTTTTCTTCATGGTTGGCAATAATCCTTCCAGAAGCTCAAAATGTTTGCTTACCAAATATTCATTAGTTAATATTTGTACAGTGCCTTGGAAATGAAAAGCACTAAATATGTGCTAATTAGAATTATAATTACTTATTATTATCGAGCTCTTTCTTCCCTTTGTTCTGTGTGGCTCTGTCTGGGAGGAGGCACAGAGGTTGCTCCCCTGGAAGCATCTCGGCCTCTTACAGGATGGAATTAACAGCATTTGTGTGCTGGGGGAAAAGGAAAGAGGAATAACCAGGACAGGCTTGCGGAGGGATGGGAAAGGGAGCAAAGATTTGGAGTGTCTTGGCTTCACTGGGGCTTTTTGCTGTATTTATGTTTCCAAGCCTTCTTCGATGCTATGTATGTATATACACACACATATTATGCTCTGGCTGGAAAGCAGGAATTAGGATTGATGCCTTGCTTTCCCAGGGATAAATGATGGCCTTTTAAAGGAGCCTGTTTCCCCCCTGACCCCACCAGGCAAGATGCAGTGAGAGGTGCAGGGGCTGAATATTTGCACCTCCTCCTCATCACCAGCCCTGCCTGATGCAGCTGTTTCTCCAGGCCTTAACTCTTTGGCAGTTCCCTATTTTCCCAAGTGATGCCACGTTTTCATCCTTCTCTGGCAGTTCCCTATTTTCCCAAGCGATTCCACGTTTCGCTCCCTCTATTTAAAATTAAACTTTCCCCTCTCCATTGCCTGGCAGCCCCATCCAGGCTGCTCCCAGCACTCCCCCACTGCTTCCTTCCCTCCTCGGGGATTTCACTGCTGTGTGCTTTCCACGGGCTTTTCCTGGCACCACCTTAATGAGCTAAACCTCATATTTTTAATTTGTATGTTCATATGCAATAAAGGTGGTGCTGGAAAACAAAGCTTTTTGCGGGATGGGGAGAGGTCAGGGAGCTTTTCCCACGCTCCAGGCAAGCCCTGAAAGCCTGGGGAGGAGATTTCCCTTCCTGCACTCGGGTACAGCCAGTGCCACTCATTTCACTGCTGGAACGTGACAATTCTGGCAGGAGGAGGGGATTCTCTGGGTTTTCCTTCTCTGTAAAGGAAATTAAAAGATCTGCTCTGTGCACACACCTGTGGAGCACGTTCTGTCTTGTCTGGCATGGAGTGACACGAGAGCAACATTTCCTACAAATAACTTCCTAAAGGAGCTGCTAATTATTAATGCAGGGAATTCCAAAAAAGAAGGAAAACAGCATTTCTCAGCAAGAACTTTTAATGAGAGTGCCATTAAGGCAATCAGCCTGCAAAGCACACGGTGAGTTGTAAGGAAACCTTTCCATTTGTTCATTCTCTGCTGAGAATTCTCGGCTTTTTTTGGGTGCACCTCCCCAGATGACAGTCCAGCAGCACCCAGGGGAGCCAGAAGGATGCTGCCAGATTCTGGTGGGCTGGAAGCATGTGGGGAGGGGGTTTTGGATGCTGGGAGCCAGCAGAGCAAGCAAATATGGGATTAAAATTGTGATCCATGTATGGGTATGAAGTTGAGACCAGTGGAGAACCTTCAAACCTTCCCTGCACCAGGATCCTGCTGGTGGCTTTGGGGTCAGGGGCTCTCTAGACCGAAAGATCAAAGCCAGCATCACTCTAGACCGAAGGCAATTGGCTGAACATGACCTTGGAGCTCTTTTCCCACCCAAATAAATCTCTGATACCAGAAGTGATGCAGCCCTTGGGCAAGCACCACAAATCCAGGATCAGACCATGAAGCAAAAGTAGCTTATCCCAAAGGGATTGTTGAAAATCTCAACATTTCTAATTCTAAACTGCCTTCTTGAAAATTCCAAAACTGCTCAGAAAATTATTACCCACAATTATATCCGGTAGAAACTCAGCAAACATATTTGAATTAAAAAAAAGAAGTAGACATTTGCTGTCTAATCAACATCTCATTTCCAGTATTTTACAGTGTTAAATATTTGAATTGTATTTTTAATTAATATTTGTTAAATATTTGAATTAAGTGTGTTTTTCATTAATATTTGTATCTTTTCAATGAAAACAGTGATCGAGATTAGTTTTAAGCACAACCCTACTTTTAAAGTCAAGGGTTAAGTCATGGTGGCATCACCTTGAGGGATTTAACATCCACAAAACCTGCAGAGGTAAAAATCTATTTATGAACATGAGATTGAGGAGAAAATAAAGAAAGACATTGTGGGGAAAAAGAAACTAAACACACACAGGCTGACATTGCAGGAAATTAAATAATAGGAGTGCCTGGAATTTTGATAATCTGAGCTGTTTTATCCTGGCTTTCCAGCCAACGTAGAATTTCCAAACGAGGAAATAGGAACTGGCTTTATGTCCTCTGTACTCAAAAGGTTTAAACGCTCTATTAGCAAGACACTCGTTATTACTCTATTTTCTCATAGGTGGATGAATACTGACTGTCTTGCAGCAAAAAACGTCCCTGCTGGTTGCTGGGTTTTGTCAGGTTTGGAGCGAGGAAATTTCTTTCTATTTTCTGATGTTCCTGGGAGACCTCACTGAATGAAAAAAAAGCGTTCACCCCTTACAAAGTGATTTCTCTTATTAATATTTCACCAGGCAGGTCAGAGGATTATGAACCTCCTCTCACCGTAGTATTGAACAAATACTTTAAGGAGCGTGGTGGTTTTGCCAAACAGAACATAAACTGATGGATGGCTTAATCTGAGCCCAGCTGGGGCGAGGCAGGAAAACAGAATCACACTGGGGTGGCTGGGAATGATGTAACAGGGAGCAAATGGATGGAGAAACCTGGAAAACCCAGAGAGACTCTCTCCTTCTAGATAAATACAGTGTAAGGAAGGAGAAAACCTTTAAATGTTAGTCCTAAAACCTCAAAATCTTTCTTGGCAACCACTGAGGACTCCTATTCAGAATAAACGAGGCATTAGAGTATGGAGTGAATGTCAACTCTGCTGTTTGTTTCCTTGAGAACTCAGATATTTCTCTTTTTTATCATTTTCAGCAGCTGGATGATGTTTCCATGTGGGCAGGGGAGTCCAAACAAGCGAATCCAAGGGTTTCAGTCATTCCCAAGACAGTTTTTGTTAGCAAAGGACGTGCCAACCTTCTGTCAGGCGTTTCACCCTGTACTTTTTGACCCAAAAGTGGCAATAATTAAAGGAAAAAGGTCTTGGGAGAAAAAAGTCTTAAAGGGAGACTTAGAACAGGTGAGAGACACACAAGAAAGAAAAGTGAAAACAAAAAATGAAGCTTTTTTTTGGTCCTGTAATGCATAATAGAGAAGCAGCAAGGAAATACAGCGGGGATACTGCCAGAGAAATTGAATATAAATAAAAAAAGAGGAAGCTTTGTTACTGGTGCAGCTTTACCTGGGGCGGGTTTTGAGTTGGTCATCCCAGAATTTCTTGTGGATAATACAAAGCCCTTTGAAAAAGAACAGTTTTAGCAGAGAAGTGTTAAGTCAGAGATCCCGGCGCTGAAGGAAAGGCTAAGAAAATTAATTTCATCCTCACTGTCAGTAAGAAAAAAGAAGAGTCCATAATAACTTAATTAAGTGGTTATAAATAAATGATGAGGAAAGCGTGCATGATCAGTCCTCAGGTTCTTATCACACTGGCACCAAAACTCCAGTGGGAAAAGTGCCTTCCATCCAGGCACCTGAAGTGCAAGGAGAATATAAAAAATTCAGAGCAACTGGATTGAAAGCATCTGTCTCTCTGCATGGGCCTTTTACAGTTGTCACAATTCTCTGTGTTTCCTTCCAAAACTAAAACCCCTTTGTAACTGAGCTTTTTCCCTAATCCTCATGGCGAGGGCCAAATTCGTCTTGCAGGAAAATCAGAATTATCCGATCCAAGGGAAGTAAGAAGATTCCAAGATCTTTGAAGAGCAGGTTGAAATATTACTCATTATTTTTTAACTTGAACTTGTGGGGTGTTTTGGTGCGACGTCATACCTGAACCAGGCAAGTAGACCATAAAGAGTTGAGTTTAGGGGGAAAAAACCCTCATGAAACTCTCCAAAAAAATTTTGCAGGTAGAGATGACAGTCACAACCATGTTGGGAAGTGGTCACTTTGTTATCACATCACGCACTTGGGTCCCCAAACTCTCATTCAGGTGCCGGAGCAGGAGAGAGGCTCCAGGAGCTCATCCATGGCAAAGCCCTGGCCCTGCCCCGATTTCACCTCAGCTCCAGCAGCTGTTCCCAGCCCAGCCTTTCAAGGAATGCTTTCCTCACGGAAACCACACTCTCTTCTCATTGAGGCCCCAGATTTGATGGGCATGGGCTGAGGAGGGGATCAGGAATGCCACGGGAACGGCTGTCCTGCAGTGGGAATCACAGAGCGAGGATGAGCAAGGTCAGCACAGGGCATCCCTCACTCAAAGAGTGGGAAAAAAGGAATGAGCTCTGCCCCTTGTCCCTGCCAGAGAGGCTCGGGATCCCTGCATCCCGAGCAGTCATTATCCCTGGCACAGGGCACTTTCTGTCCCGCTCACGCCGGCGTTCAAAGGCTCGGCTGTAAAACCAGGAGCCAGCGCTGAGGTGGAGCAGATCAGAGAGCAGGAGCTGGGCAGGGATGGTTTCATCTGCGCTTCAAACGGAAAGTTAAAGATTCCCAGCTTCACTCAAAAAGCAATTATTGGAACTGCACCACCTCCCCTGGCTGCTCCCGAGCTGACCAGTCCGAGGATACTGAGCCTCAGGATAAGGAATTACATGCTCGCTTTGGAAGAGATGAAATACCTCCCATGCAGCTGCTTCCGTGCCTTTAAAAGCTTTAGTTAACAATTAGAAGAAGCCCATGTCTCCTGACTTTCTCTATTTCCACAGGATTAGAAAGGTAGCTTGGGGACTCCATGGAAAATTCCGCTCAGTTGGTCCTTGGTAAAAATAAGGAAAAAAGAAATGCCATTAATTGATTAAATTTAATCTAAAATTCATGCAGAAAGTTGATTTGTTCACTAGATGAGGTCCTATTTCTGAAGCCTCCAGTAAAAATGACTAACTGCAGTTCAGCTCAGCTCATCTTTATTTCATTGAGCTCTGCCTGGACTGTCTCACTGCACTACTTTTACTTGTATGGACTAGTCCTCATCACTGCATGTCAGTTCTCAACAAAATTTTGATTTTCTGGGGTAGATTGTGCTTTCCTGACCTGGCAGCTGGCCTTTGTGAGCTTCCAGCCACACCTCTGGAAACCATTTAGTGGTGGTTTCACCCTTAGGGGAAAAGTCAGCAGCAATGAGGTCACTTGCCTTTTGATTTGAGAATCAGAAAGTCATAGAATGGTTTTAAATTTTAAAGTACCACCTTTGTCACTGTCTCTCTCAGAGGGATTTTTGGATGAGGGTGTATTTGAGGTCACAGAAACGAGTTTTTGGAGACTTCTGAGTTGTTATACCAGTGATTGTTTGGACTTCTTGTCATAGTTGCCATATACAAAGCCCACAGGTGCTACAGCTGAGTTTAGTTGGCCTTTTAAGAAAAGAATTAAAAAACAGTCCCATAAAAATGATTGGGAATCTGCTCCATCCATTCAGAAATGTGCTGCTTGGAGTGGGGATTTTTGCTGGGTTTGGGGGTTTTTAATTTTTGGTTGTTTTTTAAATTATTTTTTTTACAGTTTAAGACTCAAACCCATTAATCCAAGTCTGACTATTTATGCCATGCTCTAAACTGAGCTGACAGACCAAGACAGCATCGTTTTTAACCAAAAAGAAAACGGCAGAGCTTACAGGACTCCACTGTTGCTCACCCAGCTCACTCCTCTCTGTTTGGGTCAATTTTTTTGTCCCTCTGTGGTTGCCCAGCATGCTGTGAGAGCAAATCCATCGACTTCAACATCTTGGGCTGCGCTGGGCTGAGGATCTCCTGCAGCTGGGGCCAGGTTCCCATTCCCCACAGGCTGCACCAGCTGTTTCTTCCAAACCCCCACCCTGCCCTCGTTTCCCAGGGGCTGCCCGGTCTCTCCCTCTCAGCTCTAAATCTTGTGCCAGACAAGAGCAGCCGCGACAGAGGCTGCAGTTGGGATCAAGGTATTTTGTCTTGAGCAGAACAAAATGTGTTGAGATGGGCTTTTCCTTTTGGCTGCCCAGCAGATCCCATTCATTTTGCTTTTGGAGAGGTGCTCTGTAAAGATTGCAAGAGTAATTTAAGGCTCCTGAGACTTTTCTTTTGTGTGCTGCTGGAAAGGGAAAGTATTGACTTGTGCAAACAAAGAGGGAATGAGCTCCGTGCTGCTCCCCTCACAACCCTGCCCCTCTTTCCTGCTGGATATCACCCTGTTATCTTTGTCTCCATCTGCTCAATTGTCTCCATTTGGGTGTTCTCGTGTTTAATCTCGAAATTGAAAAATAAATCGCAAAACAGTGTAAATTCCAGGGGAATTAATGCTGCTTCCAGCTTTCCTCTCCTTCTTTCCAAGTGCTATCGACTGACTTAACCACAACTCTGTTTGTATTTAAGTGCCATGGAAGGTTTGTTATAACCCAGGCCCTCTTGTCTCCATCTTTTTGATGGGCAACTCCTACAAATGTTCCCATGAAATGGTTATTTCCTGCTTTTCCAGTGGAAGGACTGCACAGCAAGTTTGGAGCTGAAAGAAGGCAGCAAAAATAAAAAGCTCTGCTGTGGCAGGATTTCCTTCCATGGGGTTCCTGCAAGCAGACCTGGTATTATTTCTTCACTGTGAGTCCTAAATACCAGGGTAAACAGGAATATTTGTATGGATTCACAGTCAGAACAACGAGCAAATGAATTAAAAATGGGCTGCTGCCAAGGTATCCAAATTGGGGCTCAACCCAGGGCAGTACACAAGGAGTAAAGGGAATCCAGTTCACTACAGCTCACAAATCTTGGATATAAAATTCACTGGGTATCACCTCACCTGTGTTCAAAATGATATCCAAAGTATTTTTGAAAGGGAAGCCGATTTCCTGAATTTGATATAAATATCAGAGCGCAGATTACATCTCTATTTCAGAGATTTTTCACTGAGCCATTGCTGTGATTTCTGATCTGGTAATATATAAATAAAATATACAGATACCAAAAAAGCTAAATTATCAAGACCTAATAAATATTTGTGACCATGATAATGTGAACTAAAATTACATATTTGTCCAGCAGGTTGTGACATAAATTAACAAATTATATGCAAGTGCTGCAATCACATTTAGCCCTTGATAAACACTGATCTGACAATTTTCTTATCTATTTTTTCCCCTGAGGTTTAACAAGAAAATGAGTGGGTGTTTGTGTGACTTGCCCTTATCTGAAAGGTGTCAGGTAGGGCTGTAAACAAAAAATGGTTTCCCACCACATTCCCACCCCTTTGGTGGCTGCATTTTGGGGATGGCCAAGATTCCCAGAAAATAATAAATAATATCTCACAATTCCATGGCACTCCTCCAATGCTCGTTACAATTAACACAGAAGCATTATTATTTTCTCCCTTTAATCCATGTGGGAACTCAGACCAAAAAGCCCAGATCTTTCTATACGAGCTAATTAGTCTGAATGAATCATTTTGTGCAGGAATTTATAGATACCCACACTCATATATATAATTACTATAAATATTTTGGTTTGAATGTTTCTTATTGGTTTTGCACAGTGCCGAATCCAGTTTTCCCAGGTTTCCCTGGGAAACCCTGACTTTTATTTGCTTTTCTTTGGATTCTTCTGGGTCAAAGGCAACTAATCATGAACTGAAGAAATCAGTTCAACCTCAAGGCCCTCCAGTATCCAATATTATTTCCAAGATGCTTTTCCTTTCCACTTCCTGCCATAGGTGAACTGGGTTATCAGAGAGGCCTCGAATGCTTCATTTCAGGATGCAGGTGTTTCTTTTTAGGTGCTCACTTATTACTATTACCACTCTGAAGATGAAAGTGAGACATTAAATATTTTCCTTTTCTTTTTTTTGGTCTCGTTTCCCAAGAGTTTGTCCCTCTTGGGAGGAGCCTGATTCACAATAAGTCACAGCCCCCTGCTTGAAAGGGACACACTCAGGGAAGAGGAACAAAGGATTATGAATAAAGAAGGTGTATAAAACCCAGTTCCTTTTATTTTAATTAATTGGCATAAAATTTATGTAGAGTTTAAAGATCGAAGCAATGTAATGTGCCAGAATTAATAGATGCAATCACATAATTGCTGCCTCTTCATGAATATTAGAATATCAAATATTCAGGCCTTGGAGTTCACTTTATTTCTTTCATCCTCTTGTAACGTTTTAATTTTGGCTGTGTATAAACTCAGTGAGGTGCAGCGAGGCACAGCGAGCTGGGAGGTGGATTTGTGATATCGCCCTGGGCCCAGCTGAAACCTGAGCAAGCTTGGGGGAGAATTTAGGGGCTGCAGGAATTTGTTCTCCTGCCTGCAGAGATTCCAGCCCCACTTTTTATGACAGAGCAAACGTTTGCCTCGGATCCTCAACCACCAAGAAATTGCAAATCCAGGCCTACCTCCCCAGTCACCTGGAAAAATTATATTTATATATATATATATATATATATATATATGTGTCTTGGGCCTGCTTTAGCCTCTGCCCCAGGGCTCAGTACAATTTTTCTGGTGATCTGTCAAAATCCTCACCCCGGGCCTTGTTAAGGCTCTAATTAATCCTCCTTCCCAGTCCAAAAAAATCTTTACATAACTGGTTTTCAACCCTCAACTCTATATACAAAAGGCCGCATAATGATTTTGCACAGGTCAATATTGGAATTTCCTAAATCACGGAACTAAAAATTGTTAGCAGGAAAAAAACCCCGTTTATTCTCTCGGTGTAACTGCACCATTGTTTCCTCCACTATGAATTTGCATTAGTAATTAACAGTTTTATGTATTAAAATTGCTTAAACAGAGCAGATCTATGGTTACTGACTCCTGGGTAAGCAGCGTCGAGGTTTTATTAACTTATAATTATCAAATTAGTTTTACCCACTTTTTCAGTCAATTTACCACTGAAGAATTCATGAATAATAGAAGAAGAGCAGGAATAGGCGCAGGTTCTCCTTGAATTTTGTTCTTCAGCTGGGTTTCAGCCACTGGATTGCAGAGAACAATGGCATAAATAGGAACCAAAATCACAGAGTTACAGAATATCTTGATGTTCTGGGAGAATTATCCTTTTCCCACCTTCCACCTCTCTTTTATTTCTCCTCTTAGGCTCAATAAAGAAAAGAAAGAAGAGGAAAAGGAAAAAAGCATAGCAGAAGCTGAGAAGAGAGGAAGAAACCCAAAATTTAGTGCTGTCCTGGCTAAAATGGGCATGGCAATAAAAAAATATCGATGTAGCCATTCTTGGCCTTTCGCTTGGCCGTGTTACAGAAGTCAGACTTGTGAGGGCTAAAATATCGGGGGGGTCACATTCAGAGAATCCCTCTGAGTCTCTGGCTCAAAGCCTGTCACAGAATTTTGGCCATCACTCATCTCCTGCTGGACGCACAGTCAGCTTGGACAGTGGGATTCCAGTAAAAATCAGACATCTAGGAATGATTGGAACCATTCCTTGGCTACTTGGGATAAAAAAATGAAGGAATCACAGTATTTATATTCCAACTCCTCAGCAAAAGGGCTGGGATCCGTGGGTGTCCAAAAACACCTGCAGGTTTTTCCCGATTTTCCTGTTATCTGGTTGATCCTCCAGGTAAATGCAATCAGTGCACCTGATCCTGGAGAATCTCCCATCGCATGCAGAGAAGTGATGATTCCCAGCTCACAGGATATTTGCTCTCTGTCAGGTGTTCCTGGGAAAGTGTTGGCCTGTAACACTCAGTGGATGAGATCAGCTGGGGAATATCACCACAAACCCTCTTTCCTTCAGCCCTTCTGAACACCTGAGCTTTTCTTCCAACATTCCCTGGGACCATTTCAGTCCTGCCATCCCCCAAAGCTGCATCAGGGAGAATTCCAGTTAATTAGCACGAGGGAAATGCTGAGGAACTGCTCCTCGAGCTCCTATCAGTAACCCAGAATCCCTCACCCTGCCTTTGACAGACATCATGACATCCGTATTGTACTAATTCACTTCAAACCCCAAAGGAACGTGAGCGTTAGTGTTTGATGAATGCTTAATTGCCCGTGGGTGAGGTTTGGCAAGACTGGCAGTTCAATTCTGGGACAGAAGAACAACTTTGTCATCCTCCCTTTTTTTAGGGTGTGAAACATTCAGAATTATGCTGATTCTTTCTGCAAATGATCACAACGATTGTCTCCCGTGACAGCAACCCATGATTGATCTGGAAGAATGACTGTGTAGATGAAAAAAGGCGCAGAGGGGAAAAAAAGGGATTGAAATCACCAACACTGTGTTCTGGGGGTGCTAAATGATTGCTTCACGTGGAGAGAAACCCACCAGGCACTAAAACCATGGGGTAATTTTGGTTGAAAGGGGCCTCAGGGTCACCTGGTCCACGCCCAGCACCCAGGGAAGGACCAGCACTGACTACAGCTCAAGTTTGGGCGGAATTCTGATCATCTTCAGCTGCAGAATAGCCCCATCCCCTCAAGGCAGCCTGTCCTAATGTCCAGCACCCTCACTGTAAAGGTTGTTTTCCCCCAATATTTAACAAGGATTTCCCTGTGGCTTTTTTTGGCTGCCCTTTGGGTCTGTACCTCTGAGAAAGAAATCTGCCCTTGTTCTCTCTGGCATCACTCCCCAGGCAGCAGCAGCTGGGCCGAACCTCCCCTGTCTTCTGCAATAAACTCAGATTCCCGCCTGCCGTGAGACTGGGGCACTGAGGAGCTGCCGCCGAGGGCAGGTGCAAAAATGACCACCCAAAAATGACCACCCAAAAATGACCACTGGCTGCTTCTACAGAGCCTGCACTTGCCAGGTTTTCTCTTAAAAGGGATGGAAAAGAGGAACAGCCCATGGAAAAAGAGATTTCTCCAAATATTGAGTATTTGGGAAATCAGAATGCTGTAAGGAGAAGGGGAAAAAGAGGAAAGAAATATAAGAAACACCCTTTTATACTTCCAGAAACTTATAATTCTCACTGACATTTTTGATTACTATCGCAACTTTTCTTATCTGAACTTTGTACCCTTCAAACACTCGATAAACTGAGTTTAGCAATTTTCTTTCAGCGAGAGGGAGGTTGTGTCATAACACAATGTTATATAACGATTAAAACCTGGGGAAAAAAAAAATACATGGCAACTGGAAAGAGCCCAGCTTTCAGCTGCATCCTTGGAGCTTATCTATAACAAACACAGAGCTGTAATAAAAATGAACTGGATGGGGATGCATGAGTAAGCTCTTCAGATGTAACAAACTGACTTGTGAAAAGAGGAAAATACAGTGGTGCTCAGGAAAAAACAGGGCTTTCTTCCCCTCACAACTTCAATGCTTGGTGCAGGAGATGGAAAGCTACTGACACAAATGTATTCCCAGCATTGTGATTTAAATAACACATCTGCACTGCAAGGCTGTATCTCCATAGACATAACCAGCACCAGTGCTTTGCTGATATCAGTCACAGGCAATGAAAAGCACTGGGCTGAAAGCATCATTTATTTTCTTTAAAACTGAACAATGAGGGGCTATTTATGCTGTAAGAACTATGGAAGAGATGTCTTGGGAGCGAAAGTTGCCTGTGAGCAAAACTCTGATTGAGGCTGAGCGCGGATAGTTTGGGTCGGAAGGACATTTGTGCCTCGGTGCTGCCCGGGTGTCTCCGCCTGCTCCCCTCTCCTGGCAGGGCTGGGCTCTCCTGCCCTGAGGAACGCGCGTCCTCCCCGCCCCACCCTGCCCTCCCTGCCCATCTCCTGTGCAGCACACGCGTTGGGTGACTTCTGCAGGGATTGTAAACGGATATTGTGACTTTCCTGACTGCTGTTGTCATTTTCCTCTTTTCCTGTCTATTTATGAAGCTTTTCAGTCTTGTTTTGTTTCTCTTAATTGCACGGCATGCTGAGCTTGCAATTAATAGCCAGGAGTGCCCAGAGCATCTGACCGAGGAGTCCTACCAAACAAATAAATACAAAATTAAATCCAGGAACAATGACCTGTAGTAAATATATTTTTTTCTTACGCATGTGGCTGTGGAGGCAGAAGGATCAGAGCTGTTTGCACACCTGAGCTTAATTTAAAAATGCTGCCACATTCCATTGGCTCTTCTAGAAGATGGATATGAAAGGATCTGGGAGGGAAATGGGAAGCACAAGGCAGAGTGTTAAACCTGATCTTCCCAGATACTCCAAAGCATTTGTGCAGCAACAATTTCTACTCAGAAGTTCTGTTTTCAGATGTAACCTTTTAACCATTTTTTATGGACTTCAATAGCAAATCACTCTCAAGAATGCTTTTATCAGCTAATTTGGATTAGAACAGCTCCTGCTAGAGCAGAAGTGTTGCTATATTTTCCCTGATTGTTTTTATCCCGCTTTCCCACTGCTGCACTGAGCAGGTAGGAGAAAGAAAAGGAGTCGTTGTCACCACTGAGCCCAACAGAATTATCCCCAGGGAATCGGGAGTGGATGGCACAAATGGAATGTGAGTTGCTTTAGAAACTTTTAGGCAAAATAAACCACTTCCTAATCCTCCTTTCTTGTGCTTATCCCACCCCACAGACTCTTGAGGAAAGTGGCAGGACCCCAGGCCGATAAGAGGTGATTTTATCTCTCACACCCTGTGTCAGAGCAGTGCTGACCACAAACAACCCAGAACAAACCCGGCACTAATCAGGGGCGTGGGGAAGGTTTGTGTGCTCTTGCTTGCCAAAAAGAAGATGAGAGCAAGCAGAAGGCAGCCTGGCAGATCAGATCACACCAGGGCTGAGCGAGGCTGCTCAGGGAGACCCAGAGCTCCTCTTCCTTGCACCCGGGTGGGCTCAGCCCGGGCCCCTTTGGTCTCAGCCCCTTCAGTAAGGTGCAGATGCTCAGGTGTGTTCCAGTTTCCCTATCCCTGTAGCTGTGAACGGGAATGATGTTCTTTACAGGGCTTCGATGTTGCACTATTCTCTCAGCCTTCTAATTGTTTGCATATTTTGGAGTCAGAGAACTTTACGATTCTCACAGTTTGATCTAAATAACACCTGTTATTTATCTAGTTGCTTTCTTGTGTTGTACATTCCATTTCCATGGTAGATAGAGTTGATGGACTCTTGGTCCATCCAATGTGATGGAGGTGTTAACATCACCTTCCAATCATCTGTAGTTATAAGAAATGTATAAATACTGTAAAGTAAAAATAAAGATACTTCTACTGCTTCTTCTTCTGCTTCTACTTCTTCGGCTCTTACCCTTCTGACATCTCTCCTGTCCGTGTGTCATTATTGTGGCCCCTAGCGCCACATCTGCTGACCCGACACACTTCCCTTTCTTGCAGAAGTAAAAATAAGGAAATGAATGCCTGTGAGCAGCAGCCTGCAGAGCAGAGTATTTTCTGAACCCTTCTGCTCATGAGTGGAAGCCTGTGCTGACTCCTGGGGCATTTGGTTTCTCTATGGAGGAAGGGCAGCCTGCAAACAGATCCCACTGCCCTACATTTACAACATCAGCAGATCCTAAAATCCCCTGTGGTTGCCTTCCAAATATTCCCTCTTTCTTTGGAGGCATCTCCCAGTTCCTTCCTTCCTTCCTCCACATTCCCCACACACACTCCACCCTGTTTCTTAGGGGAAAAAAGCTCCTGGAAAAGAGAGAGGGGTTAAAGGATTCCAATTCCTGCCCTCAGATATTGCCGGGGAGGAGAAGAGGCAGTGCCATTGCTCAGTGGCTTCTGAGGAGGCATCAGGACACCAGCCTGACCCTGGTGCCAGCGGGACAGTCACAGGCTGGTCACCAGCACCGAGGAGCTGCCAGCAGAGAGAGGAGAAGGAAGATAACAACGAAGAACAGGAATGATGAGCGAAGGTCAAGTGAAAGGTGAAATAAAGATGTTCAGCAGTGGGAGGAAGTGCCCCCGGAGTTTCAGACGGAGCCGGGCAGGGAGTGTGGGAGAAATGGCTGGAACTGTGCAGGAGCACGGGGTGGGGAATGGAGACTGCGGTGAGAGGAAGTCATTAGGCAGGCAACTCAACTACCTCCAGCATTTGTTTATCTGTCTCTATTACTGTTTGCCTTGTTTATTAGGATTATAAACTCAAGAGGCCAGGCCAGCTCTGCAGTGACTGCACTGTATTTCTCCCAACACAAGCTCGGTTCCTGATTACAATGCTCCTCTGGGGTGCTACTCTAGGCAAATAATATAATAAATAATGGAAATGGACCCAGGAGGAAACTTAGATGTTAACTGTGTAGGAACAGGAAACCTGAGTGTTCATTGCTGTATAAATTTAATGTTGGGTTTAAAGCTCCTGCTGTTTGACGGGTGGGGTTTTAGAAACCGGAGCAGGAATTCACATTTCAAATGAAAGGCACTGAGATTCCATCCTGCATTAGCACCAGCTCTGTCTCTTCAAATGCTTCCTGCTGGTTCTCCTAGAGCACAGGAAGCAATGTTCTGGTGATTAAGCAGCAGTATCATTATAAAAGCCAAATGAATAATCATTGTGTTAATGAACTTTATCTTAGAAAAGATTAGGGTTTTTTTAATGTTAAGCTTCTTTCCGTATGAAAGAGGAAATGCACTCTCATTTCATTTAATCAACCCTGAGATGCTCATGATCTACACAATTTAATTTTCTGTCTGCACGGATTCTTCTACATCTGCATCTCCAGTTGCTTAAATGATGGTGTCAAATCATGTTAATACATCAGAGATGATGCACTTCCCTTCGTGCACAGAGAGATTTGGCTCTGGGTGCCAGGTTACTATTGCAGAATAATCTCCCTGGAAGGGATTTCCAGAGGTCAGAGATTCCCAGGCCACTGCTTTGTGGAAAGCTGGTAAGCAATTATGGTGAAAACCAAGAAAAAATGGGATATAAGACAATATAAGGTGAAAAGCACTTTATAAGGAAAAGGACTGAAAAAGCTAAGGGTTGGAACCACAAAAATAGCAGAGGGAAAATGATGAGTTGATGGGACCCTGCCCTCAGTTTGAGAGAGTCACCATCAATTCTTTCCTTTGCCTTGGAAGAGCTAAACCCCATTCCTCAGGGGAACAGCTCCCAGGACAGCCTGTTCCACAGAGAGTTTTGGGGTGAGGTATTCATCTCTTGGCTCTGTTTGTGCACGTCTGGCATCTTCTTTAAGAAGGAAAAGGAAGATGTGAGTGATGGAGGACAGGTGTTGCAGCAATAAGAAATGATGGGTTGTGTTCAGAACCTACCAGCCACAGTTTTCAGCTCATTTCTGTGAAATTCCTGTTCAAATCATGTCCTCAGGTCCCAGGAAAATCCTGATCCAGGAGGGAGAATAACATGAGGGACCAAAACAAAGAAAGTCCTTTCCTGGAGCGTGTGGTGGCTGGATGTGTGTGGTGGCCTGGGAAGCCAAGCCTGACCACACCTTACTGAGAATCACAGGGAAAGAGAAAAAGAAAAGACATTTTATGGGTATGCAGTGCCTGGGGTAATTTCCAAAAGTGAAAAGCACAAGGTCGTGGACGTGGTCTAAGGAAGAGAAGAACCCAGCACATGTCTGTCCTTCACTTCTTGCCGGGAAAAAAGAATCCAAAGAACTTCACCACAACATAAACACCTCTGATTCCAAAGAGACTTCGATACAAGAAAATAGCTGCAGTTGGAAATCCAATACTCATTTAAATTAATGGGTGGAAATCAAACCAACACCCACAGCCACCAGAAAACACCTTGTGCCAACCAGCGTGTAAATCAAATTCCTCTCTGGTCATAATGGTGCCTGTATTAGACATATACAGGTATAAGAGATTCTTTAGATCAAAGGGAACATTTGTGCGTCATTTTGGGTCCTCAGGAAGGTGAGTTCATCAGGGAACGGCTCTGACTACAGAGGAAAAGGAGCAGCACACAAAGAGTTGCCTTCATCACCTTCCCTCAAGTGCCCAGCTCTCACCCGCTGCCTCTCGCCTTTGTGCTGGGGCAGCAGCGAGAGATGAGCGTCGAGCTGCCTTTAATTAGCAAATGTTGTCTGATGATCAGTGCAGCCACAGCCTCCCGTTGCCATGGCACTGCCATCCTATAACTTAATGAACACCACGCTCAGCAAAGGTCACCCCGCAGCGCCGGAGCGGCCCCGACCCCGTGGAAGCGCTCCGGGATCGGCTCATGATGGGTTTGGGAACGGGAGAACATATGCTGCAGAGAGACAGCCAGACACCAACACACGCCGAGGAGTCCAGAGGGAAACACTCGCATAATTACAAGCTTTTGGTGGATTAATCAGCCTGCAGAAATCTTGGAGTGGTGTTAAGCACCCAAACACCCACCCAGCTCCCGCTGAGATCCACGGCGAGCCCTCGCACCCCAAGTCACCCCCAGGAAAGCTCTGGTTGCCTTTTGGGCCAACAGAAGGGTGTCCATGGATGCTCTAACAGGAGACGAGATCCATTTGTCCATGTCCACGGCACCGCCTCCCCCAGGAGCCGCACCACGGTGTTATTTTTGGCATGCCCTCCGCAAAAAGAGGCGGCATATGGAGCTGCCGCCTTGGCACCGTGGCAAATATTGATCCCTGCTGTGACAAAATGTGACAAAGAGTTTGCAAATGACAGCACGGGCTGGCAGGAACCTTTTTTATGTTCTTGGGACAGGGAAGCATCACAGCTGCAGCTGGAGATTTTTTTGCTCTGGTTGTGGTGAAGCCATCAAGCTGATGATTATTAGGGAGAGTGAAGGTGTTCGAAATAGACTCTGGCTTAAAGAATGCCTTTAGAACAAGAAAGTAAAACAAGCTGATTTGAAAGGCTTAGATGATTTCTTTTGGAGTACTTCCAAAATGAAGGATGATGTGTAGAAGGAGACAGAAGAGTTTCACTCCTGTTTTCAAAGTGCTACGTTTGAACTTTTACACTGTGAGCAATGTTTTCTTCTCAAAGTGCTTGTGGGTTTTTTAATAAAATACTGTCATAAAAAAAATTAAGTGAAAAATTTCTATTAGAATTCAATCTGACACCCCCACTCCCCACACGATTTCATTGTAAGAACTTGCTTTGAATTTCACTAAACTGATCTTTTTCCTGCCAATTTTTAGTTCATGCATGAATCTCCAAATTCAATACCTTCCATTGTACTGGAGAAAAATGGACCCAGTGTCATCATTTTAGGCAGAAACCCAAACTAAAATACAGATTTTATTTTTCCCCATCCTCCTGTTTTTGTCTTCCTTAACTCCTCACTTCTATTCTGTTTGTAAATCATAAATCTTGAAATTATAAAGAATAAAATGTACTAAGAGAAAATGAATTGGGTTGAAAGGCGTGAAAGTTGTTCTTTTAGAACAGCTTTCTCTGAGTTCTAGGAAAAGTTATGTAGAAGAATCTGACAAACAAACAAAAAAAGCTTTCTATGTAGGCAGATGAGGTGAGCCAAAGGTAACAAAGTCAAAATATAAATGTGAAGAAACAGAGAGGAAAAGCAAAGAGAAATCTGCCATTTTATTTTTAAACACTACGTTGAAATAGACGAGCAGAGTGGGAGAAGGTATTAACCCAGAGAAGAGAACAGATTGGGAGGAAACAAGGCAAGGGTAAATGCCATCTGTATTTGTGGTATTACCTACCCAAATAATCAAACTGGATGGAAGTTTGCAAGAGGAGAAAGAGACTTATTCAACTTCTTGAAATAATTTCTAGGTCTAGAGCAGGTGGTTTGAGGGAGAAAAGCTCTCCCTCTCCAAAAAACCCCCTCAAACCAAACCCAAAAAAACAAGTTGCACTTTGGCAATTACTTATAATTTATGTTTTTGAGTTAACCAACAATTTCCAGTTACTTTATAACCACGATACCTGATTTTCCCTCTCTTTTGTTACTGTCCTTCGAGATGTACCCAAAGCTCCCCTCTGAGCATCTGATGCTGATGTAATTTATGAGCTGTTTATCTCTCCCCTTCTCTGTCATTAATAAAGGAGGGTCGCCACTTTTATCGCTACAGTTCAAATAAATCAGCATCTTAATTGGAATCCAGGTGGGCCCTGCAAGTAACAGAATGGAAAGGAAAACTCTCTTAAACCTGGAGTGGGACTTTACAGCTGGGAGAGCAAAATCAGGAGGAGAACATCCATCTGGAGATCTGTCACACTAAAACACACCCAACCACCTCACCTGGCTGCGATTCCCTGCACCCAGGCACTAAAGATTTGCAAGTATTAGGAAGGAATTGTTCCCTGTGAGGGTGGGCAGGCCCTGGCACAGGGTGCCCAGAGCAGCTGGGGCTGCCCCTGGATCCCTGGCAGTGCCCAAGGCCAGGCTGGACATTGGGGCTTGGAGCAGCCTGGGACAGTGGGAGGTGTCCCTGCCACGGCAGGGGTGGGGCTGGAGGGGCTTTCAGGTCCCTCCCACCGAAACCATTCTGGGATTCTCCCCAGTAGTGCCAGAAAGTGAGAACAGACCATAGACATGAAATTTTACACAGTCAGTTTAGGGAGTCTGGGAGACATTTGTGCATCAAGTAAATGTGTCTTTGCAGTCTTTTTAAAGTTCCCCTTGGCTGTGCCAAGCTGATCTGCTCTGACTTTCTAAGCTGCATTTTCAGATGGAGTCAGAGCCTGCGCTGATGTCCCAGCTCATCACAGGCACCCCACGCTGGGCCAAGGACACCCTGGAATGAGCAGCTTTATTGACAATGTGTGATTGGGATGCGGGGCACAGGGGTGGATTTGGGGGGTGCTGCCCTCACACAGTGACTCCACCGTGCATCATCCCCACCTCATTATTCAGTGCTTCCCTCCTCCTCCTCCTCCCCTCTGACAGCTGCATTCCTGAATCACTTCACATAAAAAGCATATTTGGAAAAAGAAGTAATTATTATATTAAACTAATTTCAACAAGCAGCAGTTAAAAGGTACGGAGGCTGCAGCCTCTGTTGGGTTGTTCTTCTCCAGAAATTTTTGTCAGAGAACAGAGATAACAGAACAAATGAGCAAAGCCAAAAGAAAAATCTAGATATGGAAAAAATACCCAAAACTAATGCCACTCAGTTCAAACGAAGCCGAAGTTTCGGTTGTGACGGAGCCAAAAAATGTTTCACCCCATGGTTATAAAACATTTGAACCTCATCTCCCTTCCCCAAATTTTCCTCAAGCTCATCTAAAAAGCTTCTAAACAAACCAACACAAACATTAATCTCTTACACTGGTTCCATTCCTTTTTTTCCAAAATCTAAGTTCATGCACTGAGCCTGGAATATCTTTAGAGATGAAAATCAGCTTTAGCATTAGACGGGAACGATCACCAGGAAACAACGATGCCAGCTGCCAAAGCTGCCATTTGTATTGTCCAGCACAAGCAGGGTGTTCAGAGAAGAGATTTAGGGAGCCAGTAAAATATTTAAAATTTTAAAACCAACCCCCTCCCCTCACACATAATAAGACACCAGCTGAGGTGGAGGCTGGGCTTGCACGCCCCAACCTGCACGGACTGACACAGCCCAAGGGATGCTCCAAAGTTTTCTGCACACTCAGAGCTGAAATCCCCCTGGGAAGGGCAGGCTGTGCCAGAGGAACTGGTATCGTGAGGGAGAGCAGCCCAGAGGTTTCAGGCAGCTGAGGAGGGCCTGGGTGATGACAAATGGCCAGCGGTGCCCCCATACCCTGGAGGAGCAGGAGAGGCACCAAACCTCAGCTGGAGTCTGCTGGTTTCCAGGGACAACTCCTTAAAAGGGGTTTCAGCTCAAAGCCTGCCCTGGCCATGGGTCCCCTCCATCCAAGACCCCTCCTTTGGGACCTACCTGCCCACAGGTGGGTGCCCTGGGAGGCATCAACAGCGCAGCACCTGCCAAAGAGAGGGTTTTTTGGGATCCAGCTATACCTTCATCCTGGAATTACGGAATGGCTTGGGTGGGAAGGGAACTTAAAGCTCATCTGTTTCTCCCCTGCCATGGCAGGGACACCTCCCACTGTCCCAGGCTGCTCCCAGCCCCGCCCAGCCTGGCCTTGGGCACTGCCAGGGATCCAGGGGCAGCCCCAGCTGCTCTGGGCACCCTGTGCCAGTGCCAAGGATGATTTGGATCAGGATTCCACCCCCAGTGCTCCATCACAGATGAATATTTCACGTGGGAATCAAGTGCCCATCACAATTTTGGGCAAAACATCTCTGTTCCTTTGCTGGGAAAAAGATCCCTGCTTTCCTTGGACCCTTGCTCTGGATAAGCATCTCTGCTTTATTTCCTTGGATTGCTGAGCAACTGCATCAAAGAAATTAAACCCTTCCATTCAGCCTACAAGGTTATTTGCCTAAGGACTGAAAAATAGAGGCAGGAGGGATTTTTTTATATGTATTTTTTAGGAGTTTGTCTGATTTTATGCTCACTAGCAGACTTGCTCTACTATTTTCAGGGCAGCTTAGTGTCAGATAAAGCATACCAGAAACATATTATTTAAAACCTGTCAAAGAGAACTCGGCTGTGTCTGTAGTAAGGATCTGGCACACTGCTGAATCCTAAAGTTTGCTGCTGCTTGAAGGGAACACAATAGGCTGTGTTCAATGACACCAGACATCTTCCCCTTTTGTATGCTGAGAAAGGCTCGGCAGCAGATTAATAATTCAATGCTCATTAGAAAGTACAACATGCACTAAGCAATCAGATATAATTAGGCAAAAATATATACACGATTACAGAGTGAACTCGATCCAGGAATCTATTGCAGGTGAAATAACATCACATTTTCAGTGGAAGGGTCAGGAATAAAAACAAGTCTTGTAAAACAACTTAAATTGTGGTTTTTTTCCCCTTACCATCATCTGGGTATTAGAATAACTTTTCTGTAGGAGAATTCTGCAACTCCATCCAGCATGTTCAGACTCACTGCATGTTTCTTTTCCTGCATTAAAATCAGGGAGAGCCTATTTCTCCTCCAGATCCTTATATCACATCACTATACCTCGAGGCAAGTGTATGACCACATAATTGAGGCAGTAAATTGATGACAATTAGCACATTAGCAGTGAATAGCAGCAAGTGATAGTCTTAATTGACAATGCAGTGGTTAGTAATTGATGTTAATGACTCAGAAGAAGGGGAGAATGTGACTAATAACTGTAATTTTTAGCTGTTTTCCCTGCTGGTGAAACATTGGGGCAGGTGGGGTGTGGGCTGGTCAGGGAGTGCACGGAATTGCCGCCTCAGAACTGCGGGCTGAGGCTTTAAACAAGCGTCTTGTGCATTACTCAGGAGCAAACACCGCTTTGGAGGGCTTAATAAAACAAGTTAGAGGTTCTGTGCTCACCCACTTAAAGAAAACTGGGAGCTCTTTCCCCACGCCCACGATCCCGAGTTCCCAGGCGCTCCTGGCGGAGCGGTGCCCGCTCTTTGCGGGGCTCCGAGGGCAGTCCCTGAGCAGTGCCCGCAGCAATCAGGGGCTGTGCTCCCTCTCCAAAACGTATCGAGGCATGAGGGGAAAGCCAGGCATCGAAAACAATGCCCATTTAAACCTCCCCGGAGCCCCGGGCTCTGCTGCCTGGCCAGATGGCAGATTTTGAGCAGCCCTGCCTTATCTGGGGTCGTCCTCTCACTATAAACAACACCTGAAAATTAAGACCTCGATGCCGTTTGCTGGGCTGGATTTTCCCCAGGGGAATGGCAGGATTAGGAGCTTTATTTTCCTGTTACACAGGAATTCTCCTGCTCGTAAAGATATATCCCCTGCATAAACCACATATTGTCTTGAAGAAGAGGAGAATTAATCATCCTTCACGGGAAAACATATGGACGGGCATGTGGGCTGCAACAATTATCCAAAGATACCCAACACGGTGGCACTGGGAGAGGCCTAATTATAGCTTTTGTCTTCCCTTCAGTAGCTGATGTACAACCACAGCCATGGAATAATCCCTTCCCTCAAGACTGGCGCCAAGACCCAGCACTGTGGATTTTTTGACATGTAAAATATCTTCCTCACATCCAAGCCAAAACTGCTTAAGAATGAGCTTCTTATGAAGCTTTTTATTTTTAATATTGTAGCTCCTGTGCTCTATTTTATATCAATTTTGAGAACCATTAAGAGCCAGGCCGCGCCCGGCTTCTGTCTGAGTGTTACAATCTTCAAGGAGATCATTTCCATCAGAGTTTGGATGATAAAGGACTCCCACAAATCTGGAAATGAACTCAGTTCTCTTTCTATTCCTCCCTGAGTGCTCATTACTTTACTCCAAAGTGAGGAGAGAGCGTCTCCACAGCCCAGAGAAACCTTCCCAGGGCCAGGCTGTCACACGGAGCCGGCTCCCAGCCACAGTCTGCGTGTTTAGGCTGATTTACACCAGCCAAGGCTTCAGCCTGGTCCTTGGACTGCTGGTGGCTCCTCCAGGTGAGGACTGACCTCAGGTGTCACCCCAAACACCCAGAGTGGGCTTCCCCAGCATCGCCAACTCCCAGTGCTGCACCTTGGCATGAATCCAGCACTTCCACAAGTGCTGGAGTGGTTGTGTTTCTTCCCGCCGGCGTGAGAAGAGAATTTTTGGCCCCTTTTTGCTTCAGCAATAGAAAAAGAGATGGAAATTCTTCCTGCTGCAAAGCAGCGGGGATAAATATTCATGTTTTGTGGTGGGTTTCCATTCCTTTCTCCAGCGGGGATGGTCCCTGGGGGAATGCTGCGTGTCTGGGTGGAGAAGGGTCTGGTGGCAGCAGGTTTGACTGCAGCCCCTGTTTGTGCTTAGACTGGAAGACAGATGAGGAATCTACTGAGCAAGAAGAGAACAAGAACAGCCAAGGGGCCACTCCAAGTCACTGAGGCATCCACAAAAGCCAAACTGTGGAAATTATTCAGGTGCACTGGAAGAGAAAACCTTTTTACCTGGTCACAGGCAGCTTCTGTAGGTAACTTGTGACCACGCAGACCCACAGATTGTTGCCTTGGTAAAAGAAAGTGTTTCGTTCCCAAGGGGTGAAAAAGAAGCTGATGGCTTGGGAAGTCTCTTCCCCCCAAAAAGCCAAGGACTGTTTGCCTGCAGCTGTCGCTTCCTACGGCACAAATATTTGAAAGAACATTTTTAACAATGCTCTGCTCACATCCTCCTCTGTAGCTTTTTCAGCTTCTGTGCCTGAAGATCACGACAGCGTTTGTCTTCAACAAGCGCTCGCATTAATTATTTATTTATCAGGGAGAGTAACTCATTAGGCAGTATTCAAACACACCCTGATGACTGTGACCTCTGGTTGTGGCACTTGTTTCCCAGTGCTGCTACACGGTTTCCTCATACCTCCAAAGCATATAAATGTGATATCCAGCTCATCTCTGAAAAATCACAAACCATCAGGTGAGGAAGGCTGGAAACACGAGTGAGTGAGAGCAACCCAGCTCTTTTCAGGAAGTGGAAGGCTCCGTAGCGAGTGCTGGAATCCTCATTGATGCTGGAGTGAGTTCTGAGGATGCTCAGGGGTAGAGGGAGCTTTTCTCCCACTCAGTTAGTGCTCGAGTGTGGGAAGAGCTGCACAGGGATTCCTTCAACAGAAATCCCAGGGATGGTGCTCCCAAAAAGAGAGGCACCTGTCCCCAGGAGACCAGGAGAGGTTTGTGCCCCACAGCTGGGAAACTGCTGGGGGAAAAGGAGCCTCTCCTGTGTGGCCACTGCCACGAACACAGGGGCACCTCGAGCTCCTCGAGCCCACCCAGTCACAGGAGTGACTGAAGCCTCTTAGAGAGATGTCCTGTCAGGCTGTAAGAGAAATTATCAGAAAAACATGAAATCTTCGGCTGCTTCTCTGATTTTATTGTGGAATTTCACTCTCAGCACTGGAATGCTATCATGGAGTGGGGAACAGACTTGCTCACGGATGCTTTTCCCAGCCACCAGGAATTTTCTTGGCCTACCTAAGGCAGATCCGTGAGGCAGAAGAGGAAAATGCAGTCCCCACTTTTAAATATCCAGGCATATTTTGCAGGTTAAAGCACAGAGCTTCACCAGGTGCCCAGCAGGGTGGTGGTGGGATTGCCCCAGGTTCGTGCACAGCTGGCTCGGGGAGGTGGCTGACCACAGGCAGCATCCCAAAACTGGAGCATCCTGCCAGGACAGATCAGCCCTGTGTTTGTGTAGCACCACTCCTGCAGGCCCTGAGCAAGGAGGTCCGGCCAGGAACTGCTGCAGGCGGTCCCTCAGTGCAAATCTCGTGTCAGCTCTGGGCAAATCTCTTGCTCGGGAGTGAAGGTGCCTTGTTTTCAGTCGGGGTAATTTCCTGTGGGTCCATTGGCCCTGAAAGGCTCTGTGGGTTCGGGCCCTCTGCCCCACCATCCTGTAAACCTGCAGGTTATGCCAGGCAGCTCCCCCCAAACCCAGACCTTTCCCACTGCCTCCTGCAGCCAGGAATTGCTTTGCTCAGTGCTCATGACAAATTTTTATTGGTGTCAATGGAAGCCCAGGACCTGAAGCAAGTTTTGCTGCTGCTGCTGATTAAAAGGAAAAGAATGAAGGGAGGGGAAAGAGAAAAACCCTAAAAGTTCAATATAATTTTAAATATTATTTATACCATGATTTTATTGGCCATGTGTTAAAAATATCCACAACATAACCAAAATATGGCTCTGTGACATCTCAGAGTCCAGCTCTGCCTGTTGCATTTGATTGGAATGATTCACCTACTCTGGTCACAAACCCATTGTGAGAAACTTGTAGAAAGTTAAATAAATACCAGCAATGAGAATTTGCATTTAACCGGAATTTATGAGCTTTTATAAATCTATTTTGTGCAAAACAAATTATTATAATGGTCGCTGAGTGAGAAGCAGTGCCACACAAGGCTTAATTCAAATGCCTTTCTTGTTCTATTCTCTTGTTTTAATTTTCTAGCTCCGCTGAATAACTCGAAATCTTCGCAGCTGTAGCAAAGTGCTTCATATATAATGTATAGATCACATCCTCTTGCCATTTTTCACAGGTGCCTGGCTATTATACGGTTCAGAATTCATTCATAGTGCCTATTAGAGGTCTTTATATGTAACTGACTTCCTTTCTTGAATATTTATAGCTTTTATGAGACATTTATGGGTAGACCCAACAAGAGTTTCTAAGGAAATACTGGGAAATGGTTCTGTATAACACCATTAATATACTGTTCTTTGATGGTAATGGCCACAAATGTCATCTAATTGCTACGTTCTTACTTTGTCTGAGCCTGGTATTGATGGGGAGACTGCTCCAGAGAGCCTCTCCAGCCGAAAAAATCCTCTGGGAAGCAATTTGGCTCCCAAGGAATGTAACACTTTTCAGCCTGGAAATTACCCATTCCAGGCAGGAGATCTGACTTCCAGTACGGAAAGGGGATTACAAGAAGGATGGAGAGGGACCTTGCACAAGGGTGTGGGGTGATAGAACTGGGGGGATGGCTGTAGGGTGGAAAAGGGTAGATTTAGATGGGATATTGGGAAGGAATCGTTCCCTGTGAGGGTGGCAGGCCCTGGCACAGGGTGCCCAGAGCAGCTGTGGCTGCCCCTGGATCCCTGGCAGTGCCCAAGGCCAGGCTGGGCACAGCCTGGGACAGTGGGAGGTGTCCCTGCCCACGGATGGGCTTGGATGATCTTTAAGGTCCCTCCAACCCAACCCATTCCCTGTTTCCAGCCATGGTCACCTCGTGCTGCAAATGAGAACGAGAGACAACCCCAGCCTGCTGATGTGGAAGAGTTTGTGGAGCTGGTCAGGCTGCCTTGGCTCCTGCTGTTGATAGTATAGAGTTAAAATGATTTTTAAGTGATTTTTAGAACTGCAAACAGGTATCCGAGGGGTGCTGGTGGTGGTTAGGAATGGCACAGCCTTGAGAATGGCACAGCCTTGAGAATGGCACAGCCTTGAGAATGGAATGTTAGCTGACCATAGAGAGAGCCACGTTACTGTCTTCAGCGAATCGAGTGTGACTTAGATCCGGGTAATAATTAAGGGGAATTGTTTTAAGTGAATCAAGTATAACTTAGGTCCGGGTGATAAATCAAGGGTGGGGGAATGGGTTTGACCTTGTGTTAGTACCTAAGATCAGGGAACTTGGTAACTACGGGGAGTGTGTTAATTAACGTGAAACATAAATATGCATAATGTAAAGGTATAAGAATCACAAAAACTTTTGTATCAAGTGGGCACAAGATTTGGGTCCTTACTGCCCCTGTGCCCCCGCACGTTCTAATAAAGCACCTGCAGATAATTGCCTTGCGTGGTTATATGTTTTCCAGACGCTAACACTGTGACGAGGACAGTGGTGAGATCTCAGGCAGCACCGCAGGCTCACGGCACATTGTCGGAGAGAGGGAGAGCACGAGGGCGATGGCGAGACTGAAATATTGGGTAATATTTGTCAGCAAATTCAGAAAGGCAGCTCTCCTTATCAGAGACACCTCCGGGGTGTACGACAACATCTGCTTCCCCTAATAAAGCTGTATTCATCAGTGTCACCAACGAGCTTGGAACAGAATGACACATTTTCCTATTCCACCCTTATTAACCGCTCAGGTTAGAGAGGACTGGAAATTTGGATAAAAAGTGCAATGCAATTAATATTTGTGTGAAAGCACAGTCATGTTTTTCCACCCAGAAGCGCTGCAGGGAGAGCGTTTCACTCAGGAGGAGCCGCTCAGCAGGTGCAGTGCAGGAACAATGGAACCCACACTCTTTAATGCCAGAGTTGGCCAAATAAATGGATTATGAGGTAAATTCGGGTATGTGCTAAGAGCTCTAACAAATTAAGCAAATTTAAATAGAGTTTCTGTGGGTGCAGAATAAAGTAGGCACACTTTTTGCTTGCTGGCTTAAAATGACCAATATCTTCCTATGTTTTCCAGATAAAATATTAATAAATAAAGTGTGAAATTCTGTCCAACTGCTGATATTGAGGGTGAATATTGTTGCTTCTTTCAAGCTTGTGATATAATTCACAAGACATGAGAATTCCAAGCAGTATTTGGCAGTTTTTGAGGCAAAAATTAAAGGATTTTTGCATACCCTTCCCTTTATCCCTGAAATTGCTCCGTGTACTTCCCTACCACTCCCTGTTGCTGGGATGAGACTTCTCTCTGGAGTAGCTGCTGGCATCTGGAACAGCTTTTCCGCAACTTCCATGCTTCACCAGCTCCATCTATTTCTATATCTCATCCCTTCTCCCCTGACTATCTCTTTTAATTTCTCTCCATCTGCTTTTTATATTAACTTTATAACTCCATCCAACATTTGCGGTGCAGTTTGCACGTGAAGCACCAGCCACCCGAAATCATGCCGGGGCTTGGAGCTCACCCCATGCAATGGCCCTGCTGCCCTGGAAGGCTGCTCCTCCTCTGGCACGGGTGGGAGCAGCTCCTGGGCAGTGGGCAGAGCAGAGAATCTCAGCATTTTAATGTTTCAGCACTAACCCTCAGGATGGAGAGCTGGTTGGGCAACGTAGAAACCAAGAAAGTAGAGCTGGCAGACAAAAAATGGGAAATATTTATGAGCAAAGTGATGGCAACGATAGAAGAAGAAATATGGAGGAACCCCTCATTTATTTATCTGGATAAATCTAGAACTCAGCTGACTGACAGCCCAGCTAATGGAAAGTGCCCAAATCCAGTGCTCCAATATTCAGTTTTTTTATCTTTAATTTTGTCCACAGGTCCTATAAATTTTCACAGTCCATCAGCAAACCTCTCCCTACGGAGGAAAATTCCCATCTGCCAATTCCCTGTCGATGGACAATGTTTGCAGTGTCCGGGAGCTCATTCCCCATCTCCATACTGAGAGTGATTTCAGAGCCTTAAAAACCAAGCTGAGTGACTCAGCTGGTGGTTTTAACTTCCCAGTCAGTTACAATAATAACCCAGCATAGAAAACGGGAGATTTAGAATTAATTTGGATTAAAGGCTAGAGACTGAACGAATGCAGTCAGTGCAGGTTTTAAGGTGCTTTGGAAGCCCTGCAGTGTTTCAGCTGCTGCCAGCTGCACATAAACCTGCACTTCTCAGTCTCTGCTCCTCTAAACAACTCTTTACTACAGCTAACAAATCTTGGAGGCTGTGTAACCTGTGTTTCACCCAGCCTGACCCTCACACAACTTCCCGGCGCGGTGTAAAACACCACCGGTGTATTTCCCTGCGCATTGTGCAAAGTCAATTCTTCTTTTTGATGTTGCTGAAGTTCATTTTATCTTGTGCCAGTATATTAAAAATCTATTAATGTTTCACACATAGAACGAACACAAATCGAGCTCCTGGAAGATTTATGCTGCAGCCTGTGAGGGCCCCAAAGTAACTCCAGCATTATTATGCCCCTGCCTGTGCCAAATTGAACTCCTAACACTGTTGACAAATGCTCCAAAATTCACATGGATTTCTCCCTGACTGCTCTCCCCGTCCCCACTGCAAGTCAGGCCAGTGAATTACACTTCCCAGAGCTGCTTCCAGTCCTGCCCAGCGACCCCCTCACCTGCAGAAAGGGAATTTCAGAAAGAAATCCAGCTGTGTTCAGAATCGCTCCACTGAAATGTGTGCGAGTTATCCTTGAAAATCAGGCAACATCAGTCTCTCCCTTATTATTCAGTGTCTGCCTCTAGAATACCAGCACAGAGCCTAAATACCCGTTCCTTGCTCAGTCAGTCAGAGCTCTTCCCCTGATTTCTGTCTCTGTGTGCTCAGGGCTTTAAAACTTATTTATGCCTCTTCTTTGCAAAAGGCTGTGGATTACAGTTATTTTCTTTGCTCGCCCTTTTTTTGGCAGTCCTTCAAGATGCCCAGCTTAGCCTGTTATGACATGGTTTATGAACTTAAGCCAGTGGTACAAGCAAACTGCTGGAGCTGCAATCGGGGCCTAAACAACTCAGGAGTTCTCAGTGCTCGTGGGCTGCTCACGGCAGAAAACCGGGCTTGGAGAGGTTTGGAAAAGCCATGGAATCCTTCCCACTCCCAGTGGGGACCAGCTCCCCCTGGGCCAGGCTGGACAGATGTTTCTCTGCCCTGTTCTTCTCTGCTGTTATGGAGAGTCCATGGATTCCCTCTGCATCTTTTTTTCTTTTCCCCCCACCAACCACCTTTCCAAAATACAGAGATTTTTTTTTCCTCAAAAACATCAAAATCTCTCATCACGGTTGGCTTCATGACTGCTTTGTCCAGCCCACAGCAGGCAAGGAAAGCAGCCTCAGCTCTTCCCAGAAGGGACCTTTTAGGGCTTTGAAACTCGGCCTGACAAAACAGCTCCTGGTCCTTTCCATCTTTCCTGGTTTTCAGAAGAGGAAGAGGAAGAAGGAAAAGCTTTGGTGGTTGGCACATGGGCACCATCCTCCCCTTCCTGCAGGAAGGACCCCGACCTGCTTGATAAAGGCCACCAGCTACACCAGGGCTCCTTTCCTTTCAAAATCTGCTCCTGTTGCCTTTCCCTTGTGGGACCAGGTTATTCCTATACCCCATAATGTTTCGATAGCAGCAAGGAGATAGAAAAATACATTTATTTTATAAGGGAAATAGAAAAATCCGTGTCTTCCATAAAGGAAATATCTCTGTTGTATCTTTCCTTCCCCCCCCTTTGTTGCTGTTCTTCACGCTGATTAAATCTTCATTTAGCTTCATCATTTTTCTCAGGTTTCGTCTCGCATGCTCACTACACCTGCTTTCATAATCTGTTGTCATGGAAATCAGACAGATGTCAAAAACATGCCTTTGTCACTTAATTGTGTAATCCACACAAGAGAAAGAATAACACAGAGAAGTTCTGCAGATTAAGGCAAAGCAAGAAGACAGCGGTGAGCTAAAACCCCCAAAAATTCCCTTTTACACAGATCATTGTTCTCACTGCAGCCACTGGGCAAGGAAAACTTGCTAATGTTGTTTCTGTGTGCTCAGTTTTGTCTGTTATTTCAGAGCTAAGGGCTCCTGCCCCCTGTCCTTGGAAGGGTTTGGTGTCACAGGGGCCGGTGTGGCCGCGCGGGGAGGATCCCTGTGTGAGCTGCTGACCCAGGCGGGGCGCCGCAGGTGCTCAGGGAGCTCCAGCCCCGCCAGCAGCATTAGAGGGTTCACGTTAATCCATCATTGACAGCAAAACAGGAACAAACCCAGGGCCACATCCCTAAAACCCCAGCAGGATGGGCAGAGGAGCCTCGGCTCGCAGAGGAAATGGATTTCAGTCCTTGCCGGGACTGCAGAGCCCGTGGGGTGTGCTGAGGTTTGGTGGCACCAAAGCCGGGGTGACCTCCTGCGGAGCACCCAAGTTGTGTTTGCCCCCACATGCTGTGACCCATCCGTATATTTTTATCTTAGCTGAAGAGTAGGGTGAAAATGCAATCTCGAGGGAAAATGTTATCAAATGAGGACAGTCCTGGGGCTGGAAATAGAGGCAGCCATCTGTGCTCCTTACTCTTGTGACCAAGATTTATCAGCTCAACATCCACAGCAAAAAAGTTCAGGAATTTTGTGCTTTTAGTGCTCAGCAGCTCTGTTGAGGACATCACCTTCCATGCGTGTGTTCACACAGCAGTTCTCCAGTCACTCAGTTATATTCCATTATATTTTTTATCAAGTTCCTACTAAGCACAGAATAGATTTTTTATGCTTGTTACAAGAGTAGCCCATGATATCTGCTTATACATCTGTTTCAAAATGCCAGCCAGACAAATGAACCTCCCTAAAATAATGCTGGATCTACAGAAATTCCCTGCGCACAGGAAATGTGCAGTGATTCCTTGTCGGGGGTGCAGCTGGCTCCTGCTCCGTAAATTAACCACAGCGACTCTTGTTGGAAACACAAAGGTTTCTTTTAAGGCATAAAAATACATCTAGACTTGTGTTATTATAGGTAAAGCAGTGAAATGAAGGATTGAAATGAGGATGGAAGGAAGGATTGAAGGAAAGGAATGGGCCTGAAGCACAGATTTGAGGCTGAATTTGCTGAGTGTGGCTGTGGAGGAAACAACCTTGAATTACAGACTGAGCACAGCTGCCCGGGCGCCAGCGAGACACAGCTCCCGCAAACCTCGGTGCCCACGGTCTCACACGGCCCCTCTCCAGAGGAGAGCAGCACTTTCCAGAGCTCGGGAGCTGCAAAACACGCAGGGAGCCCCTTCCTGCAGGCATCCCCGGGGACGTGCTCGGAGCTGCGGGGCCAGAGCTGCCCCGGAAAGCGCCGAGCTCCAGAGTGCCCCGAGCACCACGACACCGCCCGGCATCCAGCAGGCTCTTAATCTTTCATCCAGCACAATGAATTGTAGCTTTTCAGGATTAATTCATATTGCTGCAACAACGTGAGTGCTGGAGAAGGGTAAAATTAACATGTTATTTATGCTGAAATTACGGTGACTCGCGAGCGGTGTTCCTGGAAGGCTGGGAAACAGAATAATTTTGAATAAATTATTGATGGTTTTAAAAGCCCTGCTTATTGATTACAGGTTATACTCCTAGATTAAAAGAGTGCAGCTAAGTCCTGTCAGAGTCTTTCAAAGTCAGAGTTCATCAGAGTAAACCAGTGCCACTGTGCTGGAACCCAGAGCAGCCAAAGAGGAGCAAAAATGAAAAAACTGCCTTATGGCTTCAAACCCTCCTGTTCATCATTCCTTTTTCCTTTCTAAAAATTACCCTAGATGAAAATTAAACAAATTATATACTCTAGAGAATAAAATAAAACTATGGAGATGCAGCAAGTCCTCCACAACCGGATGTGGTGTTCAGTCTGCTCTGGCTGCCAAGGGGGTGATAGGCCAAAGGTTGGACTCGATGGTCTCGGAGGAGTTTTCCCACCTTAAGGATCCCGGCATTCTCTTCAGTGTTGGTGTTGGGTCATCCCTCCTTCAGACACCCAAATTTGCTGTCCCAGCTTTGTGCACGGAGCAGGGGAAGAGCAGAGTGACCCTGACAAGAACTCAGCTCCCCCAAACTTCCCCCAAACTCTCACCCACAGGTTCTCTAAGATGCTCTGCGTTGGTCTAAACGCGGAGGCAGCATCACCTCGGGCTATTCCCAGGTTCCTCCTGGATAATTGAAGGATCCTATTACTGTGTTTAGTTTCTCATTCTGTTCCTTCACACAGTGTGCTGTGGTCATGTGCATTTCACCCTAGAGGTCTTCAGCAAATTCCTGTAATTACTTCTCCCCATCTCTTGTTCATTTATTCCAACTGAAATTATCTCTGAACATTAGTTCCATTTGTTAAACCTCTTTTTGCTTTATTAACTTTAATCAAACTGATATATCCTGCTAAATGAAAGATGGTCTGGATGCCCATACCTGGCTCAGCCCTCTTCCCAGGGGGAAACACCCTCTTGGAACAGTGACACAAGTTAATTTTGCAATTATCAGAATGGAATTTGGCCGCTGTAATTTCGGTTATTGAACAGTTGCCACTGATGCCATTTAAAAGCTGCCTCGCTGCTGCGAGAGAGATCTGAAAGAAATTCCGTGTGCAGTCACTTGAATTTCAAAGTGAGTTCTCTGTGCCATGGAGATGCAGCTCCACTCCTGTTTGCTTTTCACGGGGTTTAGAGGGAAGGGAAATTCAGCTGGGCAAAGGGCACTCCCTGCTCGTGGAGGGATGTGATTAAAGAAAGGGAAGAGAAAGGGTTTGGCTTTCATTTGTATTTATTTTTAGAATTGGTGAGCTGCACAGATTCTGTGGTATTGGGGAAACACAAAAGGCTGGTTAAATACTTCACACCTCGCACTGCTGCTAAGCAAAAAACTCCCAGAGAAAAAAAACATGTGAGAAGTATGACAGCTTTAAAAATCCTCATTAAAATCAACCCAACCAGACCTCTCAAACCATTTTGACTTCAATTATTCTGCTTTGCTGTGTCAAACACACATTAACGGCCCAGTCCTGTTCCCATGGCAGGCAGGAGAAATATTGCCCCTTGTCTGAACAGAAGGGAGCAGGAGCTCAAGAGTCAAGCCAGAGATCTCTGAGGAGCACATAAAAGCTCAGCCTCCAGTTCCTGTTTTCAGATTGTGTTCAAACCAAGATGATAACCAGAAAAGTTGATTTTTTTGTATATATATATATATAGTGCAATATGTAAAATACAGAGGTAAATTGATGTTGATGTTGTTTATTGTATATCTGAATTCCTACACGGAAAGATGAAGGGAGGGAACGTCCTCCTTTGTGCCATCATTGCTAACAGCAGCTTAGAAGCATTTTGGTGTATTTTTGTCAATATAAAAGCATTGCTAAGGCACAGAGCGTGCAAATACATGTGTTAGATTTTAGGATATTTCCCAGTGCACGAAAAATGCTTTGTCACAATAAACTGAGTTCCTCCCGAAGCACATCTCTGCTGTGGGTCAGGTTTCAGGGCTGAATAATGGATTGACTGGGACAAACACACGAGTCACGTGGAAAGGAAAAGGCTGTCATGGCCAGGATGAAAAGCCTGGCATGACACACAATTAATGAACTTTCTGTGTTGACAAAAACCAGAGGAAAGTCCAGAATGGACTCTTCATGTGTGACTTCTGTCTGCCTCGACCGCTGCTGGTCAGCTTTGGGTTCTGAGGTTGTCTCTGAAACGTGCATGGAGCTGGTTCTGCTTTTTAATTGAGACCAAAACCCATCAAACTTCTGCAACAGCACCTAAAATGCAACAAATCCGATGTGGAAGTGAGTGACCCTGCAGCTCCCATGGGGTGGCCTGGCTCCACAGCAGCAAACCCACCACCTGCCAATTATGTGGAATAATTTTTGACTGCACTCAGAAAATTCCCCGACTTCTGGGATAGCAGCAGGGGATATTTACTGATGTGTTTGGAAGTTGCTGCAGATTTCTGGCTTAGCTCAAGTGCAGTTTGTGACCCTGCAAGCAAATGGGGCAGGAACAGCCACGTAATGCCAGGGCAGGATCCCACCTGCCTGGTTTGATCCCTGCTGCCTCCACAGATGCGGGATCCAGATTTTCAGTGGCACAAATAAATTCCCTCCCAGTGCAATGCCAGGAGTGGACTCAGGCATCGAGGAGCTCAGGCCCCGACCCACTTTTGTCTCTGCTCTCAGTGTGGACTCGTGCTCTCCCTGTAGGATTTACCCGCCCTGCCCTCCTGTCTGGACAAGAAAGTTTTGGAAGAACTGAGAAAAAACTCAATTCTTTTGCACAAGAATCTGGGCCTATCAATAAATATTAATAAGGAAAAGCAACAGGAAAAAGAACAGCAAGAGGAAAATAATAAAAACAAAATTATGCCTCCAAACCTTTGGAGCCTTCAGCTCTGTTTTTTTTCCCCAGACACATTTCTAATCCTCCCACTGCCTCCCAAAGAGAGCTTTGCTAACCTGTGGAAGTTTGATAGCTGGCCTCTTTTGTCCTGAATTTATCTTTATAGGAATCCCATTGCAGGTTTGAAAATTAATAACAGCACAATCCCTGTACCTTACCTGAGTGAATTTGATGTATTTTCATGCTGTTCATCTTCAAATATCTGGACTGGTGCTTTCCATTCTCCCTCAAGCGAAGATTTAAATCTCTCAGTCACACACTGGGAAGCAAGTTATAATTTTTAAGGCTTTGTTGTAAGATTTAGACCCTTGCTGGTCTAATTATATGTTAGGTTAAAACACAGGAGATGTTTATCTCTTACATCAGCTGCCTTGTAAAATCAGAAATCTAAAATAACCCTGTGGAAGCTGATAAGCCAAAAGGAAAGAAAACAAAGCCCTGATAGCACAGACAAATAGGACAGGCCCACATTAATGTGGGGTTTTGGAAAGGATTGGTAAATACCGAGAGCAAGGAGCCACTTTTCAATATCTCCAAACTTGTTCCCTTTAAACTGATTCACACTCACAACATTTGTCATGGATGGATCATTCCTGAAGTTTCTTAAATGTGACAAAACTATAAATCACCTGGAATCCACAGTTCAGGCACTGTATTAATTAATGAGTGTCAGCTGATCCTTTTAGCCTCTTTAAGCTATCAAAATGTAAGGCTGAAAATATCAGGGTCTGCTAATTAACATCTTAATGTGATTGATGTCTTATTTTGATTAGTTCAGTTTTACAGCATTTAATTTTAGACTGTGCACAGGTCTCTCATGTCAGCAGCTCTATCATTTATACAAAGAGTGAAGCCCTTTTTTACAGCAATTTTTAGTAAAGGAATTTACTCTAACCCAATAAAAACATGCAGGGTGCTGCAACTGGTTGCTTAAAGCATTTTGTTTTCAAGATGACTTTAAAATAAGAAATCCTAATGAATGGAGCAGCCACCATTCTCACAGATATCATTCATCTTCCTAAGGAATCTTTACAACCAGAGTAGAATTGCCACGAGGAACAGCTAAGAAAAATAAAAATATTCAAAATATGTGGAGTTTCTAATGAAGCAAATTGCAGAGGTGCACATAAATATTTAAAAACCCTCTCTCAGTGTTCCTGTACCAGTAAAGAATGTGTGTTTGCGTGATAGTGGAACTGGATTGTGTTAAATCATGCAATTTTAGTATTTAGGAGCTCGTGGAATTTAGGATTTAGGAGATGGCCAGAGCAGGCTCCTCATGGCTACTCAGGCAGCACAGCAGGGCAGAGGTGGGAGATTTTTGGCCAGGACATCAGGGACCTTGTAAAGGTCTCCTGAAAATGCAGGTTTGAGCTAAAGTGATTTCGGTATATCATTGTTGGGTGCCTTTGATGGGCTGTGAGTCTGGAAAGAGGCTTAAAATCACAGAATCAAATCAGTTCTGGCTGGGGACAGAGTTCAGGTTCTTATCTGTAAAGATTTTGTGGAAAATTTTTCCAAGTACTGGGCAGTGTTAAGACATTATCTATTTTCCGGGCTGGATTTGTATCAGGATCAGAAGGAAGTGATAAAGCATGGATAAAGAATTCCTTTGTAGCCCAAATTTCTTGGGAATACGGCTGAATGCTGCAGGCCAGAAATCTCCCCAGAGAGATCAGGCCAGGCTGTGGAGGAGGAGGGGACGTTCCCTCCTAACTCTGAAAAGCAAAACCAGACTGGCAGCTCCCTGAGCCCACAACTCCCTGGTTCTTCCGTTCCCTCCTAGCCTGGCTTAGAAATAATAACAATAAAATTAAGTCATCTTGAGAGGCAGTGTGGAATGAATCCAAGTTGTTATTTCACACTGCAGGGATAGCTGGGAGATGAGCCCAAAGTCCTGGGAGCCATCCAGGGTTAGGAAAGCCCTACGTAAGCCCTGATTTAAATGGCAAAGCAGCCGTTTGACTTACGTGGGTATGGATGGAATTCCCAGAAGAGGGAAGTCTCAGAGAGCATATTTTGATGTCCTCCAAAAGGCCTGTGCTCAGAGCCATAAAGCGAGCGAGGCTGGAGTCACCTCTATCCCAAAAATCCCCAAATTCAGCCACGCAGAGTGCTTTTCCTGGCAAGGCTAAAAAAACCCCTCAGCACGTGGGCAAACACTGAGCTCCAAACCCCAAACCTGGGACTGTGCTCGGAATGCTGTTTCCTTTATGGATCCCTTCCCGAGCTCTTGAAATGCCCCACAAAGCTCCCTGCTGCCCGTCCCCCAGCCTGCTCCCACCTGTGATGCCTTATCCTGGGCTTGGAATTAAAAGCCAAACACGGTTAGAGGGGAAAAAGGGATTTTACCTCCGAGTTTATTAAGGATCCTTAGATCCAGGCAGGAGCACCCCGCAAGAATGCCCCCCCTGGACCGAGGCACGGAATGCACGTTGGAAAATGCACACCAGAGAATACACCGAAAAGCCCCCCCACGATCGTTTGCTTATACAATTATAGACTTTACATATTAGCATATTTATCATAGATTTTCCAATGGGAGGCTCAGGAGGAGCCCCCTCGTAAGGAGTGACCCCCCTCTGCATAGATCTATCTTAGTTTACAGAATATGTTCTGGAGAAGACCTTGGGTCTGGCGCTTGCTGACCCCCTAATTACGAAATTTCTAAGATGTTTGGTCTCTTGGCTTAACAGAACTCTGGGTCTAAGCTCGTTATCGAACTTAGGGAATTACAAGTATGTGGGTTAAAAGCACTGAGGGTACAGAAAAGCTGCATAAAAGCGTATATGAAGGGGGATATGAGAGGAATATATGAAAAAGCAAAAATTATTATGGCATCACCTGCAGCCCCCGAGGAGCAGCTGGCACGGGGCTCTGCTCGGCAGATGGCTGGCACAGGGCTGGCGTGCCCTCGCCGGGCTCTGGCACGAGGCAGGGATGAAGGGGATAAAAACCCTCCCCGCAGCTGGTGGATGCAAAAGGTCCAGGCTGGTCCATCCTGGTGGGGTTGTTTTCTTCAGTGAGTGCGGTTTTGAGCCTGGTGCATTGTCAGAAGTCAGCTGAGTCTGTGGAGATTAGAAATTGCCTGATAGCAGGGTTATTAGGGTCTGATATCAGGGTTATTAGGGTCTAATATCAGGGTTATTAGGGTCTGATATCAGGGTTATTAGGGTCTGATAACAGGGGTTTTAGGGTCTGATATCAGCATTACTAGGATTAATCAAGGGACACTGGGTTTGTTTCAACCACAGGGATTCCTCTGGCTCTTGCTTCAGGCAAGGTAGAGAGCTGAGTTCATGCTCCAGGGGGATTTTTCCATGGCATTTATTTCCTTAGGACAGAGAAATTGTGGCTGTCCCATCCCTGGCAGTGCCCAAGGCCAGCTTGGATGGGACTTGGAGCACCCTGACACAGTGGAAGGTGTCCCTGCCCATGGCAGGGGGTGGAAATAGTTGATTTTTAAGCTCCCTTCCAACCCAAACCATTCTGAGATCTCCTTTAATACTGAGAGATCAGTTTCTAATCATCTCAAGCAATTTTTAGGAGGAACAAGAAACAGTAGTGGAAGATCAGACTTGATTTCAGCAAGTGTCCCTCTAATTGGAGCCTTGTTAGGCCGTGGGTTTTGGATGCTGGGATATTTCAAAAACAACATTTAGTGTGTGGTCTGGGCACATTTATATGGGCTCTAAATAAAGGAGAAAGAGAGGAATCTGCAGGAATGAGCTCCTGGAAGAGCAAACTAAACACAGGACACTGTTTATGAAGCCTCAGAATAATGAAAGGGAGGGTAAAAAGAGGAATTTAACTGGATTTGATCTTGTGCTCTGCGATATTTGCATCTTTTCAGATCTTTTTTCATGGCTCCTTGTACATCCCTGCAGGATGGCAGGAAAAGCAGGAATGCCATGGGAATCGCGTGTCCCTCCCAGGGAAAGTAAATAAAAGTATCTTCAAAGCAGAGCCCAAACCCAAGCCAGTGCTGACTGCCGATTATTTCCCTAATTAAGGGGTCAGCAGAAGTTCAAAAAGCTGAGTTTAGCCATGGAATCCCAGGATCCTTAAGGGCTGGAGAGACCGCCAAGATCATCGAGCCCAACCTTTTCCATCATCCACTGAACAGCTACTGGATTTTGGGACCCTTGCAGGGCTGGGGCCTCCAGCACTGCCCTGGGAGCCTGTTCCAATTCCTGAGCACTCTCAGTTAGCACCCAGGAGGGTGTGGGAAGCATGGAAAAAGTCTCACCTAGCAGCTGGGAGAGGTTCCTTCCTTGTATGTCTCATTTTCAGTGTGTGCTCCATCAAACGCTGCACATTTAATGAATTTTCTTTTGCCTGCTCAGGATACGTTTCGGTTGAAACCCCCTCCCAGGATCCCCAGATTTAATAAATCCCCCATCACCAGCTGGAATGGTCCTTTCCCCAAGCAATCTTCCTTGCTTATGCACCTCAATTTCTTCTCCCAGTCTGCTGTTTCATCTCGAGCTAAAAATAGTGAGGGAAAAAAAAAAGAGTTTTAGTGAAAAAAAGCAAACCTCAATTAATTTCCGTATCTATTAGTAAAGAGTTTTTCCTTGAGGCATGGCCCACAAATATCTGTAAATCTCAAACTGCATCTTGGCTCAAAATAGATTTTGTAAGTCAAACTCCACAAATGAGCAATTAAAATGTGGCCCCGTCTGTAGGAATTCCTTTCTTTTTTTACAGTTAAACATTTCTAAAGCGTTGGGCTCCTCTCTGCACTTCCGAACAATCTACAACAAAGGCAGGGAGGGGGATAAATCACCTTTTTACCCGCAAGAAGCATCTGAGGAGCAGTGAAGTTGCCAAAGTAAGCCCATGTTACTCATGGTGTGGACCTGTAGTGGGAGAAAGGTTGGAAAGTCCCTTAAAGCTGGGGGGTTTAGGCTCTGCTTGAGGCATTCAGACCACTGGAAGATGTTTTCTTTCTACACCTCCTTGCCAACACTTCACCACGTCCCCACGGGGCCTCTTGTTCCTTGTGAGTCTTTCCAAGGGACAGAGGGTGATGCCTTGAGTGGCTGCCTGGAAACAGAGCCCAGACAGGAGTGAGGGAATAAAGGCAGGGATTTATTTGAAAGGCCTTCAAAGGCACACCCTGGGGAGCCAGAGGCTGCTTCCAACATGGACCCCAGGATGGACGAGTCACGAGTTCTTCACACTGTTATAGGTTTGGTCCATTTGCATATCAGCATAAATTCACCAATTAAAACTTTGGCTTTCTTCAATTTCCCCACCTCTCCAGAGGCCCCAGCTCATACCTTCGGGCCTGGGACAGTCTGAGTGTCCTTGGACAGCGAGCTCAGAGCAGCTTTGTTGTGTCTGTCTGGCCTGGGAGAGCAGCTCACGAGCTACAAGAGACTGCAGAGTCACACACTGGGCAATATGGGATTTGAAAAGTATAAAAGTTAAAACCTAAGGCATCAAGGGGACAGGAGGGATGATTCTTGCTCTGCTGTGGGATGCCCTGGGGTTTTATTTTGTCACTGCCTTCATGACATTGCTCTGAAACCCTCCAGGGCCAGCTGAGGACATTTGGGGACAGTGCTGTCCCCGCCCTGGGGCTGCTGGGGGATCCCAAGGTCTGGCAGCTCCGGGGAAAATCCAGCACTGCAGCTTTTCCCTCTGCCTGGGGGTCTCTTCTGGTGGTGTAATCACATAAAACCTTGGGAATAAAGGGAAACCACATTACCCTTAAAAACCTTGACAAAGAGCACCCTCAGCCAGGCCAGGTTTTCATAGAGTCAGAAAATATCCTGAGTTGGAAGGGACCCACAAGGATCCCCAAAGTCCAGCTCCTGGAATTCCTTTCTGGTGAAATGTTCACCAACACAATTCACACCTTCAGAGCTTCTGCCACGTGCTCAGGCTGTGCCAAAACTCCCAGTGGTGTTGGGAAGATCTGGGCTTACCCTGGGCTGCCCTTGGGCTGGCTGTGGAGACCAGTGACACCAGCAGCAGGGCCCAGCTGGGTGACAGGACCTGTAGAGTTGCTAAAAACAGAAATTCCAGCTTCCTATACTGGGAATCTATGAACTGGAAACCCTGAAAACTGACAGAATCCCCATATCCAGCCTTTTCCCCAGACACAACACCTCCAAAACCCCACACGAGCGACGGGATTAAACAGGAATAATAAATGTAGCAACATAATTGGGGCACAACTAACTCCAAATCAGCAGAGCAGCACAAATGCAATGGAGAGAGGTCAGGGCAGCAGCTGCTTTGGTGGTCCAGCATATTTGGAGAGGCAGGTAGAGCAGTTTGTTACCCTGCAGCCGCTCGAGCAGACACAGAACACAGATTTCCAGTAAGCAGAGACCTTCTGCTGGAGCTTATGTTGCTTTCTCCCCGCTGCTGTTTTGGGATTTATCTGGAGTTCACAGGCTGGCTAAAGTGGCCACTAATCTTCCAGCAGCACACTGAGAGCATTTGCAGCAGTGCAGCTGCTGAAGTTGTTCCCGACCAGGCACAGGAGCCAGCCATGAGGATTTGGGGGGATTTTTCTGTACCAACAAGCGAAACAAGATTTCTTCCCACCTAAAAATGTTGAGGAACAACTTTTGGCCTCACTTCAAGTGTGTCTCCTCACAGCAATCGAGCACAAACTTGAGTTTCCAGTTTGCTCCTGCTGCTAATGCTGCTACGCTGTCAGGAAAGGGATTTTGTGTGTGAAGGGAATTGCAGTGAGAAACCACACACCTGGAGAAAACCCCACACAGAATAAAAATATATGAGAAAGGCACCAAACAGAGGGAGAAATGCTTTCTCAGAAGCCCCTGGGGAAGGCAGCATTATCTGGGTGTTTTGCTGTGTGTTAGGGTTCGGTTTGAGGGTTGCACTCCAGAAAAACAGAGGGAGCAGATTCTGGATCAGGCATCCCGTGTGCTGGGCTGCTGAGCAGCTTACCTGGACCCTTCCCTGTGCTCCCAGTCAGGATCTGCCTGTTGGCCGGGGCTTTATGGCTCGATAGAAGGGTTTTGCTCAGAGATGCAGTTTCATGTAGCTGGGTGCTTCTTACACAGCTCCTGGCACGGGGAGTTCTTCATCTGCCACTGCCCCTGGGGAGGAAAAGCAATAATCAGTAAAGGAGTGAACCACGTGGGACGTTAATGGGACATTAATTCCCATCAGTGAAGCTAAACAGGGGGTTTTGCCCCAACTCTGCGAGTGCAGAAGGGGGAGAAAGCCTCTCAGAGCAGTTGTCGGAGCTGCACCTGCTGAGCTGCTCCCAAAGAGTTTCAGTACCATGGAACCATCGAGGCTGGAAAGGAGCTCCGAGATTGAGTCCAGCCCCTGATGTCCATCACTAACCCCTGTCCCAGTGCCACACCCACGCCCCTTTGGACACATCCAGGGGTGGGGATCCACCACGGTCCTGGGCAGCTGTGCCAGCGCCTGACCACCCATTCCATGAGGAAATTTTTCCCAATAGTCACAAAACCCCAAATGCCACAACCACAGTCCAAGAGAGAGAAACCCAGCAGGCATGAGGGGAATGGGCAGAGGGAAGTTTCTTTTTCCAGTCCCCTTCTGGCTGTAAACCTAAGGACAAGGAGTGTGCAGCCACCCAGGGTCCCTCACGTGCTGCCAAGAACAGCAGCAATCAGATGTGCTGAAAGAATTCTCCTTTCTTCATCCCAGCTTCCCACAGTCCAGCATTCATTGCAGGCCAGTCTAGATTTAGCAACAGAAAATTAGACATACTGTAATTAACCCAGAATATTCTTTATTTTTCTACTGCAAATGGTAATAACAGCAAATTATGGTAAATAATTACGGGCTGCTTACAGCATTTCTGTAGATAAGACAATGCACTTTTTCTTTTGATAAGATTTTAGAACTGTACAGACTTTATAGCTGGAGAGGTAAATTACTTTTCCCGTGGTTTCAACATAATGGGCTGTGCAGATAAAGGATTTTTGTGGGAATGTGAACGCTTCCAGATGTTTCCCATATTTTCCTCACTGATTTAAACATAATCTTCACATGATTGTGCACAGGGAGTTCATGCAAGTTATGCATAAAAGGCACTAATGCACAGAGGCAGGGATTTGGAAGAAGAAAATGTGGAATTTTATGCCAGTTTTAAATGCAAATGATGGTTTGATTGACTGTATCTAGCCAGAAATGCTGCTAGGTGTGAAACTTTGTGTTATTTCTGATATCGTGCCTGGAGAATTCACATCTATAAAACTAATAAGCTGATTGGAATGGTGCCAGTTTCAGTAGATGCACTGCAAAGTGTATCTTGTCGTTGGGGGTACTTTTGTCCAGTTTTAAGATTCTAAAGTTTACTGAACGATTTGCCTGGATTCCAGTGTTTACTAAAGGATTGCAAAGATATTTTTGGGGAAACAATCAAAAATTTAATCCAAACCCATGCACCAAAAAACCAGAGATTCCCTGAAAGAACAAATGTGTTTGGTCTGAGAGTGTGTTAATAGACAAATAACCTTTTATGACACAAAGTTTCTTTAGTCCACGGGTATTTGAGTTCAAGGATTACAAAAAGCAATTAATAGAATACTCTTTCCCTTTTTTATTGCTAAAAATGCAAGCAATAAATCCTAACACCAGAGCAGAACGCTTTGCAGGAAGGGCATTTCCAAGAATAATATCAGCAGCAGCCCTAGGCTGAGCCCAGTCTGCAGGAGCATGATGTGGAAATGCTTTTGAGACCAGGCAGCTGCAGAGAAGAGCCATTTTTGGATATAATTACCATGAGGATATCCACAGTCTGGAAGGCCGTGCCTGTTCCTGGTGTTTTACTGATGAATCCAACATGTATGAAGAATAGATATTATTTCCACAATTTACCTGGATCAAGGTAAAACTTGTTATTCTTTTGAGCTCTTGCACGTGCTCACGGGTGGGTGGTTGGTCCCAGAACCCTTTTAGTCCCAGGATTCCCTTCAGGCACACCCTTAAACCCCACTGGAATCTGAGAGCTTTCCAAGTGTGATTAGACCGAGTGTGTGCAAGTGAGAGGGGCCTGGGCTTGGTGAGGAGTGGAACGTCACAGAATCATGGAGTTACTTGGGTTGGGAAAGTTCTCAAAGGCCATGGAGCCCAGGCTGTGCCCCATCCCCACCCTGTCCCCAGCCCAGAGCTCTGAGTGCCACCTCCAGCCCTTCCTTGGGCACCTCCAGGGATGGGCACTCCAAACCTCCCTGCGCAGTTCCAGTGCCTGAGCACCCTTTCCATGGGGAAATTCCGGCTGATGCCCACCCTGCCCCTCCCCTGAGGCCGTTCCCTCTCCTCCTGTCCCTGTTCCCTGCGAGCAGAGCCCGACCCCCCCGGCTGCCCCCTCCTGTCAGGGAATTCTGTAGAGCCAAAAATTTCCCCCTGAGAGCTTTTATGTTCCACAGAACTTGAAGCAGACAAACTCCAGGTTGGTATTTGAAGAGTGTTTTGTTAAACACACCTTTCCCATCCATGTTGAATGGATTATCTGCAAAACTCTCATAAAAACGTAGCAGGAATAAAGAATATAGGTTTCAAGGAAAGTTGGTAGCCAATCGCTTCTGATTTTAGGTAGGAAAACCATCCTGAAATGTGATAATTTCATAAAAAAATCAAAGGAACACCATTCTGTTAAATTGAGGATTTACCAGTTGACAGAAAGCACTGCAATGTGATTTGAAAGTTCATAATAAACTTTGCAAATTGTTTGAAATGAGATGTAAATTAGCCTGTGATAGAAAAAACAGCCTTTACCAACTTTTACTTGAAATATTCTAAACTTTAACAAAATTTCCAGAAGCACTGAGGGGGTGTTGTGGAGAGCAGGGGGAGCTGGGGCTGGCTCCAGGATTTATGGTCCCAAACCCAGCTCTTCTTACAACCCAATCTTCCTTCCTGAGGGTGTTTGGTTGGGCTCTGACCCCACTCCCAGCAGCACCCTCGCCCGACACCACTAATTCCAGCAGTTTTCACACATGACAGTAGAACCTGCAAGGAGGGGTTTTACTTCTAAATCAGTTTTTAGAAAGATTTGAGAGAATTCTGGCAATTATTTTCAATTATAGGGGTTAAGGGTTGGACTCAGCGATCCCACAGCTCTTTTCCAACCTTAATGATTCTATGGTTTTATATTCAAGAGAACATTTTAATAACTCCTTGTGAATATCTCTGCTGATATGAGGACAACAGAGTGATGTTTCTGCTTTAAAACAACCAAAACTCTGTGTTTTGAGGCGTTCACTGAGCAGAAATAGAGATTTGCAAGCAGAACAAGAAGATGTGCAGGGGTTTGACTCGCTGATCTCCTGGTGGGCTCCAGCCACGAGCCAAGAGGATATTGGCAAAGATTGCTAAGTACAAAACAAAGCCATAATCTTTATAAGAATGTCCATACATTTCTAAACCTGTGGGGTCTGGGAAACCACAAAGTGATTGTGAGTACAGAGCTCCCAGGTTAATAGCTGGAAATCTAATGCATTAGGAAGTCCGTCCGGAAGACGCCGATAAGAAATAGTCTCTGTTCCTTTGGAAACAGCAATACTTTAAGATAAAAGTGGAGCACATTTTAGAGTGGAGATGAATCTAACTTCCAAATCAAACATGAAGTGAATATTGAAAAGAATAGCAGGGAAAACAGTTCTGATTGTCTTCCCGAGTTCAATATCTGAACTTTAAAAATAATTTGTTTCTTTTGTTTGTGTTGATGGCTCCACAGTAAAATAAAAACTCAGGATTTCCAGGCTGTTCATAGTCTGCATCATTTTTTGTATCTTATTTGCTGTTGTGAAGTTGGGGTTTTTTTTCTCCCTTAAGGCAATGCTCTTTGTTTCAACATTATTGACATAAGGCAGAGCTTATCTGACATAAAACCTGCGCAGCAGTGCCAGAACACGAGGAAGGCTGTCATGGGGTGTCCTTCAGCCTCATCCACAGGTGACGGAGGAATGAGGCAGGACAGCAGTGATGTCCCAGGTGTGTCACAAAGGGGCACCTGTTTGTCCCTGCCTGGATTTGACACCTCTCTGCCATGGTCTGTGCTGCTCTTTTATCATCCCAGTGACCCCATCCAGGTTTTAGCAACTTCTCCTTACACAGGTAAACCCCACGGCAACAACCACACAGGAATCTCCTTTCCCTCTTTCTGCTTTACAGGTAAAATATGATTTGTGGGATTGATGCAAAATGTGCATCAATCATGCCCAAAATATTGCAAAGGAATGGGCAACAAATTCCTGAATTCTTGATCTTTGTCTTGATCACAGATAATTTTACATAGTAGAAACAAAACTTCCTTCATGTCACTCATCCAAGTCCTACAAAAGCCAAGAAAATATTTAAACCCAGTGTCTTCAGTAGTTTGCTCTTAAAATCATCTGGCCTTTAAGGTGGAAAGCTGTCAATATCTTCAGCTAAAATAGAATTTCATGGTATCACTGAATTGATTTGGAAGATGTGACTCTGATTTCTCAGCAGTGATTTATTGTTTTTCTTCCCATGGTGGCACTGGAACATTATTCCTGTAGAAATAGGACTGAAGAGAACACTTTTTATTTGTCCATAGTGCAGGTATTTTCTATCTCTTCTTTATTAGCTGGTTAAAAATTGTTGTCTCCCAAAGATGAACAAAATGTTCTCTCGTAAGTGGTGTAAAACTAAGGCTGGGACAGAGTGAAGTGAGGGTTGTTTGTTCAGGTGAGGAGCTTTTGCAGCTCTTTCTTAACTTCAGGGGAGGAGGAGAATACACCTCCTTCAAGCTTGGCTGGATTTGAAATTATCTATTGTCATGCTTCCTCTGGCTCAGCATCCTCATGGGCCGTTCTTAGTGACATCTTCATTTTGGGTAGGATTATGGAGCCTATTTCATGCAAATACAACAGATTCTAATTGCCTTTGGTGCAGCAATCCTTGGCCAGCAAATTCCCCTCTCAAAGGCTGGCAAACATGGAAAAAACGTGCTTTTTCCACAGGAGAATGTGCCTTTTTCCAGGCAGAGAGGGTGGGAGCAGGGAGGGAAAGCTGGAGCATCTCTGGGGGAGCTGGTGGATGGGAGAGCAAAGCCTAATCCCTGGAATACCCAGAAAAATGATCAGGAAGAGGAAACCAGGAGGCGTTGGCCAGAGCTGAGGTGGGGCATGCACAGGCAGAAGCAGGTCAGACAGGAGGAGGGCTGTGATTTGAGGGATTTATGACTTAAAATTTGTTTTGGAGTAAAATAACCAAGTTCAGGAAGTGTCTTGGCTGAGATGAACTTTCTTTCTCCCCTCATGCCTCATTTCTGATGGCATGAAGTTGGAATTGTAGAAGCCCTTTGAAAGCTCAGCTCTTTGCAACAGGCAAGGCCCCCATTTCATTTCCAATTGTTGACCATCAAATTAAAGCAGGATTAGATGGGCTCTGACTGGGATGAAATGGTTTTCCATCCAATCTCTTCTCACATTTCCTTCATTCAAAGCTTGGCTGCACTGGGCATGCACGTATTCTATCTACATCTCTGTATCTCAATCACCTGGCTTTTAGAGTTGACTTTATCCATTTTTTGTATTCATTTCTCGGTAACGCTCGTGAGTCCATTGGGGTATCTAATTCTCCTTGGCCAGGAAAAGCCAGCTGTGCTCCCGTTTCCATCCCACACGCACTGACAGCGTCACTGTCTTGGTTTGAAACACAAGTGTCTGCTAAGGAAGGCAGGAGCCTCCCTTGGAATGGAAGATGCAATCCCCTTCCCTCCGAATTATTATAATTTTTGAAATTAAGGGGCTTTCAGGCAAAGATATGGGGAAATGGAATAACAGTTCCTTACTCATTTATATATAAAACAAGGCAGAACCAAACCAGTGGTTTGAACTGACAGAGTCAGGTAGGACCTGACCCCCTGTTAGTCAGGGTGGGGGCAGCAACCCAATAAGATGGTGGCTGCAGTCCTCCTGAAGTGAATGGATGTGGTTCTGTTGAAGCAGTGATCCTGTAGAAAGGTCTGGTCCTCCTCAGAAGGTCTGGTGGTAGGTATGTAGCTCTTGTCCTCTGGCAATCCAGTGGAAAAGGCTGCTTGTGGTGTTCCAAAGCTCAGTTTATATTCAGGATGGAATGCTTGGTTCCTCCCTCTGGGCGGGGCATCTCACCATGGGATGATGTAATTTTATCAGCCATGCGGTGATGGCCCATTAACAGAAGATGTCCCCCTGGAGGGAGGATGGGTCATGGGAGAGATAAAGAACTCTGCCCCACCTGGTGCCAGCAGCTGGCCCATTAACAGAAGACATCCCCATGAGTTTGTCAGGGGTGAGTCATGAAGGGGGTGGGGAACACTGTCCCACCGGTTCCAACAGCTTCTGAAGATGGTGGCAGAATACATTATTTTGGGCACATCTTACACTGTAACCTAGGGCAGTCACTCAGCTCACACCAGTCCCACAGCCTGACCCGGCAGCTACTGCAGAAGTTCTATTTGATTACAATAGAAGCAGTTGTGAAAGATCAGAGTAGCATTCAAACGCTTGAAAAGCATCACGACCTTGTTTTCTAGCTGGCAAAAGAGAAGTAAACATGAGCTTTCTCTAATGAGAATACAAGATGATGAGTTATTAAAAGATATGTGCCCACCATCCCGCCCATAACCTGATTTACTTCTGTCTAATGATGATTTAGGATTCATTTATTACTTCTCTCAACTTTTTTCAAAGGAAAAAGCCTCAAGATCAAGATGTGCTGTCAGATTGGGCTACTGAGGCAAAGTATGAAATTGGCTTGTTGGAAGTGTCTGGACTGGGCACTGTAAGACTCTCTTGAAGGTACTTGGCCGCTGTCAAGAAAGCAAAAATTAATTGGTAAGAGGATGATGCACAGGGACGGTCACCTGCTGCCTCTCCAGCAGCTCTGGCTCCATGTCACAGAACTGTGGGACCTGGAGAATGGGTCCTTATCACTGGTGCTCCCCCCTGCAGAAGAAGAATGATATCAGTGAGCCCTCGGGGTGGCAGGAGCTCAGGGCTGCAGTGCCCAGCGGCCGTTTTCCAAGGATAGCCTCAAACGGGGCTCTCCCATCACCCTGCCTCCCCCAGGAGCTGCTTCCAGCCTTTGCCAAACCACATAAATCATCAGCTACCACACGAACAGATCAGCATTTCTCAGCTTTCTTCCATGGGAAGAGGCACCACCTCTAGGAATGTCTCCTCCGCAACAGCAGCTCCGCCAAAGCCTCACTTTTCACCGCCATCTTTTGAGACAGGGCTTGAAAAAGCATTTTCCCAGAGTCAGATTTATGATCAGTCGAGGCTGCTGCGATAAGGGACATTTATGAAATTGTAATCATATAGATTTTGGTAATATTGTGCACATTTTTCACTTGTGACCTATATTTCACCAACATATGCAATGTGACACATGCCATCAGAAATTAGCCATGTCATTATGAACACATAAAGAACGTGACACACACCATTAACACGTGTCAAAAGCCATTACAATCCTCCTCCATTAAAGCTGCCCAAGCACTTCCAAAACGAGGACACCCAGGCCCTTTAAAAACGTGGAGTTTGGTTGGCACACCTTTAATTTTGTCTTATGAGGGCTCCCAGCTAAATCCCGTGTCGTTATTCCATATTCCTGGTTTGCTGCCACAACAGGGAGTCTTTCCTGTAATACATGGTCAGAGAAGTGGCAGCAGAGGAGTACGTTCCTGGTAGCACTTGGCACATGCCGCTGGGACTTATGGAGATCAGGATGCGAAATGAGCTGATAATGCAATGCAAAGTTATCTCCCAGCCCGAAATCAGAAGCAGAAAATGTAGCAGTCTTGTTTTCCCTTTCACTGCGTCTTTCGAGAAGTCTCGAACTTTGCTTTTCTTCCCCGGAAAAGCAGGTGATCCATTTCTCACTTTCTCTCTTCTCACTACAAAGTAATTAATTTAAATTAAATTCCTGGAAGTGTTAAAGGGGTTGCAGCAACAACATGTGTTAATATCTCCGGCGCTATCAGAGTCATCTCCACTTTAAAGAGGCTCTTTGTTACTAGGAAAAAGTGGATAAAAAGCACTTTCAAGCCAAAGCAGTTTGTCTAGAAGGGCTTTGTTATCTGGGTATTAGAGAAACCACTTAATGATCACTCAAACACAGGTTTATCAAGGAATAATGGTGTGTAGATATCTGTATATTGTTATTAGGGGGATAGTAATGCCTTGAGGGTCATGTGAGGGGACCTCTGACCCTGCACGGCCGGGCAGGGGACACGGGGGACACACACATCCAGGCAGGGGAAAAGCAGAGCACTGCCCAGTTTGGCACTTGGACTTGCTGAGGATGTGTTTTGACACCCTTGTTCTGCCCTGTCTGCTCCCATTTGTCACCTTCAAAAAATCCCTTTTTGGACTTGGGAACTCACATTTGCTCTTTCCAAATTCTGGGGAGGGAAACGCGAGGTTGCTGGTTTAGGAATGCTGTGAAAATCAGCCACATCCTGGGGCAGGGGAGTTCCTGGAATCCCCCGGGATGCAGAGGAAGGGGTCACGGCCGGGCTCTTTGTGCGGAAGGTGGCAGAACGAATGAGCATCTGTCGCGTCGAGCTACTGGGCCACGGGGAGAGGAATCTTAAAAGCTTTGTCAACGTCAATTTGCTTCCAGCCTTCCCCGCTGTAGAGGCAGGGGTGTCCTCGGAGCCGTCCTGCAGAACTCCCGATGCCGAGATCTCATGCTCTATTTACCCCTGGTGACTGCCAGGCTTTGATTCATTAGCGCGGACAAACTGATTTCCTCCCACCGCCCGACCCGAGGAGCCGCGTTTTCTGCACACGCGCTAAAAACACATCCTAGAAAACCCTGCAATGAAAAACGCGCCCGTCGCACTTGCTCGCTGGAAAAGTCTTATTCTCTCCTGGCACACTGATCTTTCTCCCACTGCTTTTGTTCCCTCGTTTGCATCCCTGGCTGCCTGTGTTGTGCCACGAGGAGTGGAACACAGGCAGGACGTGCCTGTCAGCGTGGCAGGCTGGAAAAGCTATGATTAAAAATTATGTTGCTCATTAGTCACTGCAAATCAAGCCGAGAACAGTGCTCTCTCTGGCCAATTTGTAAACAAACATCCTGTTCAACCTGGGTTCTCTTTAAGGGAGAGAGCAGGAGAGCAGCTCATAAATAAATAACTCCCTAATTCTGCAGGAGACACAGGCTCAGGGCAGCTTACTGGGTGAATAAATATTCCATAATTTCATTTTCTACAAAATTGCCTCCTACAAATTTGGGTTTCAGATATCCCTAATGCCAATAACGATGCATAAATATTTGATGCAGGCGAGAGCAGTGTACGTGTGTGTGTCTGGGTGTGATCTATGCCTGTTCTCATGTGGACAGAGAATTATCATCAAAAGTAACAAATTAGTACCCTGAGAATACTGTCAAGACATCACACGTGTGAAAAAAACCCCCTCAGCCCCAAGACAGATGAATGTTCCTCTTCCATTCGTGAGTTCCCAGTGTGAAAAAGTGTCGGTCTTACAAGAAAAGGCATTTCCAGTATAATTCCTGCATATTTTCTCCTCCACAAACATCACTTCAGTTCTCCTGGGCACCTGCAGGTTTAGGAAGGGCTTTGAATCAGTCCCAGAACTGCCTCACGTGCGTGAATTAACATTCCTGGCCACGGAGCAGGCTGAGTTCAGACACCAGCCCGTGCCTCAGAAAAGAACATTTCCTCAGACTTCCAGCAGAGTTGAAATGAGCAGCTGGTGGCACAGCACCACGGACAGCCCTGCCCCGAGCTCCCCGGAAAACAGCTGATGGTCAGGGAACAGAGAGCACGGGTCCCATTTGATGCTGTGTTTGTGAGGTGCTGAGTGGATTGAGCAAGTCCCGTGGAGGCAGTGCTCGGTCCCCACCCTGTCACCTTCTCTGTGAGCAGACCTGGATCCTGCCAAGGGACCCCTGGAGTCCCAGGGCAGCCGCTTCCAGCTGGACAAACAGCTCTGGGTCTGGTTCAGAGCACAGCGGTCACCAAGGGGCCCATCTCCCCCAGGTCCTGTCCTCTCTGTGATGGAGACCAGAACAAAACCCAGGGAAACGCAGTGCCAGGGCCTCCAGCCAAGAGGAGAACGTGCTGCCATGGAAATATCCCTCCTTTCTGCTGGGAATTTGAGGCTGTCAGCAGCCAGAAGCAGGACAGTTCATACTCTAGGAAGTTTCCTATTTCGGTTGTTCCCAGCCCCATGGAGAACATTGTCACCACCTTGACCGAACGCTCTGGATGGATTTAGTGACAGGGACAGAGGGACGGTGACGTGGGGCTGAAGGGAAGGGGACACAGCTCCAGCCTGAGCACTGAGAGAATATTAATTCCCTTTCTTGTTCCCTGATCTTTTAGGAGCAGTAAGTGCTCTGTGATCTGTAGATTATGAGTGCTACGTGATGAAGGTGGAAGGGACCTTAAAGACCATCTAGTTACAACTTCCAACAGACTTTTCAAACTCTTCCCAAAAATTCACCCTTTTCCTACCAAATTCAGTTCTTAAAATCCTCTGCAAACCTGAAGTAACTCAAATTACAAAACTGAGAATTTACCCAGCTTCTTGAAAAAATCTCTTGGACTGATTTGTAATGTTTTTGCCATTTTGATTACGTGCATATCACAAATGGTTAATATAATCTGCAAAAAAAAAAAAAAAGGAAATGTATTAAATACATACAGGCCATAATGCAATTTCAGAAAATTAAGGCTGCACTACTGAGTATGAAATCAAGGTCATCTGAAATTCAGCTTTTATCCTACAAAGCACTCCCAGTTCTTCCAAATTCACAAATTTGGAAGCTTTATATTCAATCATTTAGATAAATAATAAAAATATGGAATACTACTTCTATGAAATGTCACATGATGTATCCTTTCCCTTTTTATAAGGAAACATGGATTCTTTGTTTGTCTAATGAGTTTTGCAGCCAGTTCTTGCGTCATCAGATAATTCTTGTTAAAAACTTCAGAAATATCAAATTACTGAACTATAGGAAAGCTCAAGAAAGGGGAAAATTGTAGCAAATAGAAGTTTGCAATATTTTTCCTGGTCCTGATTCCTCAAAGAGCCATTCCTCTGCTGAATTATATCTCAAAATGATTGCTTGGGTGCTTTAAGTCCATACTGAAATAATTTTAGAGATTAATCCAGCATTAAAATATGAGTATTTTGAGAATATTGCCTAAAATCCAGGGCAAAATACTCTGTGAAAATATTACAAATAGTGAGGACTACAAACCAGTGGTTTCAATAACGATAAGTGATGCTAATTACAGCAGCAAACCTTTCTTCATCAGCTGTGTTCTGCTGGTGTTGAAGTGAGGAATGTTTTATTTTGAGGACAAACCTCCATTGCTTCCCTGAACAGCAGTGGGTGAGAGACGAGCTGGGGGTGCTTGGTAAGCTCCTCATTAAAACAAATGTATTGATGATGGTATTGTCTGTAAGGACGGCCTAATGTATAGACAGCCGGATGATGTATAATTTAAACAGTTCTCACTTCACAAACCCGACAACTGAACAAATATAATTGATTCGTGCATTGCAATATTCATTCCATTAGTCAGAATATACATCCAAAATTGAAGGTGCCAATCAAATAAAATGAATGCGTGTTTTCATAGAGCGCTGCGATGCCTTTTATTAAACCCAGGAAAAAAATCAATCACTATTTTTGGCTTCAGACTCAACGAGAGTGTGACTCCTGCAAGTTATGCGGCAATAAATATACATGTTTGTTTTACTCGTGCTAGAAAATTACTCTGGCTACCTTTGATCTTTTTAATGTGTAAGAAAATAAGCAATTTATGCCAGCAGGGTCTATAAACACTTTAAACAAATAGTTTCCCTGACGTATAGGTACAGGAGATAGTACTGATTCTCACTTACACCAATTTTACGCTCCATTGGTTTCACTGAGAGTTACTCTTGATTTACACCAGAGCAGAAGAGGCTGGAGCAGCCCCATATTTTAGCTGCTGTCTCTCACACACTGATCTGCAGCTCCCAGATTGCTGGATGAATAATGCCGAGCCAAACACCGCAGGTTCTGTCTGCATTTTTGTAGTAATTTACTCCTGAACCTTGGGAATAAAAACAGAAATCTGTCATAAACAAAGCACTCATTTCCTTCGTCTGGAGCGGTGTCTGTGCTCGGCTCGGCTCTGCTCGCTGTGTAAAACATGCTCTGAGGCATTTTCTCCTTCAAAAAGGATGCACAGACGCCGTTAAAATCAGTTTAAGGTCCCCAAAGTCTGCTCTGAGGGGAAGGTGTGGTGTGGCAGCCCCAGGCACGGCTTGGCCCTGGAGTGTCCCATCGTGGGGACGCTCACAGCAACCCCCAAGAGCCCAGGGAAAAGAAAACGGGAAGGAGGGAGCTTCACGAGGAGCCAAGATCTATGGCTTGTAAGGATCGTGCTGGGATTTGTCTCGTCTCACCTGGCCAGTCAGAACCACCTTTTTCATACTAAGACAGAAAATGTCTGGCAAGGTGAGCAGGCTGTGGAGTGATCTTTCTTCCTGGGAAAACTTTGTGTGGTGGAAAAACCTGCTGCCTGTGGAAGCGCTGCCGCGATGTGGTCTGGGGGCGCTTGGTCCTTCCAGCTGGAGAGACTGAGGAGAGACTCATCACAATTACAGCTTCTTGAGAAGGGAAGGGGAGGGACAGCCACTGATCTCTGCTCTGGGGTGACCAGGGACAGAGGGAATGGCTGGAGCTGGGCCAGGTTGGATTTTAGGGAAGGCTCTTCCCCCAGAGGGTGCTGGCACTGCCCAGGCTCCCCAGGGAATGGGCACGGCCCCGAGGCTGCCAGAGCTCCAGGGGCATTTGGACAGCACTGCCAGGGTGGGATTTGGGGTGTCTGTGCAGGGCCAAGAGCTGGATTGATGATCCTTTAGGGTCCTTTCCAGCTCAGGATTTTCTGTGATGTAACCATGGAATCTTACACAACGATACAGGTACAGAATCTTTATATGAAATGCTGTGTGTGGGAAGGAAGGCAAAACGCCCTTCTCTACCACGGCAAATGAACAGAGGTGCTGATGTGTTCCCATACACGAATCCTTCACACACCAGAGCTCCGCTGTCCCAGCACGGGGATTGCTCTGGCCAAGCCCTGGGCAGGGCAGCTGAGAGGGAAAGGAGATGCTGCACAATCCCACACCCTAAATACCGCCTGAGAGCATTTCTTGCTGCTCCATTTTTCAAAGCCAAGGGATTGTCCCTTTTATGTTCTTCCTGGCATTGGCCATCTCAGGGAGGAGAGGAACAAGCAGCTCAGAGGACACAAGAGGCAGCCTTTCCTTCCCAGCTCTCACAAACGCCCATCCATCACCGCCCCCGGTAATTTGGGAGATGCTGGATTAGGGTTTTCTTTGCATGTGACCACCCAAATTCTTCATACCCGAGCTGCTGAGCCCCGGGGAGAGCAGGGTGAGGGCGCTGGGCTCACTCGTGTCACCGTGATTTGTGGGACACACAGGCAGGGGACGCGAGGTGATAATGGTGGCATTTATCAGGTGTTCCAGGGGGGAACAGCTCCTGAGAGACTCCTGATAAATGCTCCGGCTGCTGAGGGGCCAGGCACAGAAAACTGGTTATTTCCCAGAGAGCAGCGAGGAGTTGTTGGAGTTCTTCAGCTGGGGAACAACCAGAGGGCCGAGTGAGAACCTGCTGAGATTCCCTGCAAGCCCTGCCTTGCCCTCCAGCAGTTCCACAGCTCATGGCTCCAACCAGCCCCACAGGATCCATCCCAGGCCCTGCAAAACCCAACCTCCTCCTGTCACATCTGTGATGCCTTCTCCAGCTACCTAGGAACAGAGACCAGACAGGAGTGAGGGAATAAAGGCAGGGATTTATTTGAAAGGCCTTCAAAGGCGCACCCTGGGGAGCCAGAGGCTGCTTCCAAAATGGACCCCAGGATGGACGGCAGGTCACGAGTTCTTCACACTGTTATAGGTTGGGTCCATTTGCATATCAGCATAAATTCACCAATTAAAACTTTCGCTTTCTTCAATTTCCCCACCTCTCTCGCTGCCCTAATTTACATCTTCGGGCCTGGGACAGTCTGAGTGCCCTTGAACAGCGAGCTCAGAGCAGCTTTGTTGTGTCTGTCTGGCCTGGGAGAGCAGCTCACGAGCTACCAGAGACTGCAGAGTCACACACTGGGCAATACAGGGTTTGAAAAAATATAAAAGTTAAAACCTAAGGCATCATCTGCACGAGCCTCCTCCCTCCTGCCAGCACACCCAGAGCATTTCCCAGGGATTTCTCCCTCAGTCTCATCCGTGGATGCTGCCCTCCCCTCTGCCCCGTCCCTCTGTCCTGCCCAAAGGGGCATCCAGGAGGGCACCAGCCAGGAGCTCTGCCCTGCCTCCACCCAGAGGGTTCTCTTTTTCCCTGCAAAACACAGAATCTGCAGCACTTCCATGGTAAACTGTGAACAACGCCGCCAGCTCAGCCATCCCTCCCAGCTCCATATGGCTGATGCAAAAAATAGCTCCTGAAAATGACATTATAATGAACAGAATTGGGTGTCTTCACCATTATAAATAATTAAACCTTTGTGTGTATATGTTGCTGTAAATACATGTATATATCCCCTTCATTTTTTCGGTTTATGTATATAAGCACCTATAAGAAAACAGGAAAAAACTCAAATCCATGGTGAAGGATTTTACCAATTTTATCAGTCTAAAATGACATTTATAACTAGAAACCTGGTCTTGCTGTGGTGTAAATAAGGAAGAACAGACTTAAGGCACTGGCAGACTTCAAAGACAACTTCTCCCTCACTCTGCCACAGAAATATCTGGGAGAAAGATGGACGTACCCAAGGAAAAGAAAAAAAAATACATTTTAACAGGGAAACCCATTAAGCAATACAATATTTCCATTCTCAAGCCGTGGGATCTCTATCAGTGGAAATTTCCAAAGACAGGGATGACGTGGTTAATCCTTTCTCTGGGATATGAAATAAATGGCTTTTTGAGACCCCTTTACCTGCGTTTGCTGCAGTTGCAGGGATCTTGATTAAGTACCTCAGCCATAATTCCGTGACTCTTTGGAGGAACACTTTTCCCTTCTTATTTCAGGGCACTTCATCCCCCGTAGGGATGATAAACCTGTTGACATCTCAAGACATAAAGAATTGCTGTGGGATAGGTTTTTTTTCCTTATCCATCTCTATCTCAATTGCTGGGTTTTCATCTCCAAAAAGTCAGTTTGGACCGAAATGGCTTAAGTGATAAAAATAGCTAATATGTTCTTTTCTTTATGTCCCCATTTTTCGATATTTCTGAAAAAAAACAGGAAAGCTCTCAGAGAAGTTGCCTGGGTGACATCAGGAAAAGTTTTGGCCACACAGAGCTCCTGGATGTTATTTTGCGGATTAGGAGGGAAGGAGTTCAAGTCTGGAACAGAATTCAAACAATAAACTTACATTTTGGGAGAAAACCCCCAAACAAACAGAACAGGAGAGATGAGCTCATCCCAGCTGAGCGCAACTCTTATTTCCATCTGTAAAGACGGAACAGTTTTCCTCTTGGCACCTTTTCCATGATATCTATAGCACGGAATGCTGCTGGCAGGAGCTGCCTGCAAAGGGCTAATACAGAACAGAGCTGTGGTTCTTTATCCTGCAGCAGCTTTACAAGGGCACAAAAATGAGTTAGGAATGACGCTGAAAGCTGGATGTCTCCCTGCCTCTCACACAACAGGAAAACAGTGGGATGAGAGAGGGTCACAGGAAAGCTTCATGCACAATTAATGCATTTTCAGGCTAATTTACCCACGGAATGCTCAGAGGCAGGGAAGCAATGAATCCAAGGGCATGAGAGGAATCAAAAGTCCTGAAATGCAAACAAAATAAGCAGAAATGTCATAGAATCTCAGACTGGTGTGGGTTGGCAGGAGCTTAAAGATCTGCCATGGCAGGGACACCTCCCACTGTCCCAGGCTGCTCCCAGCCCCGTCCAGCCTGGCCTTGGGCACTGCCAGGGATCCAGGGGCAGCCACAGCTGCTCTGGGCACCCTGTGCCAGGGCCTGCCCACCCTCACAGGGAGGAATTCCTTCCTAACATCCAACCTAAATTTCCTCTCTTTCAGTTTAATATTCAATTGAAAACATTTTTACTTCATCTCTTCAAAGACAGGCCTCAAGAAATCACCCTTTTTGTTTTCCTGCTGAAAAACATGAAATGAGCAACCAGGTTTATCCCACACCATCACTGTTTAGTGCAGGATTTTTCCAGCTTTACCTCTGGAATAAACAGATCTCCAGCACTGAAATATCTGTGCTCTATTCCTGAGCTAAACACTCCATGTAGCTTTTTATTTTAGCCTTTATCACAAGGATGCATTTCTTCCTATCAAACTCGTGCTGAAACCTCAGCAGGAGGCCTTATTGCCAACAATGCTATCTGGGCTAATATCATATTTCATAACTACTCATAAGAAAAAATGTATTTTTCCACAGAAAAGAAAAAGCAGAATATTTGGAAATATCTGGCAAACTTCTAAAACTCAGCTACCACAGGAACAGAATTGGTTACAGGCAAGAAGTTGTGCATTACAATTCGCTCCCAAGTAAAAGGTGCATCAGTAAATGGACATTTCCTACAGCACAAGGATGCAGGAACTCACTCCCAAGCCTCAATCTTGCACCACAAAGGCAACCCAAAAGATCAGGAACTGGAGGGTAATTAGCTCATTAGTGATGGGGTTTGTTTGCACTCCTATGACTGTTCCATGGAGCCTGTGTGGTAACTGGGAAAGCCTTTGGAAAAGGACGGTGTGAAGAGAATTGCTGTGATACTGCAGGCTGGGAAAGACTAATTTGCTTTAATTTCTGTGACCCAGCATTGTGGAATTACTGTTACTTCCTTGACCTCCACTTCATCTGATCAGGGCCTGGCATGGAGTGATCTGACGGGGTGGTGCTTAATGGCTGGAAAATCAGAGCACTTTGCTTCATCCGTGCTGGTTTTGGTGTTCAGACAGGAACCCCTGTGCTCTGGAGCCAGGCTGGGAGAGCTGGGGGTGCTCACCTGGAGAGGAGAAGGCTCCAGAGAGACCTCAGAGACCGTTCCAGTGCCTAAAGGGGCTCCAGGAGAGCTGGAGAGGGACTGGGGACAAGGGATGGAGGGACAGGACACAGGGAATGGCTCCCCCCCTGGAAAAGAGTACGTTTAGATGGGATATTGGGAAAGAATCCTTCCCTGGGAGGGTGGGCAGGCCCTGGCACAGGGTGCCCAGAGCAGCTGTGGCTGCCCCTGGATCCCTGGCAGTGCCCAAGGCCAGGCTGGACGGGGCTGGGAGCAGCCTGGGACAGTGGGAGGTGTCCCTGCCCACGGCAGGGGGGGGCACTGGATGGGCTTTGAGGTCTCTTCCAACCCAACCCATTCTGGAATTCTGTTAAAATTCTATTCAAATACAAATCCACAGCAATTCCATCCTCATTACGTGTGTGGGCCGCCACTGGTTTTCCGTGGAAGTCGCCTGCCATCCTCATCCTCACAATCTATGGACGCTTCCCCAGCAGTTCTCCCCCACTGACACCTTCCCCTGGTGCCTGCACATCTCCTTTCCCTGAATTGCCTCCTCCTTGGCTGGGAACGTGCTCCTTCTGATCTGCCTCTGCTCCAACCGAAGCCTGAGGAGCTTTATTTTAGAAGAAAACATGACCATGGTAAGAAAGCTCAGCCACAACAGCTGGCTGATCAAATATACATGAGGAGGAATCTGCCGCCTGCTCTTTTATAGCTCTCTTTTTCCCAGAGTCATCAGCCGAGGCTGCCTTGCTCTGGTAGGACATTACAGCACATTACACGGCTTGTCTGTCAGAGGCCTGGCCTCAAACACTCGCAGCACTCAGCTGCTCCTCACTCCCAAATTGCCGTGGCTCAGGCATCAGCTTAAATTTTTGTTGGTCAGGACTTTCCAGAGCTGTGACACAAAATAAAAACAGGGGGAAGAGAAATAACAACAAGATTGAGCTAAAAGTGAATTTTGCCTCGAGCCAGGGGCTGCCTTGTTCTCAGAATAGGGCAGGGGCTAATTTTTTTAGTGATTCTGCTGTTTTTTCACAATTTTAAGTCTCATTTCTCTAAAGAAAACCTCCAGTGGTGAGGTGGGGGATGAAACAAAATTGAGTTTGCTGTAGGCCCTTTATCCCATCTCTGTGTGTCCTGTTTGTCATGCAAGGACATGGTTTAGAACAAAAGTGGATACTCCATAGCCTTATCCAAAAGGCAATCAGGAGAACGCTGAAATACCACAAACGTCCCTAAGTCCACACACAGCATTCCTAAAAATGACTCTAATGCACTATGACAAAACAGAAATGATCTTGCAGATTATTGCTGTGCTAACAAAGGTAAAAGAGAGGCTCAAAGACATCCCTCATTTCAGGCTGCCTGGGTTTTGCACCCCTTGAACCAACTTACATTACCCCAAATTTCATGTACTGCCTTGCATTAATTCAGGAAACCAACACATCACTGTGTGGAGTGACTGGTTCTTGATAGGGCAACCGAGGAACCTGGAAACCAGAATTATTTCACATTTCCCAATAAAAATAATCCACACATTTATGCCTCTTAATGACTCGATCATGTGGAAAACGACCGAGCGTGTATCCATCAGGGATTGCACGCACAGCTAATTAAGGATGAAATAATAAATGCCTGATTTCTACAGGAAAGGGTAAACATCCAATTAAAACAAGATGCGGCGTACACTTTTCACTCTCATTAGTCAAAGCATAAAGCATTTTACCATTTCCTAAATAATTTACTTGTATTAAAATAAAGCGAAATGCTTAAAACATTAATAGGGTACTTTACAATGCTGTAGTCAATAAGTTGCTATACGAAGGCAGTGTCAATAATTCATGGCTCTGCTCTGCAGGAGCAGGCTGCAGTTCTCAGCAGAGCAGGGCCCACCAAGGCTGAGGCAGCAGGACCCGGCCAAGCTCTGCTAAATTCACAGTGAAACCCTACAGGCAGTGGTGAAAATAATACCTTAGGTTTTGACTTTTTATATTTTTCAAATCCTGTATTGCCCAGTGTGTGACTCTGCAGTCTCTTGTAGCTCGGGGGCTGCTCTCCTGGACACAACAAAGCTGCTCTGAGCTCGCTGTCCAAGGACACTCAGCCTGTCCCAGGCCCAAAGGGGTGAGCTGGGGCCTCTAGAGAGGTGGGGAAATTGAATTTATGCTGATATGCAAATGGACCCAACCTATAAAAGTGTGAAGAACTCGTGACCTGCCGTCCATCTTGGGTCCATGTTGGAAGCAGCCTCTGGCTCCCCAGGGTGCACCTTTGAAGGCCTCTCAAATAAATCCCTGCCTTTATTCCCTCACTCCTGTCTGGTCTCTGTTCCTAGGTAGCCACTCAAGGCATCAAAGACCCACTGGTGGCAGAAAATTTTACATCTGAGCCTGTGGGCATTGAAAGGATCTGGGAAGGACGTGGTGCTCAGGACCAGCTGCTTGGTGGCTGTGGGGTCACCAGCCAAGCTCACGGATAAAAAATGGGATTGTTGCTTTTTTGGACATGAAAAAAAGAGTCTTTTACCTCAAAGATAGCCCCAAATGTGGCACAGACTGGAGCTGTGGCTGCTGGGCCACCTCCACAGCCCCCAGGAGCACCACCAGCACGTGTGGGGCTGACAGAGCCCAAAAGAGCTGGACCAGAAGCTTCCCTGCAACAAGGGCAGGGGCAGAATCCTCAATTTGCCAATGCCAGGTGGGCACTGGTGGCTGCAGAGCTCAGATTTTGAATAATCTCGGTTATGCAAAACACAGCAGGCGTTTCAGCTTCCGTTTTCTGCTAAGAGCCAAGGTGTGGATGTCAGAGCTGGGCTCTGATGAGAAAACACATGTCCTGACTCTCCAAGCAGACTGCTGGATCCACTGATGCAAGATTGCAGTGCATTAGCAGGGAGTACATGATAGGTCTGTGCAGAGAAACTGAATTAAGATCTTTTTCCCACGGATCATTCTGCTACATAGAGGAAATTTCCCTAAAACGTTTCGTTGTATATCTGTGGCTACAATAAATAAGAATTAATTTCATAGTAAGGAATTATTAAATGCTGTCTTTTATCGATTGAAGTAAGGAATGTCCTACTCAAATTTAGATATATAGCTCAGAAAATATATAGAAACATGGCATTTGGCTGGGACAGCTTTTGAGGTTTTTCAAATGCTGAAATCACTTTTCATTAAAACTGTGACAGAAACTGAGAACCTGGCACGGTGCCTTTTCTTATATATACATTAAATCATGCATTTTGTGGCAGGATTTGTATACTTTTTTCTCTTTATAGAAGTCTCGTACAAGACCTTGCTTGAGTCACACCAAGATCCATCTGGATCAAGACAGACCCGCCTTGTAAAGAGGAGAGTGTGAAACGTGCTGCCCCCAAACCCTGGGCCGTGCTGAGCTCCTGCAGGCCTGGCTGCTGTGCACGATTGATAAATGGAATTATGGAAATGAGACTGTGGACAGGGTTATACCAACCACAGTGTGGATGATGAGCAGGTGGGAAAATAACTTTGTGGATATTTGGGTGCAAGAGGGGTGGGCTGGACAGGGCTTGGAGCAAACTGGGATAGAGGAAGGTGGAAGGGGGTGGAATGAAATGAGATTTAAGGTCCCTTCCCAGCCAAACCATTCCATGATCCTATAAAAGAAGCACTTTGTACCTCAGTGCCTTCTTTCTTCTTCATAGGAAAGAAATACAGACCCCATCATCTTCAGGCTTCCAAATGTTCTGTGCAAGAGGAAGGAACCTGCTCTCACTGTCTGCAACTTGCTTCATTCTCCAGGAGTCTCATTCCTATGACAAGGTTGGTGGAAGCCTAAATTAAATTTGGGACCTAATTTTAAACAGAATCTCAACCTCCTGAGTAAACAATAGATGGAGCCTGCCTATTAAATCATCATGTTTTAATTAAATTCTTTGCAGCTCGTGAGTTCTTTGAACTGAGCAAGGTGATAAATGCATTGTAATTTTAATAGAGTTATATTTTGTGCTAAACTCACCGAGAGCAGTGACACGAGATAGGGACCACGCTCCCACAAAATCCTGCATGGGATTGTGCTGATAACTGCACTCTTTGAGTATGACAGGGAACTTCAGCAAAGAAAGAAAGCTGGTGTAAAGCAGGATCTTTTCAATTAGAGACAAAGACATAGAAGCACATGAGTATTTGTGGTACTTGCAAACAACAAAATAAAAAGCATTTATTCTTTGTGTTAGTGATTCAGGCTCCTCTGAAAGCAAAGGGAAATCCACCTATTGCTTTGTAAGGCTTCTGGATCAGGTCCTTGGTGTGTTATTGAAGTAATAAAGTAAAATTGAGAAATTCACAAAAATCATCAGGAACTGTAGTGACAGGACAAGAGAAAATGGCTTCAAACTGAATGAAGGTAGGTTTAGGTTGGATATTAGGAAGGAATTGTTCCCTGTGAGGGTGGGCAGGCCCTGGCACAGGGTGCCCAGAGCAGCTGTGGCTGCCCCTGGATCCCTGGCAGTGCCCAAGGCCAGGCTGGACGGGGCTGGGAGCAGCCTGGGACAGTGGGAGGTGTCCCTGCCCACTGCAGGGACATGAAACAAGATCTTTAATGCTCTTTCAAACCCAACCATTCTGGAATTCTGTGAAAATGAAAGAGCCAAGTAGAACTTTTCTCAGCACCAACTCTGACTGAAAGAGACCCAACGTAAAACACCAACATTTTTTTTTAATTTTATTTTTTTTGTACTTAAACACTACAGTGAGCTTTAGGAAGTCAGGTAAAAAAGAAAAAGTTGTAACTTTAAAATGACCTCCAGCAGCATCACTGAATATCTCAGCTGCTTTATCACAGCCCCTGCAAAGGTATCTCCCCACAAAGCTATGGGATCGTAAAGTCTCCTGGTAGGAAATATGACACACTCTTAAAACATATGTCAGACATTTCCAGAATTGCAAACATGCTATTTTAGATGGCGAGATTCCTTTCCTCGTAAAAGCATCTTTAAATTGTCTGACAGAGAAAATTCATATCAGGAATAAAATCCTGGCCCCGCTGGAGTCAATGAGAGTTTTATGCCTGATGCGAGTGGAACCAAGGTTTCATCTCTGCTTCTTTACAACTGCTCCTGCGTGCGAGCCCAGGCTGAGGGCGTCAGCCCCTCCCTTGGCACTGGGAGGGGATGAACTGGAAGGACCCTGCTCTGTCGCCTCCTCAGAGCCCACCCTGTGCCCCCTCTCCACTCCAGAGCAGTCCCTGGATGGGCACAGCTTTGGAGATCTGAAAACGAGCCAGGCACGACCCCCCTGCACTGACATGAGTGAGCGATGCTTGGAAACCATGATCTATAATGCCAGAGTTGATAGGCTCCTGCTTGCAGAGACCTGATTATTCCACCTGGAGAGTGGCTTAAACAAAAGAGCAAGCAGACAAAAGAAATATATGTGCAAAGTCCAAGAAGCAGGCTATTATTTTCAATAGAGGTGTTGTGTGTATTTTTTTTTTCCCTGGCATTAGCTGCAGTAAAATGAATCATGCAGAGCAACATTTTTCACAAACCCCAAACATCCTACATTCACATAAAACTGATGTACACCAGGAATGTTCACTGGGCTGGAGAACGGGAACAAAGAGGGCTGCAGACATACAATTTGTCATCCTGATTTTATATAATAACAGGATATAAGCATATAAATGGATAGGTTTGGCAGGTGAAAAGGAAAATTATAGGGAGAGAGGAATATTGTAGCTAACTCAACAGTGGCCATATTGCCAATAGATCCTTTTGCCATTTGACAGCTGTCTCAGGTAAGGGCTGAAAAATCATGTTTACTCACATCAGCCCCATCTCTCTTTTGGTTATTTAGGACTTTGCATATTCCACATAAAAACAACACTTTCAAGCTCCTAACGTCAACTGAATCACCATGAAATGTCCATTTTGAGGATGTGCTTCCTGATCCTGCCATGGCAGGTGCAAGCAACAAGGTGCTCAGGTGAGCCAGACTGCACATCCAAGTCTGCACAGCCAGCTCAGAAAAGCAGCTTTTTGTACACAGAAGCAGAAATAAACTCAGTTTAGAGTTGGGCATTTTTTCCCGCAGCTCGATCTCAGTATTTCTTTTAGAGATCAGGGGGTGCAGGAAGCCTGGGAGCTGAGAAAAATCTCTTTCCATAGGATAAGTAAGGAGAGAAGCCATAGGAGCAGCAGAGCCCAAGTCCACATTCCACAGACAGATGCCGGGGACAGCAGCGAGGGAGGGAATTAGGGAAAGGCTCAGTAAATATCTGACAGATTGCTGCTGCCACTGCCTTTCTGCAGGGCTCGTTCTGCACTGTGCTGAGAAACTTGTAATAGTGGACTGAGCTGGAGTGGTGACATTAAACTGGGCCCTGCTGCTCGGGGCTAGGGCTGGTGCTTCACCCCAAATCAGATCAGCAGTGGTGCTAACTTGGTTGCTGACAGACCTTTCATTCACTGGCAGCAGGTGCTGGGGGCACTTTGCTGCTGCTGACCCAACCGCTGGCATTTGGGGTAAGAAACTTGCAGAAGAGAGCATTATTTAGTTTCACTCCGATGAGATGGCATTTCTGTGAGCAATCTGCTCCTGCTGGGAGAGGGCTGGGGGAGTGAAGGATATTATGAAGTGTGATAGCAACTCGTTCTCTGAAATTGTTATATTTTTTCCTGTGTTTCCCACAGTTCTGTTGTACAGTCCTTGTGCCAAGGGAGTTCTTCAAAGGCTGTTGCCCAAACTGCTGATTTAGAATCTCAGGAATTCATACGTGGAAGGCTCGGGATTTTAGACATTCACCTACTTGACAAGCAGATGCAGTCAGGTAGATTTGATGTTTATTTGAATTGAACTGGCTTTAAATGGAAGAACAAAACTGCAGCTTCAACCCCTCGGCGCTGTGTCTGATTCAGCCATTAGGCCAGCTGAAAGCAGAGCTGGCAAATCATCCAAATACACACACAGACACTTCAGGGCAGGGGCAGAGAGAGCAGGAGGGAGTTCTACAGAGGGAACTCATGTTTATAAAGCACCAAGGATAATGGATGAACTCAACAAAAGCCATTAAAGCATCAGCAGAACCTCAGCAATAGTTTAGACAGCTTATCCTAATGAACTCGGAGTGGTCCACCTCACAATAAATGGATAATGAGGGTATAAAAATGGCAGACATTAATATATTTGCAGGTTAAAGAAACTGGTAAATGGTTCCTTGGTTCCTGCAAGTCTCAGACTCCGGAGCAGTGGGGCAGGGTAGGTGGACAGAAAGCACACACCGTCCCTTATTGATCCACGTGGAAGCACAGCAGGAGCCTGCCTGAATTTTCGTGGTGAATTAGACATGAGTTTGATCCTCCACCCTGGGGGAGGGGGCACGCTGCTCCCTCTCAGTGCAGATTTGGGGGTTTTTTGTAAGTCTGTGTGTGGTTTATTCCAGGTTCCCCTCCATCCTCCTGAAACGAGAGGACACAGTCTCAAGCTGCGCCAAGGGAAATATAGGTTGGATATTAGGAAAAAGTTTTTTACAGAAAGGGGGATAGAGTACTGGAATGGACTGCCTGGGGAGGTGGTGGAGTCACCGTCCCTGGATGTGGCACTTGGTGCCATGGTTTAGTTGAGGTGTTAGGGCATGAATTGGACTCGATCTTGAAGGTCTCTTCCAACCCATACATTCTGTGATTCTGTGAAATACTCCTCCTGACTGCTGCCAGCAGCAGGTTAAGGCACTTCCACCCCCTTTTACATCCAGCAAATACCAAATACAGTGTGAGAGGAAGAAAAAGTGAGGTTTGCCAGGGGAAAAACCTGCAGCTGAAGAAAGAGTTCACAGATGTAAGATTTAATGCTCAGGTCAGCCTGCAGGAGTGGAGTGGGAAGTTCTGCAACCAGCTGGAATCAATCCCAAAAGGGCTGGATTCCTTGTGCTTCTTTTGGGCAACAGTTAAAAGCTAAAAATATTATTTAAAGTCTTATTTAAAGGGGTATTTTTCCACTCTTGCAATTCTTAAAGGATACAATGCTCCTGAAATCTTCATTGTGGCCAATGAAAACTCCAACAAAATGCACTTATTTAAGGAATATTAGGGACTGGAGACCTCAGTTAATCCCTCACAATCTCCTGCCAATAAATTACATGAGTAAATCAAAGTTCAATACCTTTGAAGTGTAGGGAAATACTTAAAGGAATCACCAAGAAATCTTTTGGCCCTCAGTGCGAGGTGAAATTACCTCTTAATTCTTACAAAAATACTGTTTTGCCCATTTAGAGATATCAGAGTCAGAAACAAAGAAAGGAAATCAGTTTTGTGTGAGTTGGCAGTGATGGGTGCAGGTTTTTGGAGGGTTTTCTTCTGGAAAATCCAGCATTATCAAGCTCTGAAGGCAGGATGCGAGAAGCCTCAGCTTCAGAGTGTAGAACAGGTTCCCCCATAAATAAATGCAGCTTCCAGAGGGCTGGAATACAAATCTGAGGGGGTTCCAGTTAATTCCTGCAATATTTGTGCTTTTAGACTTCTTATTTTCTGTGCAAAACTACCAAAATATAGGCAAGCTTCTAAAACACACACACAGAAAAAAATCACCCAGGGAAATAGCTGAAACAAATATTGTGGAAGAGTTCGTTTTAACAGAGTTAATCCACCCAGAAATGGATAGCAGCAAGATATTTAATCACGGCATATCCTGTTTAATCACATTTAGAATCCTCTGGAAATTAAGCTTATACAACTTCCTTAATTTAGAGGACAGTATAATGCTTAAGTATTTAATCTCCTTAGGATTGATATTGGACTCGAGTCTTTTGCAGAGTTTCCTGAATAGATGGAAATTAGGAAGGGCTCAAATTAACAAATCATTCCCATACATTCTGTGCAATTTTTTTTATTATTATTTTTAACCTCAGATTTTTAATGATTTGGTTTTCTGCTTGGTTATTAACAATTCTAAATCCACTGAGATTTTGTGGAGTCTTTTAGGAAATGGATTCCCTACCACGATGGTTCTCATCAGGACTAAAGGAATAAATGCAGACCCTTCCAGTGCCCTCCGGAAAACCTTATTACATAATTCTTAGTCTGTGCCTAAAATTCAGCTGCATTTTAAGCCACAGGTTTATCTTGGTGAGCTTTAGGATGGATATGACCAACCACAAGCTCCAAACCAAAGCAAAGGATGATTGCTGAGCCTGCATTTCCATCCTGCTGCTCATTTTATCATACAGAGATCATAAGATTTTACATAAAATGCCTCAATTTTGGTAATTTCAGAGTTACTCCACATTTAAACGTGAAAATAACACATGCAGAATCAAGTCATTGCAGTAAAAATATTCACTGGTAATTACTTTTGTCCCTTCTCAGTCTTTTAAATAAAAATAATCACTCCAAGTGTGTCAGACAAGGCTCTAACACCAGTCTAGCATCGAACTGCTTCTCATAAACCAAGATGATGCCTTGTCTCAAAATGTACTTTAATAATATAGTATTTGGGGGTTTTATGCCTAACAATAATTTGATTTTTCTGAATTTATTGATGAAGGGAGGGCTGTAATTCAGCAGGAGCTCTTTCACTAAAGAACACCAAATATTTCCTACAAAAAAAGTGGAGGGAATAAAATTGAAATAATAAATTCCAAACTCATCCGGGCAGGCAGGTGCAATGCTGAAGTAAATTCATTGGCAGATTTACAATTAAGATCCATATGGAATGGAAATAATAATAATTATAAGCACCTAGAAATGCTGTAGCAGGTTGTATCCTGGATTCAGCAGGGACAAATCACTCATATTTAGTTTCAATAAAGGCATAATTCCTGATGCCTTCAAATACCTTCTAAGAGCAGCTTAATTTATCATATTCTTGGAGATGATGGATCTGTTTAAGATCCAAAAGGCAAGAAGGAAGTGGGAATGATTCCATTTCACACGAGGGAAGCTCCTGGAGCCACCCCAGGGCTTGATGCTGGGGCCACACTCAAAGAACATTATTTTTGCCCTATATCAGGCAAAACAGACCCAAAGAGCAGATCTGATGACGGCTACACAAATTAATCTGTGTTTTTCCCCTCCAGCAGGGCTGTGGGACAGCACAGAGCCCTCTGCACCTCAGCAGTTGCTGTTTCATAAAGGGTTGTGTATTTTACTGCACTTTGGTGCCTCAACACCTGTTTTAGAAGGTAAAAAACCTTCAACCTATATTTGTTTCCTAATTCTTAGCCTGCTTGTATCAAACTTCACCCAACCCCTTCACTGGGAGCTCCCTCCCTTTAATGGGAGCTGAAGCAATTTTTCAGAGCATCGACACCAAAACTGATGGCAATTGCCACTCTGACTCGGTTCAGGTTGGGTTTCCTCCTCTATCAGTGTTTTATCAGCGTGCCTGAATTCTTGGGTTTGCAGGTCTTTGTGACCCCCTCTACAGCCCAGTAAAAACCAGTGCAGCTCCATTAACTCCCATAATTTCACACGGGTTTGCTGACAGCTTCATCGTTCTTTGTTTGCCTTCTCAAAGAACCCAGGACTGCAACTCACACCCGTCCGCTGACCCATCCAACACTTGCTCAACGATTAAAAGATGTCAATTCTGGGATTAAAAAAACCCTCCTTACAGCATTTTTGCAGAGATTTTGGTTGTTGTGACTCATTTATAGCTAAAATATTCTTAACAAGTTGGCCAGATATGGACCTAAGGGAATGTTTTTCCTATTTTTTTGTTCCGTGTTTTCACTTGGCCTGGAGAAGCTGAACAGTCTTAATATCAGCTTTGAAAATACAAGTTCTGCTACGCAAACTGAATGTTGCATGCATGAATAGACTTTTAGTTTTATAAATGAGGAGCTGAATTGCTCATAAATATGTTGAACACAGCTTCAGCTCAGGTTCAGGAGGATGCTGAGAACATTTATCCTTTCCATGTCAAAGGAAATCTTTACCAGAGTAAGGAGGGCATGAACTGCACCTTGTGTCTCTCTGAATGCCCAGTTAGCCTTAAAAAAATTATTTCCCATAAATATATTTAATCACAGAGATAGATCATCAATGTGATTTTGTGGGTTTTTCTTGAGTATTTTGGGTAAAACATTTTTATCCAAAGTGAAACACAGGAAAACAAAACTTACTTGTCCTTTGGCTGCCCTGACATCCTATCAAAATTACTCTGCTCTGCCAAAATATGATCTTTCTTTCATCCTGTATAATCCTTTATCAGCGTTGTCTCTACTTCTTTTGCCCAGTCTGCTGGCAAATTTCATGTTCTAGGATTTTAAATCCTCAATTTTCTTTCTGGGTCAGCCCTGTGCCTGTTATTCTAAGAATATTGTACTTGTCCTTGAAAATGCATCCTTCCAACTCAGCACTCACCGTGCTCCTAACGCCTGTTTAAAGCTGGAGAGAGCTCAGCAGACACAACGCTCATGCCAAGGACAGGTTTTTTCCCCTCCCAGTCATCTTTTGTTATGAATCTCATGGCTCTTCTCGCAGCTGAACACCTGCTGCGTTCCCTGGGGAAGTGCCAGGTTACCTTGGACACTCCTATCAACGCACAGAAAGGGAGATGGGGCTGATAATTTCCCCTATTAGCAGCACGGCTCCTTCTCTCCCTAAACACGGAGAGTTCAAGGACATGGAAAGTTCAAGGATGAGGCAAACGACTGCAGCAATCCTGAGCCGCTCAAGTACAAACTTGTAAACACAAACCGGGTCAGCTCAGAGGCCAAATCTGATACAACTCCTGGTGTTTAATGAAGTTCTGCCACCCATCAAATTTGAATTCTGATATCCAGTGTAAGAAACAACAGCCATAATCCCCCACAGTTAGGGTTACAAAAGGAAAAGTGCCCTTCCAGGAGGGATTTCACTTCGCTCCACAGCCCTGGGACTCCTCACTCTGCTCGTGGTCGCGTTACAGCCAGACCTTGACTGACACTCCGGCCACTGAGTGGGGTTTCTGGTGCAGACAGGAGGAATTATTTTCACCTAATGCTTGAATAAAGCTGTTGTACATGCTTTGGGTGATGATGAAATGGAACTGTTTGAGGTTAAGCACTTAAATGTTGGATCACATCTTGTATACACACTACTTAAATCTCATTAGTGCAGAAACCTTCACTCAGAAAAGGGGACCGTTTGCTTTCCCCAGCCACTTCAGATCATAGCCTGAGACAAAACAAGCAGAGTTTTAAGAAGTCTTTTCCAATCTCGTTTGGCCTAACAAGAATAATGGAATGTATTTTAGAGATATAGAAGGAAAAAAGCGCTAATCCATAGGATTACAAGCAACTGGAAGAGACACAGAAGGCTCTCTTGGAAATTCAAGTTCTCTGCTACAAGAACAGTGGAAGGGACAAAAAAATCTTGAGGAAAAATGGTGGAAACAAATCCACACTGAAGGAGAATGATTCAATTCTAAAGAATAAGGAAAAGCCACAGCAGAAGTGAGGCCATAATTAGTATTCATGTCATAAAAGCAAACAAAGCCATTCCTGCTAATGGCTCCAGGCATCCCCTGTGGGCTGAATGCCCAAAAAAAGTGAGACACCCACATTTCTACCTCAGGAGTGGCAGGAGAGAACGCGACTGTTTTGGGTGGATGGAAAACAGGATGAGCTAAATATTAACATTTCAAGAAAACAAAAACCACGGGAGACCAGCGCTGGTCCCTTTACCCTACTGAGTGTTTTAATGGAGAGCTTTAGATCGTCTGCATGAATCACCGCTATTTATTGCCTCGCAGCTCCGTGGTTTAATCTGACAGGGAAGGGCTGAAGACTCCGTATTTCCCTTCTAGCGTCTCCCTAACAGCTGTAAAAATTAAAATACACGTGGAATGGGGGCATTACAGACCCACGGGCCCGCCGGAGCAGCCAGGAGCGGGGCAGGCACATCGCGGGCATTTAAAGAGGAAGAACGGACGGGCCATACATGGCACTTAGAAATGCAAATGTCAGCGCCGGAAAAGTCAGCGGCAGCTGCTCGGAAAGAAAAAGCTTTTCTTGAGAGCTCGTTCTTTCATCAGCACCACAGAGCATTAGCCACGCATTCCAGAGCCTTCATCTCGCCGTGAAAATCTGTTTGCACCGAGGCACAGATCGGGAGTTGTTGAATAAAAGAAGCGATTTTTGACCTCAGTGGCACCTCCACTTCCTTCAGAATACTTCTGTGTGCTGGCCTGTTGGTGTGTAAAACCCACTTTGATCTTGGAATACAGGTGTTTTTAAGGTTCTTTTAGTTAAAATGCAGATATTGGTAGATAAAGACAGCACTAGACCTGTTCTTCCCGGGAAAGTTTGGTAGCAAAATGCCAGAGAATGGTTTGGGTTGAGAGGAACCTTAAAGCTCATTTAGTCCCATCCATGGACAGGGACACCTCCCACTGTCCCGGGGTGCTCCAGCCTGGCCTTGGGCACTGCCAGGGATCCAGGGGCAGCCACAGCTGCTCTGGGCACCCTGTGCCAGGGCCTCCTCTCCAAGAAGGAGACTCTGCAGTGTGGGCATGGACAGGATGGGCCAGCAGCGCCTGTCCAGGACACTTCCTTGGGACACTCCAACTCTGTGTCCATAACTTCACCTGCAGCCCTGCTGAGCAGCACTGGTGCCTTTAAACATTTTGCTTGCCTGTAGCTGTGCAGTTGAGACACCAGTTGAGCACACTTTAATTAGCCCAGAGGAAATCACAGTAGGGATTAAATGAGTTGGGCTGTTATTCTCCTGTTTTTACTAGCAGCAAATAAAAGCACATAATTAGCTTTTTTAAAAGATGTTTTCAGGATCTTAAGGTTATCATAACTGTAAACAATAGTATATTTATCTAATCTAAGAGTGGTGCTTGAAGTATATTTTCATTCTGAATAGGAATTATTAAAATTACAATTGGTCCACAGGTTTTTGAGGAATTTTTAGTTGAAATTCAGCTTAGCAGCAGTGGCAGAGGAGAATTTTAAAGAAGGTTTTCAAGCAAGAAATGCACAATTTCCTGGCTTGGTTTAGCAATGTCAAAATATATGCTTAGTGTAATTTTTTTTTTGTTGTGATTCATTGTAACTCATTTATATTAAAGTATTGGTTTGGATAATGTATTACTATGTACAATATTACATAAGTCAAACCCAGAAAGACTAAGATTTATCAAAATAACACTCAAAATAATACCAGTTTCAGAATAACTGAAATAAAATAATTGGCTGAATTATTTTTGAGAGATTTCCCCACATTCTCCACATCAATTTTCTGTGCAAGTTTCTAAGCAGTTTATTCCACTCTGCTCCCATCAGCTGCATTTCAGATGAACACTTCCAGCCCGGTTTTCCTTTCAGTGATGCTGATACATCAGGAATCGTTCCATAAAATTACATCAGCCTGATTAAAAGAGGAGTTGGATGAAATGCACCTCACCAAAATATCATTTATTAGTTGCAATAAATTCCTCTCAAGATTTATCTGAAGGGAAAATCCCAAGACTGTCATCTTCAGAAGAGTTTTGTGGGTAGATTTGAACCCAAAATTTGGGGAAGTAGTTTGAAACAGGAATTAGAGGATGAAAGTGAAGAGCTGGAGGAAACAACTGCAAATTGGCTTTATCAAACAAATATTGGGTGAGAAGTATTTGTTCCATTCTCACCATAACTGACCCCAGCCTGCAGCCCAGCAGAGGTGCCTCTTCAGGAGGATTAAATAGAGCTCCACAAAAGCTGGTTTGCTGTTTTCTGGGGAAACCACAGTGCAAAAAAGTCTCTGATGGAAAGTCATCACCAACTGGTTCCTTAAAAAGGAATATTATTTCTTTAATGGCAGAACAGTCAGAGCTAAAAGCATCCATCTTACAGACCCAACGGGACACAGGGAATGAGGCACTGACCTCCTGCTGGCTTCACTATTGGCCTTTATTCATCCAAATCCTGCCCTGGATCTCCCCCTGTGCCAGTTTGGGACACAACAGGAACCCTCAGCCTGGTACTGGGGCTTCACTATGGAAAGACCTCAAAATTTTATAACATTTAAAATCTTACTCCTCATCATGGAATGGTTTGGGTTGGAGGGACCTTAAAGCTCATCCCATTTCAACCCCTGCCACGGGCAGGGACACCTTTCACTACCCCAGGCTGCTCCAAGCCCCATCCAGCCTGGCCTTGGACACTTCCAGTGTGAATCTCCTGCTGTAAAATGAAAAATATCAATAAAACATTCCCTCCTCATGAAAAAAAATATATAAGCTACTACTGACTACCTTTAGGAATCACTTTCCTGCTGGCTCAGGGATACACAGATGTAGAGATTTCACACCTCACCTCAGAAAAATCCGAGTATTTTGCAGACAGAATTAACTGACGGATACATTCACCATCAATACTGCAGATACCAGCCCAGGGGGAATTGAGCTTGTGATAGCTCCTGATCAAAGGAATTATCCCTGAATGCTCTGGACAGGGATCCTGCGATTCCTGCACAGCGCACATCTGTCTTGTACCCGTCAGCCTCATCCACACACGTGTTTTGTGCCTCGGTGGCACTGCAGTGACTCCTGATCGTGTCACACCCCGGAACCAACACATCCAGAGCTGAATGAAACGTTCCTGAGACAGTTTTGACTGTCCCAAATTTTAGGGGACGAATTGCTACTGCTGCTCCTGTTCTCCACTGAACCTGGTGTGTGTTCGACATGCTGGAGTGCCTTTGGGGGATTGAGAAGCATTGCTGCAGCCCAGCCAAGGATCGGGGCATGGAGAATTAGCAGCTCCCCAGTTTGCAGTGCAGAAACCTCCCAGCATCAGTGATTCGAGTCACCATTAGGACATGGAAAGTTTCAACAAGAAAGGGGACAAACTCCAATAACTCACTGACTTTGCAGGCTGAGGCACTACAAGGCAATTGGCTCCGATGGGAATTGCTGGCTGGGTGATCAGTGGCGCTGAATCCCATAAAAGCTCCTTGCCCAAGACAGATTTCCCACTGAACGACTCCTCCTCCCAGTGCACCACTCAAAAGCCTCTTAACCCCTTGCACACACCCCCAGCAGTAAATCACATGCACTTGCCGACTGCTAAACATCAAATTTTGAATATCCTAATGAACTTTCCTGCACATCACTCCGACCTTTTCTAAATAAACACAGTAAAAACTGCATTATTTTTTTCCCTTGGGTGAAAAACACTTCTTCACCTAGCAGTACCTCCATGATAGATGACAGCATAAACCCTCACAGGACTGAGTTATCTGCAATCATTTCCTTGCAAAACACCACTAAATTCCTGTCCCATCAGCATATATTGATAACACCGTGGCTGATAACATCTGCAACCCTGCAGAGCAGCGTGTGCTGCTGTAGGAGCCTGATACTCCGCTCCAATTTCCATTCTCTGCCATGAAAGGAGCTGCAAATACCAGCTTTTGTTTTCCAGGTTATAGAAGGAGGGAAGAGAATAACTACTGTTAGCCAAAGTCATGAATGCTCCTCAGAGCTTCTGGAAACTCTCACCCCCCTTGGAGAGGATGCGATAAAGCCTGAAGGGTATTTCCAGGTTCAGCAGCTGAGAATCCAAGTGCTTCCAAAGCTAAATGAGCTGCAGGATGTTGTGAGCTCGTGTAGGGCACAGATACTGGCTGGTGCTGATGGATATCTATAGGGCTTGATTTTTATCCCTGGTGTGTGGCATTTGTTGTTTGCACAAACGCAGTAAAAGCTAAATGGACACCAAATATCCCTCCCTCCCTGCCAGCCTCAACGCCTCTTTGAAGCCAGAGTAATTGGAACATTCTGCTCTTAAGTTCTGGTTTTACTTCCACAAAAGCGACTACACATCAACCTAATGTCTTCCTTTGTTGGGTGACACGGAGGTCGCTGCTGTGAGATTTATTTGATTTCGCAGTTTGCCTAATTAATTTGCTCATTCTGAGCGCCCTCCATCAGCATCGCTCGTGCAGCAGCACCACCAAAGCAGCAGAGTCATTTACATGGTACAGTGCATCTGGAATAATTATTACCCCCTAGAATTGTTATTGCTCCAAATCTGAGGGGAAAGGGAAGTTTCCTACTGTGATAAAACAGCTCTGTTGTGATTTTATCAGCTGAAAACAACGGCATGGACTAAACTACAAAAGCAGCTTTTTGCAAGTGTTAAGTAGCACAAAACACAAATGTCCATAAAGCTGTTACAAGACAAAATTTGTTTTTCTGATTTACTTCTTATCAAGTTTTAATAGCAGGCTAAAGAGTCTGAAGCCATTCCCATCCCTGCAGCCATGTTGGCAGGCAGCAATCAACAGCAATTAAGACAGCAGCATTTTTTCACTGCTGAAGGGTGCTATTGACCCCCTGGTTTGGAAAATCAGACTTTATAAATAAGTTCTGGAAAAGTGATGGGATCACAAGTAGAGAAAGCAGAAGACTGTATGGGGACAGTGAAGTGAGATGGAAAGCATCTTAGATCAAGAGAATTAAGTAGTTTGAGCTCTGGACACCTGACTGACAAAGAAGGGAGCAGCTTTGTTTTTCCCTTGAGAGTTGATTGAAATTCACTGGTTCCAGTTCTTGGGCCTTTGATTTGCTGGAGGCCCTTTGCTTTGACCGACTGATTAGCTCTTTTCACTGCCCTGGGAGAAGAAATCATTCTTGACTTCTCCTCAGACATCTAATTCCTGCACATCTTCCCTGTTCCCGTAACTTAAGCTTAAAACTGTGGCCCATGTTGAGAGGTGAAATACTCAATTAATCAGTTTATACCTCGGTAGATTTGGGTTTAGAAAGAAGAGAGGAAAAGTGGGGAGCTCTCTGGTCCAGCATCTTCCCAGGCTGCTCTATCAACCTTTCATAAGCACAGCAGAAAATCAGCAAAACACATCACCTCCACTACTGCCTCCCTCATCCACATGCTCTTTGGATTTTAAACATTGTTCCCAAATCTTCACTCTCCAGCAAGGCTGGATCTGCCACAGGCTCCATTTCCCAGTCCCTAGTAATCGTGGTACATAAAAAAATCCACAAAACTCCTGCCTACCTTGCAGCCAAGTGCTCCCCAGGTCAGACACAGCCCCGTGCTGCTCTTCCTTAGGGAGCCATAGCAGCACCTGCACTTGCCTTAAATAAACCCACGAGGTTTCAGCCCACAGGTTCAGGGAGGTGCGACAGTATTGAGGGGAATCCAAATCACCTGTGTTCACTCTGGATCCCTACCAAAGCAAAGTGGATCATGGGGTAACTGAGATAATCACAGCCACGTGAGGCACAGGGGTGCCTGAGGGAATGGAAATGAGATGCACAAAGAGATGCAGGTATATTTATCTAGATATTTATCTATATATCTATACAGTGTGTGTATATTGCATTACACATGTTTGAACACGCACAGCCATGTAACCATGACATGAAAATGCATTTACCTGATCCCTTCCAACAGCCCAGCTTTTCAATGTGAGCAAAATGAGCAGCTGCTCCCCGAGATCCCTTGATTAACTCATTGCTTACAAACACCTCCCACCTGCTGCACCAAGGGCCACCAGCAGACTCAGCGCTGGCTCTGAGGCTCCCTGTGTTCGTCGTGGTTCTTGGCTCCCAAGCAATGAGTTAACAATAGATATTTAAAATCCCTGAGTGTTAAATGCAAATATCATATTACAGCTGCAGGACCGTGGCTGGGAATGCGCTGTCTGGTCATGGTGCGTGGGGCCTATTTTGCATCTCCTGCTCTCTCAGTCTCCCATCCCAGTCCAGATCAGACCAAGGGCTGAGACTGTTGAAGGTAGAATTAATAAAATGTGTGGAATGAGCTGTGATGTCAACCCGCTGCCTGGAGGACAGGTGCCCCTACCACAAATGATGTGTAGTGCTGCTGCCTAGGGCTCCTTGAGGGCCAGGGCCCAGACTGGTGTGACTGGGGGGAGTTACTGGGGCACAATTGCCTAAAGCAGGACTCACTGTTGTGCAAAATAAAGTTCTGTACCCAAAGCTGTTGCTTTTGTTTACCTCCTGTGTAATTGCCCACAAGGACTTTTCTTTCAGCCCCCCTTACTAAAAAAGCTGGTTTTGACTGCACATGAAGCTCTTAATGCCATCTAAGCAGCTCTGTGGGCGTGAGATGCGGTGCTGTCGCCACAGAACCACACAGTGACGGGATGGTTTGGGCTGGATTCAGTTCAGACTGTCCAGTTCCAGCTCCTGCCATGGGAAGGATGGTTTCAAATGAGAAGGCATCTGGAAGAGCAGCATAAATTCACTTTTCAGAGGAGTCTGCAGGTGACAGAGCCCTTTGGACCAGGAAGGACTGGAAAGGCCCCGTGGGCTGCAGGGTAGGACAGGAACAAACAAGGCTGTGTGTGATGGTCCAGATCCATAGGTTCCCTCTCTTGTGTGAGCTCCCTGCTTTAGTGATCGCCCCCAGTGCCACAGCTCTTTCTAGTGAGCAGCAACTTTTAAATTCTCCCTTCCAAGTGACAATCAATATAAATATCCTGTGGTTTGCAGGCTGCTTATACACTTCCCATAAAAATCCACGGGGGCTGAGCTGTGTGCTGAGCACTGCCTGAACTGCATGCAAAGCACTCTGGCACGCTTTTATTTGTTGGGTCTCTCCAAAGTGCAGGGGAATATGAGCTGAGTGCCTGATTAAAATGAAGTGTAACTCCTAATGGTTTATTTGCACTGCAGTGCATTTGCCGTGTCATTCATTACGTTGCACTCAGTGCCTTCCTCCACTTAGCCACACAGAGCTGCACTTAAATAAAAATGTAACATCTTCTCTCTAATATTTGTGTCCTGAGTCTCAAGCATCTGCTTTATGGGGCTTCATTGCTTTGTACATCAAGCTACAAACTGCAGTGACAGTCTATTTGAACATGTGATGGAACTGATAAAACGGATCCGTGGTTTTCAGCAGAGGGCAAAACCTCAGTGATTTATTTCTGCCAACTTTTCTGTATGTAAAGTTGTGTTGGGCTTACTTTTTAATGAGTCTAAAAATCAGGGTAGTGTAAATTTTTCTCGGGCTGGAATTGGTCTTGCAGCGCTTTGGATGGGAGTGATTTTAACTGGAGATGGGATTGCAGGCTCACGAGGTGTCTAAGTGTGTATATATCACAGCTTCAGTATTCAAACCATCCCCTTACTGTAGAAGATTTGGTTTCAGGTAAGAAAATTCCCATTCATCACCTCATGCATGTCTAGGGAAGAGATAGCTAAGTGCAGATGGTTCTGCTCTCTAGGAGCACAAATTCCCTCTGGGTGCTTTCTGGAGGTGGGAGGTTCATACCCACCAGCTGACCCAAGGAATCGAAGCTAATACACAGAATTTCCAAGGCACCTCATTTTTGTCATTATTTGAAGACAGAAGGTGATGCCTCAAACCTGTGCCCAGAGAAGTCAGGGAGCAAATGTGCATTAATAAAAGCAATATTTTACCCTAAAAAGGGACGTTCCCCTTGCAAAAATGCACCCAGAGTTATATTTACATGTGAATTCCTGATTGGATGAAAATCAGTGAGCAACATGAGCTAATCATTTTACTATGCAGATTCCTAATGATGCAGGATGGCAAAAGGCTGGGATAAACTCTCATTTTAATGCTGTTTCTTGAATGACTGATTATTAACGTCACCCTTTAATTTGTAGTGCAAACCGGAGGCAAAATGTCACCCATCCTCTGCAATCAGCTCCTGAGCACTGTCACCTTCCCCAGCCTGAAGGATTTATTCTGTTTCTAATTGCAGCTGGTTATGACAAACTAGTGGATCTGAAACTGAAACCACGAACCAGCACACTCCAAACCTGATGTGGAAAGTCAGCAAATCTGCACAAACTTTGAAGAAATGTCTTGGAGACCAAAACAAAAAAAATAGAAGGACGCACAAAGAGTTGTGCGGTGCAGGGTGAAGGTGTTCTAGCAAGGTTGGGGGTTATAGGGACTGGAACCAGGCATTAATTTATAAAAGTCCATCACTTATTAATGCAAGTGCAATGTGGCATTAATCTGCTTTGTAATTACGTATTGGATTTTTACAGCAGCATGGAAAATAAAGAGAATTTTCCTCAAATTAAATGCACCTAGTCAAGGAGAGGATGCGCTACCTCATTCACGAAACATCAAACATGAGGATTTTAATTCAACATCGGGGGTTGCGTAAGCAGTGTGCAAAAACTGGGTCAAAATGTTTGTTTAAAAACGTTGCATCTCTAAATAGGAAGGGGAATTGTTAATCCATGGACACAGAAGATCACTCTGCTGCAGCTGATTGCTTTTTCCTAATTGTTTTATCATTGTTTCCACTGGTCCTGAGCCTAACCTTTGGGTTTAAAGGGTTTTACTCTTACAGGTCAGGTTAGGAAGTTCAGGATATCTCCTTATTTTTGGAAAAGCCTTTTCAAAGCAGTTGAAAATTAGAATATTTAAAGGAGAGCAGGTGGATTTGGGGTTCTCTATTTCTTTAGCTGAGGCCACCCCATGCACTTTGCAGCTCCAAGGAAAACCTGCTAAGGAAATTTATACTCCTCAGGTTTTTGTATTTTAATCCTTTTTTTTTTTAACATTTTTCTTTCCTAAAACTCTTAAGTCTACAGAGAAAAAATGCTGTTGTAAACATGACCCAGATATCTGCTTCAAGTCTGATAGTGATCAAAATTATCATGCAGTTTTTGCAATCTGGTTTCCAAAGTTCTGCTTGTAACAGCTTCCTTTGCATTTGTTTCCTTTAAATATCTCTTTTTTAGAATATTTATGGATACTGTTCTCCTTCTGCAGTCCTTGCCCTTGAAAAGTAAGCAGCCAGTGTAGCTTAGGATATACCTCGGTATAAATTATTTATTGAAAGCATAAAGTATTGAAGAATATTGTCTTAAACTTTATTCTCTGACAATATAAAAAGAAAACATCATCTAATTAAAATGTAGGCTTTAAAGGAAATGGAAGGAATTTGCTTTCTCTGAGTTATGGTATTGCAACCTTTGACAGGATGGGTTTTTTAATAAAAGAGAAGTATGTTTTCTAGGAAAAAAAATGAACAAAAAAGCAGGAATGACTTATCCCTGAAGTAAATATCCAGCCTGTGAAACATAAATAACAAGGCTAAAGGAAGAGGAATATAGATAAACCAGATTAACAGAAAAGATGAAAGCATAAACAGCAAGAGTGTGCTGGGGAAACTCTCCTGGGCTAACTAGAAAAAACTTGTCAGAGTGTGCGCAGGGAGAAAAGGAATAAAACATTAAAGATCAAACAAAAAGATCCTGGAGATGGGGTAATAATTTCAGGTATTTACGTGCACTAACTAGGTACGACACATGTAGGAACGACTGGCACTAAAGAAAATGCTAATGATGAGCGAGGCAGAGGGATCAAAACTGAGGAATAAAATGGCATTTCACAGGAAGAGCTCGGTACCAGGTGCTCCTACGAAATTCAAACGCCCTTATTCAGTCTTGCTCCACTACCATTTCCATAACCCTGGGCTTTGGTTGGATTTGTTGTGTGTGGAAGCAGAGCCTGACACTGCTGGGACTCAGCTGGAGCTGGGACATTCCTGGGCAAGATGAACTCTGTGGTTTCAAATGACCCCCGTAGTGGAGAGGGACATTTCACAAGGGCCTGGAGGGACAGGACACAGGGAATGGCTTCCCACTGCCAGAGGGCAGGGCTGGATGGGATATTGGGCAGGAATTGTTCCCTGGGAGGGTGGGCAGGCCCTGGCACAGGGTGCCCAGAGCAGCTGTGGCTGCCCCTGGATCCCTGGCAGTGCCCAAGGCCAGGCTGGACGGGGCTGGGAGCAGCCTGGGACAGTGGGAGGTGTCCCTGCCCATGGCAGGGGTGGGGCTGGGTGGGCTTTAAGGTCCCTTCCCACCCAAACCATTGTGTGATTCTGTGATGATTCCATGATCTACAACTCCATCCATTCCACTGGAAAAATTAAATAAAGGCAGAGGTAAGCGGGGCAGCTCTGTAGCAGGCAATTTCTAATACCAAATACACCTGCAATCCCAAACCTTTAGGACTTTTGTTCGAGCAAAACAAAGCAGAATGTCTCCAGATGCAAATATATTTGAAATGATCTCATTTGTGATTCCTCAGTGTGTGTGCCCAGGCTCTGCTTTCTGTGGCTCTGCAGATAGGACCTGAACTCAGCTGGACTCTGGGCTCACACAAGCACATCCCTGTTTCGCTGATAAAAAAAAGAGAAAGCTCTTAGTAAATGTCAATTCCAAATTAAACTGCACTCCAAACCTTTTGTAAAAGCTACGTTTAAAATGACTTTATTGCCAGATGGATTTCTGAGAAATACCAGACTTTTCTTCAGCTTCCTGATAGGAGGCTGGGACCAGGTGAGGGTTGGACTCTTCTCCCTGGTAGTAAGGAGTAGGACAGGAGGAAACAGCCTCCAATTGCAGCAGGGGAAGTTTTGGTTGAATATTAGGACCAATGCCTTCTCTGAAAGGGTTGTCAGGAATTGGGACAGGCTCCTTGGGAAGTCGTGGAATCGCCATCCCTGGAAATATTCAAAAACCACGTAAATGTGGTGCTTGGGGCCAGGGGTCAGTGTTGGACCTGGCAGTGCTGGGTTAAAAGTTGGATTCGATGATCCGAGGGGGCTTTTCCAGCCTAAAGGATTCCATGATTCCATGTGCAGCTTTAAAAAACCTGCACATCAAGGATGAGTCCCTGGAATTCTCCCTGACCTATCGTTTTAAGACAACCCAGTGATTAATACTTGATCTGAAGCTATTAAGGAGTGTTGGGTTTTTGTTGAGGTTTCCTTTTTTTGCTGTTATTTGCTTAATTAGCTCGTTGGCCACGCTGCATCTGCTGCCTGGGAGGGAGTGAGGTGGACTGTGGGCTTTTACTATTATTAATTGCTGTGAGTTCTGCCAAAAAGTGTTCTAAAAAACACCCAAAAAAGCCACTTCAGCACTTTGAAGGATGTTAGTCATGACTTACACAGATTTCCTCATGGAGTGCATCTCGTTGAGTTCTTGGCTCTTAAATCCCGCACCGAGTTGGGACTGGAGAGATCTGCCCTCCCCCCAGAGCAGCTCCGATTCCCACTGGGGGTCTGCTGATTCCTTTTGAGATCCACTGCTGGGGATCAGAACAGCAATAATAATGCTATTTTTGCCATTTTTGCCATGACCAGAGCCAAATCTGCCGGCTGACTCCTGCTGAAGGTGCCTGGTTTTCACTGACCAAGGTTCTGCTCTGTGGGTAAAGATGGGCAGAGTGGCTGCCTGGTTGTTCCTGCACTGCTGCTCCTTTGAAGATTGCATTGATCTTTTTAGATAATCTCATTTAATCTCATTTATCAAAATGATGCCCCAGCTTCTGCCCTCCACCAACGTCTGTTTTGTCGTGCTGCTGCTTAAGGTCACAGAATTTATTCCATCAGCTTGTCCATCTGTGTCAGGGGGGTTTAAGTTGGATTTTAGGGAGAGGTCCTTCCCCCAGAGGGTGCTGGCACTGCCCAGGCTCCCCAGGGAATGGGCACGGCCCCGAGGCTGCCAGAGCTCCAGGAGAGCTTGGGCAGCGCTACCAGGGGTGCCCAGGGTGGGGTTGTTGGGGTGTCTGTGCAGGGCCAGGGGCTGGGCTGGATGATCCTTGTGGGTTTTTTCCAGCTCAGGATATTCCATGATTCTGTGGTCTGAATAATTCCACACTGACCTACAGCAAACAGCTTCCCCGCAAAAGAGATTTATTTAAATGTTTCCCGCTTATTTGGTAAGGGAGAAAAAGAAAAGTAAAAAAGTAAAAAACTAAAAAGCCTCGATGCAGTGTCAGACTTCAAGCCTGGAAGCATTCCCGGTGCCGCAGCCATCCCAGACAGCGTTCTGCTCAGCTCACAGATTCCATAGGTGCTGCGAGTGCCACCTCCCAACGGAGCAGAGCGCTCAGAACCGGCATTTCCGTGCTCCCCACGCTCGCTTCCAGCACAGATTTGTCATTCCCCGCTGGCACCGGGTGTCACCCGGCAGAGCAGGGTCCTTTAGCACGGCCAGCCCCCGGAAAGGTCTGCCGGGGACACGGAGCCTGCCCGGGGGCCGCCGGCCGTGCTCGTGCCCGGCGCTGAGCGGGAGCCATCTGGCCGCGGAGCCGCTCCCGCAGCGGCGCTCCGGGGCAGGCACAGCGCGGATTTGGGCAGCTCCAGGCCCCCCCACACCGAGCCGGCACTGTCCGCGCTGCCAGGACACACCTGTGGCTGCCCCGGGCCCCCCCACACCGAGCCGGCACTGTCCGCGCTGCCAGGACACACCTGTGGCTGCCCCGGGCCCCCCCACACCGAGCCGGCACTGTCCGCGCTGCCAGGACACACCTGTGGCTGCCCCGGGCCCCCCCACACCGAGCCGGCACTGTCCGCGCTGCCAGGACACACCTGTGGCTGCCCCGGGCCCCCCCACACCGAGCCGGCACTGTCCGCGCTGCCAGGACACACCTGTGGCTGCCCCGGGCCCCCCCACACCGAGCCGGCACTGTCCGCGCTGCCAGGACACACCTGTGGCTGCCCCGGGCCCCCCCACACCGAGCCGGCACTGTCCGCGCTGCCAGGACACACCTGTGGCTGCCCCGGGCCCCCCCACACCGAGCCGGCACTGTCCGCGCTGCCAGGACACACCTGTGGCTGCCCCGGGCCCCCCCACACCGAGCCGGCACTGTCCGCGCTGCCAGGACACACCTTTGGCAGCACAGGCACCCCCACACCGGGCTGGCACTGTCCGCGCTGCCAGGACACACCTGTGGCCGCACAGGCGCCCCGGGGCTGGGCACCGCGCTGGCTTCACCCAGCGCAGGGGTAATTCTGTTCCCGGGGGCTGGAGCGGGGCTGCGTTGGGATTTGTGCCGGGAACAGGGTGGGTAATGCAGGGATGTTTTTGCACAGAGCCAAGGTCTGTTCCGCTCGTCGTGGGGCCGCGCTGCAGAGCAAGCTGGGAATGCCTGGGAGTTTGGGAGGAGGCACAGCCGGGACAGGTGACCCCAAGTGACCCGAGGGATATTTATGGCTTATGACATGGTGCTCAGGATGTAAACTGGTGGGAAGAAGGAAGAAGGACATTTGGAGGGATGGCGTTTGCCTTCCCAAGCCCGCGTTCCGTGGGACGGGGCCCTGCTCTCCCGGGGGTGCCGGACACCTGCTCATGGCGAGCAGGGAATGAAGCCCTTGTTTTGCTTTGTTTGCGTGCACAGCCTTCGCTTTCCCTGGTAACCTGCCTTTACCTCAACCCGTGAGTTTTCCAGCTTTTCCCCTTCCTATTCTCTCCCTGATCCCGTGGTGGGGAATGAGTGAGGAGCTGGGGAATCGCTGGGTTTAAAACACAACAAGTCCATAAAACTGTCACCAAATTCCCATATATTCCCTAGAGCAATGCTGCTAGGAAGGGCAAAGATAAGCCTGAATTACGTATGGAATTTAAAGTTTTCCTTCTACTCCAGCAAGTCCAGACCCTATGGTTACAGAAAACATTTTGGTGTGCAATACTTACGGTAAAATATTATCACAATAATCATACTAAATAATTCAATAAGTAATACACTGAGTAGGTTTTTACTTTTTAATTATCTGTGCATATACACCTAAATATGTAAAGTGGGATATGATCTTAACCTCTTCTCTTGTGGGTGAAAATCATGCAAAAATGCTGAATAAATTGATATAAACAGCAAGGCTGGATGCAGGAATGGAAAAAAATACGGATTTTATGCATTGAGATGTTCAGCAGAGTTATTTAAAATTCATACCTAGTTAATAATAAATACATTTTGCAATTAGTATTGGAGACTAAACCAGAGGACAAAAATCCCCCTGTGTGAACTGGAACCATCACCAAGGAGTGACTCAGGTGGGAGAACCTGGCAGAAGTCAGGGCCATGGAGCTGCCATGTGGAGCTTTGGGCAAAGGAACAATTAATGAATCACAGTGATACCTTTCCCTGAAATACCTTTCCTATTGCAGTCCTGATTGCCCTTGGAGCCAAGGGAAAACCGAGATGCTTCTGGTTTTCTTGGATTTCACCAGATAAGAATAAAAAGGGTCTGATTCTGCTCTCTCTCTCTGTTCGTCTGTGGTTTATTCCTCAGGACATCAGGAGGGCTTCCTCAGATTTATATCAACAGGAAATCAATCCATCCTGACCTAATCGCAGCACCCAGTTAAGAATTTCAATATCTGGGATTTTAAATAGTTCAAATGGAAATGGGGTAAAAATATCCTGTGCAATCTCAGAGCACTAAAAATCTCTCTGATGTCCATAATCCCCACACCAGTGTGCCAATATGGCAAGGAAATGCCAGCAAAAATCATAAACCCCATTAATACAACCCAATTATATCAGACAACCCTTTTCCTAATGTCTGATATTTAACAGAATCTAATGATTATTTTCTCCATACCTTGAAAGAGCTGGGTATTAACATGGGAATATAATCACTAAAACAGCTTGTGCAAAACTTAGAATAGATCCCCAGGTATAATTGTTGCCTCTGTTGACCCTAACTGAGGAGGGGGATTTAAACATCCTGTCAAGTATAATCCTCTCATTTAAAAGGATCTCAGAAAAACAGGGGGAAAAAACCAGGAAAAGGGAGGAAGAAAGGAAATATTCCTGCATGATATTGCCTTGGTAATTGGGATCCAAGGGCATGGGGAAAATCTACAGCTCTTGCAGAACAGCGGCAATGAACCAGTCCGGGCTCTGGCTGGATTTTGGTTCATGGAGAGGAGGCCTGGGAGTGTTTGTAGTGCATTGTCTCATCTGGTTATCAGTGTCAGTGTCATCCACCAGTCTCTGCTATTCGCTGGCCTTCCTTCCCCTCTAGGAGGAGGGAGCTGTCCCTGCCTGGCGTTCAAGGCAGGACTCTCCATGCAAACTGCAATCCGTGCTTCCATTCGCTTCCAGCGCCGCCTCCCCGGAGTAATAAGGGAGAAAGGAGTGGTGGAAGGGTCAGACAGATATGTCAGGATGTAATTCACCTGATTTCCTGCTCTGGCTGTGCTGAGTTTGGAAACCCAAAGCTTTTCATTGTGTGACCTTTGGTGCAGGCATGTGCAGGGAAAGGAGCTGGGAGTGCCCGGATGCACTCTTGGGCTGTTGGCTTTAAAATACCCTCTCACATCTCACACTGAAATGTTTTCTCAGTGCCACAACTGCCCAGAACTGATTGGGAATTCTCTCCAATTCTATTTGTGTGGAGAGCAGGGAGGGGAAAACAGGATGACAATGGTGGCAAGATCCTGCTGCCACCCCCTCCTCCCCTTTAGCTCTAAATCTTTGGGGTTGACTGCACAGTGGTAGGAAAGGACTCTGCTCTACTCAAAGCTTTTTAGGGATGACTTTGAATTTTTTTTTTCCCGTTTGCCTCTTCTGCGTGAAAGTAGCCAATTTTGTCACTTAGGGAAAGTAGGATGGAGCTGGCTGGTCTCTCCTCTTCATTCCTTGCCATCACCAGTGTTTGCACAGGGTGTGTGTCCATGGCCTTTCCTGATATCCTGGCTGTCTATTCACGTGCCCCTCCTGAATATGCACCACAGGTAATTGCTTTGTCTGCAGCAGCTCTGCACAGAGGTGGCTTGCAAAGCATTCCTGCAAAAAGAGGAGAGGAAAAGGAAAAGGCACCTTGAAATGCTGCAAAAAGAGACAATTTAGGGACATCAAAATGGTGTGAAAGGAATTAGTAGGAGCCGGGGTGAGAAAGCTCATGACAAACTGCTCCCCCAGTCCCAGCCTCACTCCCTGGCTGTGGTGTGACAGCAGTGCCAACAATCAGAGCTCCCTCACCTTCCACCTGCTGCAAATCACCGTGCCTGACACTCAGTTCCTGTGCCTTGGGAAAAATCATCTGAAATACAAAAACCACCGCAAGGAAATTCACCTTCTGTATTTCTGCAGCTGCATTTAATCTTCTTTGCTCTTCCCATGGAGACAGGGATTTCTGTCCTGTTTAGATGCACACAGGAAGGGTTCTGAGGTGAAATACTTTAACTTTCTCTTCTTCTGATGACCCCTCTGTGGGGTGCAGACACGAGGAGAAGCAGAGGTGGTGCCAGCAGCCCCAGTGAGATCAGTTCCATCCCATCCCCAGCTCACTGGGACAGCAGGAAGGAGGTGCAGCTGCTCCTCAGAGTCCTCCAGCAGCATTTCCTCATTGTCCCATCCAGTATTTCCTCTCCTGAGATCATCTAGAGATATAATTTCTCTTTCATTTCACAGTTCACAAGCAGAGGAGCTGCCAGCAGAATGGAGAAGAAGTGATTTTGGAGTGATGCTCCTGGTGAGCCCCACAGGCCACCCTGAGCCCCCTCCCTGTCTCTGTGTCCCCTGGACTGGTAATGGGAATTCCCTGACTGGGAATAGGGAGAGGAAGATAAGATGCTGCTTTGCTCTTTGTTTATTTTATCTGAAGGTGAAGTCCGAGGGCAGATAGCCTGAGCAGAAGCAGCAAAGCAGCCTCAGCAGCAAAGATCCACAGCAACAGCATTCCTATTCCATACTATCCTATTCCTATTCCATACTATCCTATTCCTATTCCATACTATCCTATTCCTATTCCATACTATCCTATTCCTATTCCATACTATCCTATTCCTATTCCATACTATCCTATTCCTATTCCATACTATCCTATTCCTATTCCATACTATCCTATTCCTATTCCATACTATCCTATTCCTATTCCATGCTCCTCGTAACACACCGGGATATCCATTATATTCATTAATTAACCAATCAGTGTAGAACACGATTCTAATTCTACTTCTTCTAACCTATCAAAATTCAATTCTATTTTGCAAGAATAGTTGTAACTCTTTGTAGTAGGTATTGTTGTCCTATCCGAGGTGGCAGAGAGGAGAGAGCAGGCAGACAGCCAGGGATTGATGCAGCAGAGTGAGTTATTTTATTATTTACACCTCTTTTATAGTCTTACTGCTTCATGGTTTAATTGGTTAAATGCTTAGCCACCCCTTTAGGGTGATTCGCTAAAATCTTACAACAATCACTGTCAAAATATTTTTTTTACTTGTGCTAAAAACAGACCCTAGCAAGGTCACAAGTGTCCATGCTTACAAAATATTACTGATAGCTTCTTGTGAGAAAGAGAAGTCTCTCACGAGACAGAATATAGCAAGAAAAGATTCTTGCAAGCAACGTTTTGTATCCACAACTCTTACACAAATCCTACATAGATTTTATGCATATGATCTCTATCTGCTCTTTTTTCTTAGGTACACAACTTATCTAAGAAATACCAGTAATGTAAGAATGTTTATATTTTGTGTAAGGCAGGGTACTCTGTGAGATGTAGCGCTGCTGTACTAAAGAATTAGGTTTAAGGTCTTTTTAACTCCACTAATACAGTTTCTCAGTGTTTAAGGCACTTAAAATATATTTCTACTGAAAACTAAAGTTTATACTTCTATTTTATATTGGTGTGACTCAGCTTCTAAAATGATTTTAATTCAAACCCTGTGTTCTGGTTTGTTTCTGGGCCTGCAGAACGGAGACCCAGAGGGGCTCGCATTCCAGCAGGGGACATCAGTCCTGGCAGCATCGAGTGCTTTCAGCTGATTAGAGCTGAGTCAACAGCTCAAAATTTCCAATTTTTAGGCTAAATTCCACCTCAGAAATCCCATTTACAATCCTGTACTTTTTATCTTAAGCACTGTAGCAAAGTGCACTGTTGTCCAGGCATGAGGTAAATTTTAATGGCAGAATTAACGCCAAATCACTCAATACATCTTTAAAATTAACTCATTATCATAACACTGGAAAATAGAACATTGATCCACTCACACAGCAATCCAAAGGGCCCAATTTTGTTGTCTTCTTCAGACAATTTACTGAAAGTTGTCACTATAAATTTAAAAACCAAAACACTACAGAATGCTTGAATGTTCAGAACTGAGGGAGAAAATGAATTACAGTAAAAACACATGAAGTTGAGGAATGCAAAATATTATGGAAGTCTTCTTTTCTCAAATATAGAGTTTTACATCCTGCTTTGATTATATTAGCACATTGATGCTCTCGATAGGGAGAAATGGCTTTGACTGCAAATGTGCACCCATTAAAAATCCATATTTAATCTTCTCCCCAGTTTTTGGGGAAGCAGGATGTGCACTGTGAGGTGTAGATATATATTTATATACATGCACAACCCAGATCTCGAAGCAGGGATCATTTTCTCTGCCATTTTGATCATCTGGAAGGCAGCATTATTTTCACCAATCATTTGCTCCCATGGAGGCTGCACTGTTTTCACTTGCTTTGCTAAACATCCCCATCCAGCAACACAATATGAGGGATTCATAAATCATCATATCTCAGATAGCTAATTGACAGAAATCAGCCCCCAGAGGAGTCTTGGAGTTTGAACAGCTCTTTACTCTATGACTGTCTGTGAAGGACTATGGAGGACTCTCTAACTCAGAGCTAAAATCCACTTGAGCTTTGAACCAAGACCTGAAGGTCGACAAATGTAAGTTTAATCAGCCCAGCATGGAAACAGATTTGGTGGTAAAAGCTTCTCTATTGAATAATGTGCTGCTCAGCTCTGCGTGCTGGGGAAGGCGCTGCGCGTGCTGAGAGAGGGGCCTCAATGACCCAAACCCAAACAGGGCCACAGAATCATCAAAAACAGATCCTAAAGCCCACCCAGTGCCACCCCTGCCATGGCAGGGACACCTCCCACTGTCCCAGGCTGCTCCCAGCCCCGTCCAGCCTGGCCTTGGGCACTGCCAGGGATCCAGGGGCAGCCACAGCTGCTCTGGGCACCCTGTGCCAGGGCCTGCCCACCCTCCCAGGGAACAATTCCGCCCAATATCCCATCTAACCCTACTTTCTTTGAGTTTAAAGCGATGAAATCATTCAAAACCGGCCAAACTCTGGAAGGAGAGAGCCTTTGTGTGGATCAAATGAGAGCTGCAAATCAATAACAAGTGCGAAGTGCTCCCTCCGCTGCCGGCACTGCCCGCAGCTCCCCGTGCTCTGAGCACAGGTAAATCCCTGGAGAAGCCTGGGAAACATCCCAGTGGATTTACTGGAACAGCTGTTTGAGCTGGATGTGTGCTGGAGGAGACACCTGTAATGCAGATGGCAAGAAAACTGCAAAATATGTTCACTCTCATATTCATCGGGTTTTTTTGCATCCCCAGGTGGGGTTAAAAAAAAAATAAATTGTTCTGTAATTACATTGAACAAATTCCAATCCATTAATTTGCATTCATAATTTTGACACACGGTGAATTTTGTAATTTATTTTCTTTGTTGCCTTCTGTACACAACACATTCCAAAATGAAGTAAGACTTCTAGAGTGAAAAACTGTTTGTCAGAGGTTATTACTGAGATCTGACATGCCTAAACTTTGAGGAATGGAGAACCTACTAGAATCCCTTGAAAATTGTCATAAAAATTAATTGTAAACCCTGAATGTTCAGCTTGAACTTGCAGCTATTTTGCCTGGTTACACTCTGGCTAGACTGGCAGTGTTATTTAGAATTTCTCTGCTCCAGACAAAGCTTAGCTCTTGATCTTTGCTTTACCAAGAAAAAAACCACAACAGCTCAATTAGCTCCCTGTCTCTGCCCTCGAGGGCATGTTTCCAGTCCTTTCATCGTTCACTGGTACATATCTGATCCCATTCCAATTTATCAGCATCTTTCTTGGGCAGTAGCCAGCACAAAGGGACATAGCACTGAAATAGTAGAATAATCTGTCAGTAATTAAAATTCTTCCTTTTGCTTTATCTGAGGAACCCAGGACCTGCTCTGGCTGTGGTGTCTCCAAGGGACCACTGTTCAGCCCTTATCTGTTGTGATCACAACATGATTTTTTTTTTTTGGTGACTGCTCCTGCAGGTGAATTATACTGAATTGAACTAAGCTTCAGCAATAATTCATGTCCTGTGAGTTAATGGGTTCATTTAAACTGGAGGCAGAAGGAGGATGAGCAATTGAAGAGGGAGACCAGCACAGCCGAGAGGGTGATGGGCTCAAACCTGGGAAATGCCTGGAGCTGGGATGGGGTGATGGGGATGATGGGGATGAATCTCTCCTTGTAGCCTCCAGGATGGGGGGATGGACTGGCTCCAGGGAGTTTAGGCTGGATCTCATGGAAAGGCTCTTCCCCCAGAGGGTGCTGGGCACTGCCCAGGCTCCCCAGGGAATGGGCACGGCCCCGAGGCTGCCAGAGCTCCAGGAGAGCTCGGACAGCGCTGCCAGGGTGTCCTAGGTTACAGTGTAAGATGTATCCAAAAGTATGTATTCTATCACCATCTTCATAAGCTGTTGGAACCGGTGGGACAGTGTTCCCCATCCCCTCCATGACTCATCCCTGATAAACTCCTGGGGCTATCTTCTGTTAATGGGCCAGCTGCTGGCACCAGGTGCAGCAGAGTTCTTATCTCTCCCATGACCCATCCTCCCTCCNCTACTCCGCCACTGGACTTTCAGAGGAAGACCAGACCTTTCTCTACAGAATCACTGCTTCAACGGAACCATCACGCCAGGAGAACTGCAGCCACCATTTGATTGAACTTCTGCCAACCCCCTGACCGTCAGGGGGTCAGGTTTGTACTCTGACTCTGTCAGTGGGTTGGTTTTTGTACTACTACATTTATTTTATTTTTCCTATTAAATTGTATTTCTGATTCAAAGTCTCTCACTAGTTTGCTTTCAAACTGGCACACAGGGATGCCCAGGGTGGGGGTGTTGGGGTGTCAGTGCAGGGCCAGGGGTTGGACTCATGACCCCTGTGGGTTTTTTCCAGCTCAGGATATTCCATGATTCCATGTGGATTCAGCTCCCTACTTCCCGTGCTGTGACCTTGGACAAGCTCCTTGTTTCTCCCTTCCCCACCTGTGTAATGCAGAGGATAATATTCCCCCTAGCACTGGGGGAGTTGGGAGGATAAATAGATTAGAAAGATGAGCCAGATCATAGCTTTATTTCCATTTACAATGTATAAATGTATATGAACACACTTTCTCTCTTCTGCCCAAGCATAAAATGAAACATTTAGAAGGTAAGATCCAAAGAATTTCATTAAGAATCCATCGCAAATTGCAAATGACACCTCATGGATTGGAATCTGAATTGTGAGCTGGGTGTTGCAGAAGTGTAAAATTATTCCATAAATTATCTATGACAAAGTCAAAAAATGTATCAGTCAAAAAATGTATCAGTAAAGCCATAGTTTATTTTTAGTTCCTCAAACTGTGCACAGCCACATGTATAATACAGCAATAATTATTCCACTGCAACTTGGTGAAATAAAACCAGAAAGGCACCATGAAAAGTAAAAAATAATATGAAATTCATTTGTGAAATTGTGAGATTTCTGCCTGATGACGTCTTTGAAAGCACATTAACGTTACATTAATCAGTCTCCTCTATCATGCAGAGAGATTATGTGGCTCTAGCTCATATATTTTCACATTTTAATACTCAGCTGAGGATTCTCCTCATATGTCAAGGGATGGGATGGATGCATGGATGGTACCTCATCTATCCTTCATAACATTTGGGACAGAGTTGGTTCTGCTGGAGTTTATGCTGAGCATAAGTTCAGTTTAAGAGTCCAGGGAATAGGTTGGAGAGAAAGGTGGGTGAGGAGAAAGCAGAGCTGGTTTCTCCCTCCCCTCCAGTCCTTTGTGAGCTGCAGGATGGACCTCGATGTCTGCACACACACTGCCGTTGTCTTTAGATTGTCTTGTTAAGTAATTTTCCAAAAATCACGAAATCCATGGTCTGAAATCCTTTGAAGGCTCATTTACGCAGTCCAGTGCTGTGCCATTATCAGACAAACAAATGAGACAATAAGGGGTTTAAACATGAATAATTTTATTAATAATTATGGACCCATCTGGAAAGACTCCCTTGGGATGTGAGTGAGGGGTGTGATCTTCCAAAATCTGCTGGGGAGGGATGGGTCACTCTTATTCCAGATAATCCAAGTTGTCCAGACTTGGTGCTGGCAAGGTGGTGATCATTTGAAGGCTGGACTCCGTGATCTCAGAGGTCTTTTCAACATAAAAGGTTCTCATTTATACCAGATCACAAAGAATTTGATGATATCCATACCAAAGGCCACCTAAATAGTTACACACTTGGAAATCTCCCCCCATAAACAGAACATCAGTTGAATTAACGGCACCAGGAATAGTCTGAACATCATCCTGCATTGCAAATTTCATATTCAGCTGGTTCTGAACAACTACACCGATGTTGCTTAGAAGTATTCGCGTGTTTGCAATTATTCAGCTCCAATTTTCTTCAGTCCTAAGGAATAAGGCATGCCATTTTCCCACATTAAGATAAACTGAGCATGTTAGTCAAGTTCTACAATTTTTTGCATTACACTGTTTATAATATTAATAGCTGTGCTTTAAGAAGTTCACTATCGAACTGTCGGGAATGATTTGTTACCAGGTGTTAGCATAATTTACCAGCTGTCATATTTTAATCATTTTTATTTGCCTAAAATCTGACACTTAACTTTAGTTGGTAAATCAAGACGTATAACAGCACTTATCTGATGCTACAGTAGCTAAGGGGGAAAAAATGTGTGTCCTACAAATGATATTTGTATTTTCAGACAGAGAACAGATTCTGAAGTCCACTGTCATTCACAATTCACACCGAATCGCTCCTGCTCTCCACAAAAGCTGTTTTTATTTAAGTAGTTCAAGCAGCTGCTGCAGGCTCTTGTTCAAGTATATTTTCACTCGTGTGAGGAGTTCCAGCAAAGCTTTTCAGCTGCATTTGGTGAGTAAAAGCTGCTCCTCATTTTAATGAGCGTACAAACTGAGATCTCGTGCTCAGTTTTCATTGTCCTTAAAGCCACGAATGAACTCAAGGCTGCTCTGTTGTTTTAAGTTCATGTCAAGTGTTCTTAAAAGTCTGCATGAACATGAAGTGAAGCTGTAACTAATTAATTATCAATACCTGAACAATGAGATGGAAACAGATGAATGCAGATGCTTGTTAGATGAGCTTGAATTTTTTTATTAGTATTCATATTTAACTTGAATGTCAGATAAAAGATACGTGTGTGAAATACACATTTTGATATTAGCAAAACACTTGATTTTTTCCATGAAAAATCATATTTTAAGCATTCACACCACTTGTTTTAGGTAGAAATATTATCTCCTGTAGTGGGGATTAAGAGGTGATTGATTACATGCAATGATGAAAAAAAAATATTTATTAAGTTGCAAAGAGTTTTAGGAGTTTCACCAGCAACTCATTGAATCTGATTTTATTACCTAATATTTTCAACCTAAAAAACTCCAGAATCAATGACACAGAAATGCAGATGTGGTTTTGTAGTAAAAAATGGCTGTAGAATCTAGGGCTGAAAATAGAGATACATCAGAGTTATGGTAAGAAGAATTTCTTTCTGGTATGGTTTCATTTAGGATATATATATATATAAAAAATATTATATATTTATATATGTATAAAATGTAGACTCATTGAAATGCACTGATTCATGAAAAAAAGGTGGAATTGCAGATAGAGAAATACAGACAGACATGGCTAGTTACAGAATAGGGAACAGAAAGGAGACATCTTCATTTGAGAGTCATAAATTGAATAATAAGAAGCAGAAAATTGGGAAAAGCCATGGGAAAACTTCCTCAGAGTGCAACAGCAATTGGTAGGGCTGCATCTTCTGGGACTTTTAAACCCAAGTTCTGTTGCTATGGGATCATTGTCCCAATTTTTCATCTCTGTTTGCACATGGGTCAACACAATCAGCCTTTAAATATGATCAGAATCATTGGCTGTAACTGTTTACAGTGATACCACGACTGGAGCAATTAATGTGGATTCATAAAGATTCAGTTCTGAGGATTTTGGCATCTTTCTAAATATTAATATTGCACCCAAAGTTCCCCTAAAATAATCCTTGTGGTTCATCTTGCTGGTCAAAGAGTCGTTTCCAAAAGGCCTCTGAAAACCTCAGCAGATGATGAAGGACAACCCTCCCAGTTTTTCCTAAAAACAAACTTCCATTCGTAAAAATATTTGTCTTATTTCTTGTTTGAATACATCTTGCTTCAGCTTCCACTTTGATGACGCTTCCACTGAGGCTCTCCCAGTCCCCGTTAGCGCTGTCCCTCGTGAGGCTGCCTGGTGCCTGAGCCTGCCCCGGGCGTGGGGAGCAGCTCCTGGTGGGCTCTGCCTGAGCCCCCTGAAGGTGCTTCAGTGCCCCTTTAATGGAGCCCCTTCGAACAGGAACCAAACCAAACCCTCCCTTTCCCATGCAGAATAATTTTCCTCCCCTGAGGAGTTTGTGAGGTTTTTTTCCCCAGATTCTTTCCTCCAGCACTGGAATATCTCCAGAGAAACCAGCATGGATTTACACCCCCTCTGCACTACTGTCAGGATCATGGATCCCTTCTGATGGTGCATCCTCTCAAAGTTGTTGCTCCTTTGCTGTATGGAAAACAAAATCATTTTCCTTGGGATAACTTGCAAGGTACCAACCTAAACTTAGCAGATCTGGCCTCGTTCTTGTCTTCTAAACACATCTTTTGAACCTGAAAACAAAATCATTTTCCTTGGGATAACTTGCAAGGTACCAACCTAAACTTAGCAGATCTGGCCTCGTTCTTGTCTTCTAAACACATCTTTTGAACCTGAAAACAAAATCATTTTCCTTGGGATAACTTGCAAGGTACCAACCTAAACTTAGCAGATCTGGCCTCGTTCTTGTCTTCTAAACACATCTTTGAACCTGAGTGTATTAAAAATTCTCGTTCTAAGGAACAGGGTGAGTGAGGGATCCAGAATGCTCTTCATTATTTCTCTGCTCTCATGATTATTTACCTTCACATCAATCTTTGTGTCATCTGAAACTTTTACCAGCCAATCACTACTGAAAATGATTACTAGCAGTAAGCAGATACCAGCAGAATCCCAGCACTGCACTTAATTATGATTCCCCTCTGATGACTCCATTTCAGATCCATTAGCTTGCCCATTTTTAATAGATTTAACCTCTGTTTTATTGCTATTGAGTAATTCTCATTTTTAATCAGAATATTCCCAAGGCTGAGTCAGATACCCCGCAAAAGTCAGAGTGGCACAGAAGCCACGCTGGTGATGTTATCAGTGAAACAAAATTGAGGTTGTTTGTTTGACAGGACCCATTTCATGTGATCACGTGGAATAACAATCACATTCCCATCTTCACTTCCTCTTGAATCTTGTATCAGCTTTAATCCCATTGTTTGCCCAGGACTGAGGTCAGGGGAAGTCATTTCAAGGTGCCAAGGTTGTGCTGGTTCCATATCTGGAGCACTGCCACAGAATTAATGCTCCAACATTCTGCTGGAATTTCTCTAGGATCAATCATGTATTAAAAACCAACATTCTCCTAAGATAATCTCACCTGGCTGCATGGGTCACCCTCTGTAGATGGGATCGGGGCTGTCAGTTTTTAAATATTTGTATTTATATGTGTTGTTTGACAGGCTCAGTAGTTAACAGCTGACTCCTAAATACTCCATCCTCTTATTTCTTTGGAAAGCAGGAGATTTGAATATTTGTGGAACAGTTCTCCTTTCCCTGCATTGTTATTATTAACGTTATCACCACTATTGTGAAGTGATAAACCCAGAACACTGCTGGGATTTCTTTTGTACAAAATCCCCTTATGATTGTGTCTGATTTTCCCCAACAGCTATGAGTGGACTTTTCCTGAGAATTAAGCTTACTTTTCAGCTTACTGTTCTTCTAAAGTTCTTCCACTCTACTCATATTTATATACTGGTATTTTTTTTCACATTTAATATCTGATTTCATTTTATACCTTCCACAGAAGGAACGTTTTACCCCTGGTTAACAAATCAGCTTAGCAAGTTCCTCAAAAATGCTACTTCTCACTTCAGTTTTTCATCTAGACAATCTGAAATTTTTCTCTTCCTGCATCCATGCGCAAATTTTTGTATCTCTCTGGGACCTATGAACATCAACTGCTGATTCACTCAAAAAAACATTTGGACCACCTGATATGATCATTGTGCACTGCACACCACCAGGATTATCATGCAATAGTGGCATTAAACCTATAAGGCAGAAAAAGAAAATACCAATGAATGTGTTCAAGAAGAAGAATTCTTTATTTCTTTAGATATTGGGATAAATTCTTGGCTGTGAGGCCCTGGCACAGGGTGCCCAGAGCAGCTGTGGCTGCCCCTGGATCCCTGGCAGTGCCCAAGGCCAGGCTGGACGGGGCTGGGAGCAGCCTGGGACAGTGGGAGCTGTCCCTGCCATGGCAGGGGGTGGAATGAGACCATCTTGAAGGTTCCTTCCGACCCAAACCACTCCATGATTGTAGTAAAGTATTGCTTTAAGAACCCATTTTTTTTTTATTTAATTCATCAGTTAAATATTCTTTTAAACCTCCAAGCCCTGAGCACAACTCTGCTGTCATTTTCACAGGGCTCTGTGGCTCTTCCCTCACATGATCATCGTGCACTGCACACCATCAGGATTATCATGCAATAATGGCACTAAACCTATAAGGCAGAAAAAGAAAACATCAAAGAATGTGTTCAAAAAGAAGAATTCTTCATTACTTTAGATATTGGCAAGAAATTCTTGGCTGTGAGGCCCTGGCACAGGGTGCCCAGAGCAGCTGTGGCTGCCCCTGGATCCCTGGCAGTGCCCAAGGCCAGGTTGGCCGGGGCTTGGATAGCGGAAGGTGTCCCCGTCCATGGCAGGGGTGGCACTGGGTGGGCTCAAAGGTCCCTTCCAACCCAAACCACTCCATGATTATAGTAAAATATTGCTTTAGGAACCCAAATTTTTGGATGTAATTCATCAGTTAAATACTGTTTTAAACCTCCAAGGCCTGAGCACAACTCTGCTCTCATGTCCCCAGGGCTCTGTGGCTCTCCATGGGTTACACTGACGCTCACACCTTCACCAACTTTTTGTAGGATCTGGCTTGCTTTGGCTCAGATACCCAGTGGGGGTGTTGGAAACCTGACGAATGAAGGCTTGGGAACAGTGCCTGGAAGTGAGGTAGAAGCCAGGAGATCTTAACTAAAAGTTTTCAGTCGAGAACATTAAGTAGAAAACCCAGCTGAGGAAACCGTCAGGTTTTTGGGCAGTTCATGCGAGGAATGAAAGACAAGATCTCAGCTGACAAACTCTTTGTTGTGACTGTTTTGCCATTTCTACTGATAACTGACAACAGAAAAAAAATTGAATCCTTTCACATTTTCTCAGTTGTGACAATGGCTCTGTTATAAAATCACAGAATCACAGAATCATTAAGGTTGGAAAAGCCCTGAGATGATCAAGCATTAACCCAACACTGCCAATATGTTGAAATAATTTTGTGGTTTATTATTCCTGCCAGAGCTATGATGTCCCGTCCTAATGAGATTTTCACTTGACAATTATTGCATTTCGAAGAAGCTGCAAAACCTGACGCATCTCCCCTTGAGAGGAAGAGCTGAAAAATGAAACACTCAGCAGACCTTGGAGAGGACCCAAAGGAGACACGGCAGCAGGGTCTGCGTCAGGGGAGGATGGATGTCCCCAGGCCTGCCACACGGAATAATTAACTTAAACTGGAACCAATATTTGGGTAAGAGCAGGAAAGTTTTTCTCAGTGTGAAATGAGTGAACCGTTGGAGGAACCTTTGACTCTCAGAACCAATTCTACACCAAACACCACCAGCAGTGGGGAGGAGGGAGAAGGGATAAATTAGGCGACCTCTGAAGATGAACCCCAAGTCCCTTCAGAGCAATTTTCTGTGATTTCATGTTCAGGTTGTTTTTCTAGAGCAAAAGCCTTGGCAAACCAAACAAGGAAAAATTATTTCAAGGCTCAGGGACATTTATTGCCAGCTACAAAAAATGACACATCATAAAAAGTTAGTTAATATATTAAATATGTCATTATATTTATTATAACAATTAAAATAGCAAAAGCATAATAACTAATGAACATGGAGAGAACTTTGCTTTCAAATAAATTTGGTGATAAAGAATTGTTTTTGATAACAGCATTTATCATGGCCTACCTAGAACTGTTGTAGCTATTTGTTGTACTTAATAAACAATGATAAATATATCTTTGTGCAGGAGAGTAGCTTAAATGTGTGTTGTGCAATCTTCCTGAGAAACTGTAGCCAAGACTAATTAAATGATTCTAATTAAAATTGTGTGGATAGAAAGGAAATTAATGGCTTCATTTGTACTATTTGTTTACTTCATTGTCAAGTGTACTGGATATAATTGCAGTGCAAAGAAGAAATCATCAAAATTATTTTTTCCTCTGTTGATTCCCTGTTCTTTCAATTTACTGTAGAGGCTTCATTTTCTCTATCTTTAGAGGGAAACAATGCTGACAAAATGTGAAACCTCAACAAAGTTATTTTCTTGTTTGGAGCTTAGATGGAGAATACATTTATTGAACAAAATGAAGGTTAAGCTTCAATTAAGCATTCTAAATATATTTAGTGAGCTATTGAAAAGCCGTAATGTCTCAGCCCACATGGTTCACTGGAAGCTCGGAACAAAATAAATGGGAATAGAAGCAGAAGGAGTGCTCAGATGGTGAATCTCTAACATGTGACTTACAAAAGGATGTGGTGTTACTCCTACCATCTTTTATGCGCAGTTTTTATCAGATAAAGTAGGCAAAAAAAATCTTTATTAATGATATTTTCTTTTTTTAACTGCAAACAGAGTCTCAGACACAAAAGCAGAAGAACACCTGATTTTTTCCCAGGGTGAGGTTTAGATTTCACCAGTTCTGAGGGGACTCCTCAGATCTAGGGAACAATAAATCAGATTATTGATCCAGCTCATACAAACAGCTCCACATTCTGTTTTGTGTGCCTGGAAAACTGCAGATTGGAGCAGTCTCCTTCTCCTTCTCCTTCTCCTTCTCCTTCTCTTCCTCCTCCTCCTTCTCCTTCTCCTTCCCTTCTCCTTCCCTCCTCCTTCTCCTCCTTCTGCTTCTCCTTCTCCTCCTCCTCCTCCTTCTCCTTCTCTCCTTCTCCTTCTCCTCCTCCTTTTCTCCTTCTCCTTCTCCTTCCTCCTTCCCTCCCCACCCCAGGTGGCACAGAGGGAGCTGGTGAGACACCATCAGCATCCTGCACCTGCAAGAGATGAACTCCACAGGTTTCCTCTCAGGACACTCAGCAGTGCTCAGGTAATTCCTATTTCCCTTTAATGAACTTAAAGAGCGGCAGAATTGTTAGAGAATTTAATCCAACTAAAAGACGAGAAATGGAAAGATTCTGAAATTCAGGAGCTTAAAATATGTTTATGTTTGGGCTGGACTGTGCTCCTGAAATTTGTTTCTTTGCCATATCAGCATTTCCTACAGAAGGCAGATGTTCTTTGTGGAAACTTCTGATTAATCAAAAATACACTTTCCCTTTTAAAGTTAGTTTCAGTTGAGCAATTTTGACAACTGAACCATAGCTAAATCCTTTATGCTGAAAATAAAATCCGTCTTTACGTTTTTTGTCTAAATGTGCTTCAGCAATGCCATTCACAAACTAACTTTTATAGCCCTGATAAGTGGAAATACGTGGGAAATGAGGATATATTTGAAAATGCTTCCATTAGAGACGTTTGTTGGAGCTGGCTAAACTAATGGCTTATTTTCTGCCTAAATCAGAGAGATTAATCTATAACTTTAAAATCAGAACAAAAAGAGCTCTGCTGAAACGTAAAATCTCAAGCAAAACAATTTTCCTCAAGAGCGGGAGACTCATCATCCCTCTCAGTGAGTGCTTTTTCTTTCCCTCCACTTCTCTGTGAGTCATAAATGCCAGCGCTGGTGAAACCCCGTCATTCCCTTGTGCTGCTGGTGTGGCAGCGTGGTTTTGTGCACTCCTGGGATCTGGGGGATCACCTCGGGCTGGAGAGCTCTTCAGAGGCACTCCGACCACGAGAGTGGGATGCTGAGGTAGCAGCTGCAGCCTTGGCTTGGGAGCCGTGGGAGATATGAGGTCAGGAAATAAATGGAACCATGGGCCTTGCCCTCGCCCTGCATGCACAAACCACAGGCTCTGCTGTTATACTGGTTTAGACTGGAATCCCAGAGCCTCTCGCTGGGTTGGGTCCTGCCTGCGGCCCTGAGGGCTGCAGGGTAAAACATGAGGGGAGGAGCCTGATGTCTGCCCTGCACAAGCCTTAGAGGTTTGGCTTTGTGCCTTCTCCGGTTTGGCCCCACGGGCTGAAAGCTGCTGTGTGGCCGGAGTGGCTGTCACCAGCTCCTGGTGGTCATCGTCCCGCCCGGCACTGCCCAGAGGGGTCATTCCTCATGGACAGCCATGCCTGGAGCTGGGGAGGAGGAATGAGGAGCGGCTGAGGGAGCTGGGAAAGGGGCTCAGCCTGGAGCAAAGGAGGCTCAGGGGGGCCCCTGTGGCTCTGCACAAGTCCCTGACAGGAGGGGGCAGCCGGGGGGGTCGGGCTCTGCTCACAGGGAACAGGGACAGGAGGGGAGGGAACGGCCTCAGGCTGGGCCAGGGGAGGCTCAGGGTGGACATCAGCAGGAATTTCCCCATGGAAAGGGTGCTCAGGCACTGGAACTGCCCAGGGAGGTTTGGATCCCCATCCCTGGAGGTGCCCAAGGAAGGGCTGGAGGTGGCACGCAGTGCTCTGGGCTGGGGACAGGGTGGGGGTCGGGCACAACTTGGAATTGACCCTGCAGGTCTGTTCCAACCTAAATGATTCTGTGATCCTATGGTCAGGAATGGTCAGGAAGGGTCAGGGGATCTGCCTGGGACACACAGCCCTGACCCCACAGATTTGTAGGCACACACGAGGCCCTGCACAGTCTGCACTTGCCTCCAGCTGCAGCGTGGGTTAAGTTGGCTGCTTAATCATCAGTGTCATGTTTTATTGGAGCAATCACTGTGCTATCAGCAGCTGGAATGCTCTGAGGACAGAAGCACAGCAAGTTCAGCAAAGACACTACTTTTTATTAGATCAGCTGATATAGCTGAAAGAAAAGCAGACAAGATCTTTATTTCCCACGGGAAACTCCTTTTTGGATGTGAAGTAGATGTCTTCTGTTTCCCATCAGTATACTTCCAGAAGTTAGGGGTCCTGGATCTGGGTGGGTGGGCAAAAATAACTGAAAATTAAATAAAATGCACAACAGATGACTGTGGAGGTGTGAAATAGCACCTTTATAGAGCCAGATTCACCTTCGCTTTCCCTGTGATGTGATGTTCACATGCTTTTACCTCCCACATGTGCCAGGCAGGAAATTGCCAGATGCAAAGTGAGCCACAAACTTTCTTTGAGTCATTTGTGAAGGTGCCAAGAGACAAAAAAATCCTCTGCAACTCTCAGGGGAAAGGCCGTGGTTTTGTGTTACCAACTCGGCTCACAGGGTGGAAAGGTGAAGCTGAGTTATCCAGCCTGGTGATGTTTTCCTATTAATTAAAGTTATTGCACTGAATAGGTTTCAAAGGCAGGAGGGCGTAAGTTACACCATACACAGCCAGGAGCTGTTTTCCACCAGCTGTGAGGATTCATTGCTCAATAACAGTGAGAAGATCTTGCTCATTGGGAGTAGCTGGGATGAGCTGCAGCAGTAGGAGCACACAAGTTGTAAAGTTGTAAAGTTTCTTGAAAAGGAATATAAAAACATTACTACAGGACCTCCCTGCTTTGGCTGGAGAGCCTCAGACAACTGATTTGCTTTATAAAATTTTTCCCTCTTAATTGCTTGAAAACTGTCCAAAAATAAGAAATTCATTTTTTTAAATCTTTTTGTCTTGGTTTATTAATCCACTTGCTACTTGCCGTTCTTCAATGAATATTTCATACAAGCCAGCTTCAGCCTGGGTATTGTTTCTTTCCTCTCCGCTGTGAGGATTCCTTTAAGCATTTATGATTCACCATTCAATAGTGAAAGGGGTTGATTTGACACCTGGGTCAAGTGGAGGCTTCAAGAAGCCACAGACCACTCTTCCCTCGATGCCGCTCACGACGAGCAGCCCCAGTTTGTGTTGTGGCTGTGAGGGGTCAGCAGAAGCTCTCAGGCTGGTGCAGGTCAGAATATTCTGCTCTGAGAGTGAACCCAAAGCTATTTTGGGGCAAAGAAAGGCCCCCATTTTCTATGGATACTCCTGCATGAGGGCATCCTATTAGAGAAAAAATCCCTGGTGTTTAGGAAGTCAATCCTGATGCCACAGGATGGAGGAGCCAACACACCTCACTGTGGGATCACCTTCCCTTGACCCCACCAGGAGCTTCTGCCCCCTTCACTGCCTTGTTTTGAGGAGGGAGTAAAGAGGACTCAAAGGAAAAACTGGATTTCCTTAAGAGCCAATGTTACTTTTCGTGGCTTCTTTAAAAGCATCAGAGCTAACTTCCCTGGCTGCTTGGCTCTAAAAAGAACAGCAGGGATCAGATAAAAGGAGGACACTTGTTTTTTATTGTCTCTTTCCCTTCTCCCCACCCTTATTTCAGAGCAAGATTGCCCAGCAGAGTGGTTTTTTCTTTATATGATTTTTTTCCCTCTGATTCTGGATGACAGGATATTATAAATCCAGCAATCTTTCCACTTTCCTACGGAGCAAGTTAAAATGGAAGGCAGGCAGAACATGCAGAATTAGTGAGCTTGCTGTTAGGCCTCAAGTGCAGGTGTGCGTGTGCCACGTCTCAGCTTTGTGCCTCTGTGGGGAAGGGGCACTGCGACAACCAGGGAATGCTGCTGTGCAGGAAAGCAGGAAGCTGCCGGAGTATTAAAAAAGAGGAAAATCAATGCAATCCAAAGGTTGCCTCCAAGGAAACAAAACGACGTTTGTAACTACGTCTTTCTTGCTTCTTTTTGCCTGCAAACTCTGCTCGTTTGGCTGAACTCCTCCAGGATGGAGCCTAAACTCCGACATGGATGGGAGTATTTTGGCCAGAGGGCGTTGCCTCTTCATGTCCCGGCCAAAATACTTCCACGTGCTCTCCAAAATGAATTTTGGCCAGTCTGAGCTGATTTGGCTCAAACAGCAGGTAGGAAATGGTTTATTGGATCAGAGGGAGAAGGTGGAGCAGGGACGGAGTGACCATGGAGGAGACCCCACTGCCCCACGCATGGAATTCGTCAGCCATCCCACCCAGCAGGGTGACAGGCTGGGCAGTGCCAGGGACAAAGGGACTCCCAGATCCCTCAATCCCTCTCTCTGCCATCCCTTTTCCCTTCAGACCCCTTCTCCCCAGTTCTGGGGATAACTGGATGCTGTGAACTGGTTTCAGGCTCCCTGGTTGCCACGTCTTGGGCCACCCACCTGCCAAAGTCCATGGTCATGCTTTGCTTCCCTACAGATTTCCCAGGGGGAATGAAATGTGCTGGAAGCCGAGCAACCCAATATCAATTTCCTTCTATCCTTTTATTTTATTTGATTCAAGATTCAAGGACTGTGAAACATTTCTCCGTTGTTTGGCCTCAGAGCAAATTTACATTTTATTACATAGATCATATTTTTTTCCCTCCGTGTTTATGACCATGGACAGTGAAAGTGAGAGAATAAAGAGAGAAATAAATATGGATACATGAGTAAAAAAAATTACATCGCTCACTAAAGCAGCCTCAATGCCACAGTTGAAAACGGGCCCCTGTTCATATGCAGCTCACAGGTAACACAAATTTTCAGGAGCATTTTTAATACAGATGATGTATCACCTAATTACATAATCACAGGATGCTTTGTAATGGCTCAGTGATTTGAGGGAGATAAAAACTCTCTGGCAAGCTCCATGTGATCATAAGCTTTAAAACTCCAGAGGGGATTGCCAGGTTCTATATATGTTTTTGTCAGCTTTTTAATTTGATATTTCCCTGAAATCATTAGACTATAATGGGCTATAAAGGAGGAAACATGGTTTTTCTTTTTTTTTTTTAAATGCAAACATCTAAAATAGATTACCGAAATAAAAGGTAGTTAAATTTGATCTAAAAGGCCAAATTCATCTTTCTCTCTGGATAAATAGTTCCAAGATAGTAAAAGTGTTAGGGCAAAACAGAGAAAATACAGTAAATGGAACAAAGTCCATCAGAGGCAGGAATTAATGGATAATGTTGTACAAATTGGCACGTCATCATTTCAGCTCAGGACAAGTGACGTGCAGAATGAGGTGGTTTTGTAAAGGTCAGGTCCTACCTTTGACCTTCCTGCTCAGCTGTTCAGCTGTGTGAATGACCCCTCCAGGGCCAGGGCTGGGTGAGCCACAAGCGCCAAATCTGTGTCGTTCAGGGGTGGCCAAGTCTCTTCTGCAATTTTAGGGATGTAATGATGCTGCTTTTCCCATGTCACACTGTGCTGTGGCACCTCTCTGCTGCTGGGTCACAGCCCTAGAGCTGCCTGCAGAGGAGCTCCCTGCACCCTGCGAGTAACTGACTTTAAATGGCACAAGGCCTTGGCATCAATGCTTTTTGTAGGATCATGGAATGACAGAGAGTGGCTTGGGGTGGAAGGGACCCTAAAGCCCACCCAGTGCCACCCCTGCCATGGGCAGGGACACCTCCCACTGCCCCAGGGTGCTCCAAGCCATGATCTAGTTGAGGTGTTAGGGCACGGGTTGGACTCGATGATCTTGCAGGTCTCTTCCAACCCAGACATTCTGTGAATTCTGTGAATTCTGTGGAAGCCCCGTCCAGCCTGGCCTTGGACACTGTCAGGGATCCAGGGGCAGCCACAGCTGCTCTGGGAATTCCAGCCCCTCACCACCCTCACAGGGAAGGAATTCCTTCCCAAAATTTAATCTAACCCTGCCCTCTGCCAACTGAACAAACACCTTTGTGTTGCATGAGCCTTCAAACATGGATCATTCTCATCAGTATGACAGCACACAGAAACAGGGGGATGAGCATCTCCAGAAATTAAATCTCCTTGATCTTGATGAGGATCAGGTCACTGGGGATCCCCTTGACCCTGAGGGGCTGCCACCAGGATTGCCAGTGGTGTTCCAGCACGTTTCTTGCAACAGGGAGATGAATGAATAAACAGGGAGGTAGATGTTGAACTATCTCTGTGGAAGATAGTTGTTATCTGCTTTGACTGATAGGTTAATTAACACTGAAATTAGTGGGTTAATTTGGGGATGGAGAAGAGGAGGGCTCTGATTAATGGATTGATAGTATTGAGGTAATACTTTGTTAGATACTTGCTTCCATGAAATCCTGAAACGACCCTGTAAATCATGCCTGATCCTAAATGATTGAAGGTCCCTCCTCCTTTTGAGAGAAGCCAAAATCAGCCTGCCAGCCTGGCAGACAATCGGCCAAGTCCCCTTCTGTCACCTCCGTGGTGGGAATGACACTGTTTATTGTGCAGGAGCACAGACGGAGTTCTGGGGCTCAGATTCCTCACTGCTGTTGCACGTTTGCCACTTTAACAGAGCTCTGGGAGAGTTTGGATGGGTTGTTTAACTGAAAACAGAAAAAAAAGTTGGTGTGCAACTGGGAAACACATTTCCAATGAATCTGCCACCAGAGGAGTCAAAGGCCTGGCTCCTCAGCAGATGTTAAAATGCTGCCACTTTCACGGCAGATCAGGAGAACCTGTTCAGGGGAGCAGGCACAGGCTCGTTAGTGCACGGGAGCTTAATTTGCTGATGGATGTGCTGCAGAGCCCTCTCTGCCCTGCTCCCTCGCCTTCCCCAGCATGGCAGATCTGGGAGCGAGAGGATGGACCGTGGGACACCCCTGGAATGAGGAGTGCTCACACCAGGGACACCACAGAACACACTGAGCCTGCCTCTGAGCCTTGCCAGCACCAAACCTTTTGGAGAACTAAAAGTGAGGTGTTGGAGGGGTTGGATGCTCCTTCATCACCCAGACGCATTTCTGCACATAACTGTGAAACACAAGGCAGCAGCCGCGATAATTTCTCCAGTTCCTGATATTAAAGGATTTCTGGGTTCATTAACCAGTCAGGTCTGTAACAGTGTCTGATAAATTGAGTTGCCTTTTGTACAGCTGCATTATCTTCATGTCTTTTCCAGAAGGCGGAATTTTACTGACAAGTACGTGTCACACTTCCATATCTCACATTGATTTTCCATTAATCTGCATTTCCTCTCGCGCTTTGAGGGAAGTAACGCAGAGCTACACGGTGTCCTGATTAACACCTGGGTGCAGCAGCATTTGTGGCGTGCTTGATTATTAATAGAACAAGTGCAGTTAATTGCATTGGTCGAATCGTCGCTGTCACTGATTAACGACTAAGTGCACTCCTTGTGTTTTCAAGATCTGAGGTGGAGAAGGAAAAGCACAGAGATTCACGTGCTGTCTAAAAGGATTTTTTTTTTGTGATAAAGACAACTGTTTGGAGAGAGAACATTTGATATCTTATTATAGACTGTAAACATATACCATCTAAAATTAAACAATTTTAGTCTTGCCTTTTGTTGCAGTCATAGCAGAGTGTGACTGATGCAACCCAGTGTGATACAAAGTGCTTTCTGAAAGATTTAATACAGTGCTTCTCCTCTGACGGAATTTAATCAAACTGCATTTTAAACAATATCTTGCCAGTCATGAAAATCACTGTAAAAGGTAGGAATAAAAGTATTCCATGTGATGCATTTATGCTACAGCAGCCTTCTTATGCAGCCTCCCTCCTCAGTAGCTCAGTGTATGTTAATACCATCATCTCTCTTTGAATTTTAAATCTCAGGGAAAAAAATGGTGGGTAAGTTCCCCACTGTACTGCTGCTATTTTAAGTTGTCTTCTTTTGCATTTTCAACAATTGCCCTCACTCCTCAACGGTCTTTGTACAGCCCTGACGGAGTTAAGTACTTGCATTTTTGAAGGTGAAAAGAAATCAAAATAGCAATAGCAGAAACCTGAGTCAGAGCACATAATCCTGTGATACGGGGCATCAAGTCCATGGAAAAACACTGTCAAATAACTGGATTCAGGATGAGAAATACACTGAATGAAGGAAAATGCAGGCCACAGCTAAGGCAATTGCCACAGAAACACCTAAAATGAAAGGTGCCATTGACACAGAGCACGTAATTCAGGAGCTGGTGTGTGCTGAGAGCAGCAAACACAACCTCAGGGCTGTTCTGGCTGAACCTGATGGATGCCGGACCAGAGCCACGGAGCAGCAAGATCTCTGCTCTCAGGGATTATCCTGAGCCTGCTGCACAGCCAGTTGTGGGAGTGCCTTTGCATTTACCTCACTCCATCCTCTCCCGCTGATATCCCTGCCCAGAAGTTATCCCTGCTGCACGGGGCGTCTTGGCCGCTTGATAATGGCTGGGAGTTATTTCATGGATCAAGTGGCCGCTGTCCTTGGTCTCCACCTGCTCAGGTCTCTTCCAAGAATATTCCATAACCTCTTAAAACCAGGCTGCATTGGGAATGTACCTGATTTCCCACTGCTGAGGAGCTGCTCATGCAGTGCTGGATCCTCACAGCCGCAAATCCTTTGGGAACCCAGCATGGCTTTTGGCACAGATCTCAGCAAGAGAAGGGCCCAAATTTGGGACACATTATGCCTCATCTCCCTGATGAGGGACGTGGGCTGGAGGAAAACCTGGAAAACCTCCAGAGGTTTTCTCCTGGGTTTCACACAGCAAATCCTGCTCCTGATGGCACAGGGTGGGATGGTTGGGATGTCTGCACAGGGCCACGATTTGGACTTGATGATCCTCAGGGATCCCTCCCAACTCAGGATATTCCATGATTCTGTGGCACTCATTTTCTCCCTCCCATTCATTATGTTTCCAGGTGAGCTGGGAGAATAAATCTGTTTTTTCTGGCCAGCTTCTGGTCACCTCTATGGACATTCTTTAAGTGACAAACTCACTCCCAGAAGCTGTTGAAGTTCCTATACCAGAACCACCTCTCAGGCCCATTTGGTCCCAAACAGGAATATAAATACACAGGCACAGCAGTGCACAGAAGTTGTTATTTTTCAGGATGAAACCTAAGCCTCTCTTTTCTCTCCCAAGGGATGCCCTTTCTCCATTTCATAGCATGGTTTGGGGTGGAAGAAGCCTTAAAGCTCATCCAGTTCCAGCCCCCGTGTGGTACCTGGATGATTCTGGTGCCTCAGCTCTGTGTGGCGTTATGGGAGCCACACGACAATGAAGAAACTCAAAATAAATGTCAAAAGCTCAGCAGAGAATGACTCAGAGCAGGCGAGTTGGAGGAAGTGGGTGGAGAATTACCAAGTTTCCACACATTTATCAGGCTTAGTCATAACCTCGCTGCTGAGAAGCTAAACCATGACAAAAACTGGGGGAAAAGGTGGGGGTGTGAAGTGGCACTCCAGGTGCTTAAGCAAATTGAAATAAACAGCTCCTGGTGGCACCTCTGGAGCTCAGGTGAGGCAGGAACAGAAAGTCTCTGCTGGATTAAGGTCAGCCTCGTCCTGGATCTTCCCAAAGGAAGGGTGGAGAAGAGCTTTACCCGCTTCACCTGGGGACGGGGATGGTTTGGCTTGGGATCACACAAAGCAGTGCTCTGGTTTGGTTTCAGCAGCAGCAGCAGCACGATGAATGCTGGCATCCCAAACATCTCCATGGAAAATCGAATTCTCACAGAAACCACATCTCACATTGAAAAAAGATTCTGTTCAGGCCAAAAAAAGAAAACTTTTGTGCTACATTCCTCAGATTATGGATCGGTCCTCATTGCTTTTTTTAATATCCCTTGATACTTTTTTCACTGGAAAAAAAGATCTCCAGATGTCTGAAGGATTCAGACCTACAGCCACAGCTCCCATCTTCCTGCACAATTCATAGAATCATGGAATGATTTGGGTTGGAAGGGACTTTAAAGATCATCTGATTCCAACCTCTGCCATGGGCAGCGCCACTTTCCACTAGAAGGTTCCATTAAAACTAAAACTAGAATTCAATAATTTATCTCACTTTCTTCTGACTGGTGACAGACACATTCTACAATGAAAATGGGTTTTTTTCCTTTGAAACCTAAGAGCCATCAAGATGCTACAAAAAGACAGCAAGCCACAGTTTGCCTTTTATTGGCCATCTGCCATTCCTGGAACGACAGTCAATAACGAGCTGTCAAACAATTAACACAGCTAATAAACACTCACCAAGGAATCTCGTTTGCCAGCCACCGGTAGCCACCAGTTGGAAATCAATGTTCTGGAGCTGTTGGGTCCCACACCTGACACCGAACCAGATGGAAAAGGAACATGGAGTGGGAGAAGATGATTAATGACGAGAACACGCAGTGATAGTAAATATTTCGGCAGGACCTCCCTTTTTGCCGGGTCTGGGGTGTGACCACCCCGTGCAGGTGACAAGGACCTGCCGTGACTGCTGAGGTGCCACAAACACCGCGGCTCCCTCTCCACGAGCCTTCCCTGGTGAGATCCAGGGATGTTCTGGCTTTGACATTTTCATTTTCATCCTTCCAGCAAAAAAGGAGAAGGGTGCAGGGTACTAATGATCTTGTGAGGTCTGGGATCAGGGCATGTCAAATCCTGCAGGATTCCCCTCTGCTGGATTTTGGGCTGTGTTGGTTACCTGGTCAGGCTTTGTGAGAAGTGCAAGTTGCAGAACTGTGCCAGCAATTCTTTCATCAAGCCAATAAATTCTACTTGAGCTCCAGCATGACAGGACAATTTGGGAAATCAGCTCGTGCATCGCTCGGGAATTCCAGGCTGATTTTTGAAGTCTGGGTTACAATGACCTAAATATTTACATGTCCAACCTCATGTTGGCACTGGAGTCCAGCTGGGGACAGCACCCACGAAGTCTGCCTGGGAATAAGTCAGGTTTTAAGGACGTTGTGTGCAATACACTTAATTTGGGGAGAACAAAAGACTTAGGGAATTGCTGATATTGCTGCTTTGCTCTGAGCTCTCTGCAGGGGTCTGAGAGCTGAGGGAGCCTAATTTCACCATGGCCATGCAAAGAGATCAGTGATTACTCTCGTGCTTTAAATTCAAGGAGCCTGCAGAATCCAGGAGTGATGCTCAGAAAGAAAGGGAAGCTTAAGCAGAAAAGAAAACTGGTGGGTTCTGGTTTTCTGAAGAACTCTTTAACTCTGGGATCAGACAAAACAGAGAACTTTTGGTAACACTGGGAAAAGGAGTGTTTGTATCTTTTCTGTTTATGAGCCTCTCAGGCTTCTCATCAATTACCCAAATATATTAATGGACACAGACAAAAAAATCAGCCCCAAATTCAGTCTCCGTGAAACGCTTTTGAATTCCTGACTCTCCCTTCCTGCATTCAGACACAGACAGCTGCAGCTCCGGGCTGAAAGGATTCAATGCCTCTGAAATTCATGGAAATTGCAGAGAAATTCATGGGAACTGCTCCCTCCTGTGGAGCAGCTGCTGAGCAGGAGCTGTTCCCCAGGGCCTGGGATCGCAGCCGCGGCTGCTCCCACCCGCTGGATGGTGGCCACCGTGTCCATCACGTGTGAGATCTCCAGGCTGCCATGGGTGGCTCTGAAATTCCCACTGCCATTCTGGGAAGGGCCACCAGGTCCAGGTGGAGGGCTCCCCACAGCACCACCCAACAGCAGGCAGGTGGGGAAGGGAAAAAGGAGAACGCTCATCACTCATGGCAGCAAAATTATTTATTCCTCTGTGAGAATTGTGCAAAAATCCTCATGTTTGCCTAATCCAGATGGGAAGGGATGCGGCCACTCACACCTGTCTGATGTGGTCAGAGCAGTGTGGGGCTGTGAATGCCTTGTTCTGAGTTTTCAGGTGGGTTTTGCCTCGTGAAAGGCTGGATATAAACGGCTGTAAAATGAAAATATCAGATTTCACAGCACAGTTTCGTGCCATTATTCCAGTCCTGTGGAAGTGAGAGGGCTGAAACTTCAGGAGCAGGTGAATCGAATGTGTCCAAGGGCACAGCCCCCAGGGGCAGTTCTCTCTTACCCTCCTATTTTGTCCAGCTATACCCTGTGCCAGCTCTGCTTTGGTCGTGAGAATACACAGGAGCAAACTAAAAATACCCTGATTCAGGGAAAAGAAATTCAAATCACAAATCCAGAGTGTTTCCAGAGCTTTCTCATACTCCCTTAATGAAGGGGCTGCTCAGTGGAGTGGGACTGACCTTGCCATGGGAGCTGCTGCATCGCAGCATCCTCCACTCACCGAATCCCAGTTTATTCCCGAACATCCAGCGCTCCCACGCTGCTGAGGGCGCTGGGACAGCCACATCCGCCAGGGACTCAATCCTGCAGGGGCTGCACTTGCTCATCTCCTCCCCACCTGCAGCTCCCGCTGCTGTGTCAGCCTCCCACGGACACACTCCTGCCTCTCTGCGCTCAGTGAGCATCCTCCAGCCCTCTGCCCTGCACTTCTGCTCCTGTTTTTGTCCCCATGCCTGGGGGAACTGGGAATGTGCCCGTCTTGGAGCAGCCTGGCAGGGAAAGCCACGAAATACAGATGTGCAAAGGTCACCTTCTCCTTCAGCAGCTCATGCTCTCTTACCACATTTCAGACTCTACCTGATTCCAGGTGAGACCATTTGTGGTGTAAATGTGTTTGAGGGAGGATAAAAAATATCTCTAGACACGTGGAAGTTGTCTGATCACATTAAATACATCATTATTAGAGTTAACTTGGATTTCATAGGCGCTGTGGAGTCCCATTTAAGTCTGTTTTCTGCACCCTAAATGAGCAGCAGATCCTGTTTGGGCAGGTTCAGGTGCAAACTGGGCAAGTCAAAAGGAAGGATGGGGGAAAAACTGAGTGAGTGGAAGCAAGGTACTGTGATTTTTCATTCATTTTCCAATTATTCTTTCCAATTTCCCTCCTCTTTCTCTTTCCTCCTGGAGCAGCAGTTAATCAGCACCTTTGAGCATTGGTTTCCTCCATTCCAGAAACTCTGTGGAAAGGTAGGTGTATATAGGGAGAAAAATAATAAAAAGTAAAATATGTGCTATTGGCATGCCTGTGCCCAGCAGCACAATTTCTGATGTATTCCTGCTCTTGTCAAACACAAAATGCAAATTTAGAAGGATGTGCAAGAGGCAGAAGAGATGAGAACTTAATAAAAATATCTTCTCAGAAGCAATGAAGAGCCCATCATGTCAATGTTCCCCAATCCAGTAAAATAGTCTAGACAGAGTTAAAAGGAAGAAAAGCAATTTTATATTCGGGATATGGTGGGAAAAGAAGGAATGGTGGGAAACAAATCAGTGTAAGCCCCTGGTTTTGGAGCGGGAGCTCTGACAGACCTCTGGGACAGGCTGAGGAAGCAGATGAGGGATTGGAAAAAACCTTAAATGCTGGGGGAGGATTGCAATGATTTTGACACTTATAAAATATAATGGAATGGTTTCAGAGAAGGTGTTTGTTCCTGGGAAAAGTCTCAGTGCTCAAAGTGTCTGAAAATGCCAGGAACAGGTGGGGATGTTTCAGTGCTGAAAGGAGCCGAGGCTCGGTTCCCAGGCCATCTGACTGAAGGGGTGGCTTATTCTTGCATCAGCCATCAAGTGTTGGGGAGCACAAAACCAGGTGGATGGGGAGATTTCCGTGATTTGAAATGGAATATCTCCTAAAGCACCTTTTTCCTGGAAGATCCACAGATTCACGCTATTGCTACTCATTTACCAGAGTTAAAGAAATTGTTTCCCCTTGTGGTTTGGGGTTTTTTGTTTGTTTGTTTGGAGTTTTTTTGTGTTTTTTTTAATTTGTTTTAATGAAATAATACAAAACCACAAGCAGAGACAATAAGATACTCCTCATAAGGGAGTCTAAAGCCGTGGAATTCCAGAATCCCAAAATCACTGAGGATGGAAAAGCCTTCCAAGGTCATCAATTCCAGCCTGTGCCCAATGCCCACCTTGTCACCCTGCCCAGGGCACTGAGTGCCACGTCCAGGCCTTCCTTGGGCACCTCCAGGGAGGGGGAAATGCTTGAAGCTGAGGTTCTGGCCAGAAACTTCTGTAAAAGCAAATAACCTAAAAGGGAAAAGTAAAAAACACTAAGTAAGACCAAAATGTAGGTTGACAAATCTATAAATTCACAAAATAAATAACTCCCTGCAGACTGGAAAGGAGCTGCCTGACTGGGTTATTTAAAAAAAAAAAAAAAAAAAAATCCATCTTAGGTGTGTGCTAAAAAAAGATCAGAAAACTTTGCATGATTTTAGAGAGAAAGTCGCCAAAAGTTATTTGAAGATCACATAGGGAAGGGAAAAAAAAAAAAGCAGGAGAAAGTCTACAGAATTAAATACAGTCAACAAGATTTCAGAAAAGAAAGGTCAGGCTTCAGTAGGTTTTGCAAATTCTTCAAAAGCATGAATTGCCCTGGGGGTTGCAAGGACCAAATGTTCAGGTTTTCATAAAGACATTAGGAAAAGCTTATCCTGGGAGCTGGGGGAAGTGTGAAAGCAAAGTCAGAAACGTTTGGAGCAGCTGCCATTTTCCAGAGCTCTCCTCTCAGCCGGGGGACAGGAAGCGGCGCCTTCAGCACAGCCACAATGGCCAGGGAGAGATGAACCCTCCAAAACACACAAATATAGTAACAAACTTCTAAAAAAATCAGTGAACTTCCTTTTTAATTGCATTCGAGGGGCTGTAGAATTTGCCATAAATTTGGGATACCTCTGGATTCTGATCGAATGTGCACAGCAATCAGGATTTGTCCTACATGACCTCAGAGCTTCATGGACAAACAGTGATTTAATGATGTTCTTTTCTGCACTGGATTGTGCCAAAATCAAATTCTAATTTAAAAATGGCCTGGAATAAAACTGGATCGTGTCAAGCATGTGGCCATCTTTAATTTGAAGTTTCCTTTACTCATCTGGTCTTTTCAAATTTCAGCAGAAAAGGCAATTTAAAATTCAAATTAGATTTTAAAAAATGAAACATTTTACTCGGAGTATGGAGTGGGATGATGTAACAACTGCAAACCCATTTTTTTTCTGGAACAGGGAGGTTTTTCTGTGGTTGTTTTTTTGTGTCCTACAGAGATTTTTGATGAATTGGCACTTCTATTTTTTAAAAAAAAACAGTGTTGGCGAGTTCTCAATCTGTTCCATACCAAAAATCCCGAAAGCCTCGTGCTGTGGCTGGCAGTCAGGGATCCGTTATTAGCTCCCAGCCTTCGGCAGAGATTTCCAGACATATGGGAAAATATTTGGTGGGAAGGAGAACATTTTATCAACTACAGAGAGAATAAACACAGCACAAAGCAGAGAGGTGAATGCTGGGCTCCAAATGGAAATTCAGGGAACTCAGGGAAGGATTGTGTCCATCATTTTTCATGGCACTGCTGGAGACCAGTGGGAAAAGGACTCATAAAGGCCAGGTTGGACGGGGCTTGGAGCAACCTGGTCTAGTGGGAAATGTCCCTGCCCGTGGCAAGGGGTGGGAATGAGATGGGCTTTAAAATCCCTTCCAAACCTTTCTGGGAATCAAGGACTCCATGAACCAGCACAGAGGTGGCTCAGCTGATCCACTGGGCAGGTGGGAAAGGGAAGGATATCCAGAGGGAAATGGTCTTCCAGCATGAAATCACCACCCAACAGAGGTCGACAGAATGTAGGGAATGGCAATGTACCTCGTGAATGCTAAAACGTGCCTTTAAATGCTGGAATTCACAGATGGAAACAGAGAAAATTTCAGATGATGATGTGCTCCTTGAACAAGGACTAAGGAATATTTATCATAATACAGCAGACCCCTGAAAAAAAGCAGAAATTTGTCTGTATCTAAAAAAAGATTTTTATTTATGTTTCAAATATTTCCAGCATTAATATTTTTCTTGGTATAAAGAACTGCAGAAAATATTTGGAGAATCATTTTCAAGGCACTCACAGTTGGGGAAGCAGCAGTTCAAAAGATCCCAGTGGGTGACCTCTTAGCCTGGCTTTTTCTTAAGAGAAATAAAATAAAGCCAAGCTTGCAAAATGAAACTTGCCAGAAAAGTCCTTGGGAAGCAGGAACTGGTAAGAAATGCATGTGGATCAATGAAATGGAGCATTCCAAGGGTGTTGCTGCCTCCTTCTTGACCTGAGCTCCTTTGTGCCTGCTCCGCCCAGCGCAGACTCCGTGCCTTTCCCTCCTCGATGGATACACAAACACCAGCAAATAAAGGGGAACTTATTTTTGGGACTCAGATTGAAGCCCTTGAATGTTAATGGGTGATCCCGTCCCGTGTTCTTCCAGGGAAACTGGGAATCACTGGATGAACAGAGGCAGCTCTCAGTGCTGGATGCTGTTCTCCTTTGTTTCATCCATGGCAGGGACACATGGCCAGCACAGGAGGCGATTTCGGGAGTGGGAAGAGGAGGAATGTGCCCACAGCCCTGGGGGTCTGAGTGCTCCCCAGCTACTGAACGACCTGCGTGGCAAAATCAGCTCTGGCAGCTTATCCCAAGCTCATCCCAGAGCACACACAGGGCAGGATTTCATGGTGAGTTTATCCCGGGCTGCCCAGCTCATCCCAGAGCACACACAGGGCAGGATTTCACGGTGAGTTTATCCCAGGCTGCCAAGCTCATCCCAGGGCAGGATTTCATGGAGACATTGGCCCCAGAGCAGCTCTTTACATCCAGGCCTTTAGGGCTACATCCAGGTCCTTTTTGTTTTCCTCTTGTTCTTGGAGCTCTTTCCTTTGTGGCTAAAAGCTGCTTTTGTGTAAAAGCTGCTGGGAGTGGAGCCAAACATCACCTCTGGCTGTGCTGGGGGCTCAGTGAGTGACACAGCCCTGACCCCTGCGGATTCTTCCTTGCCCAGGAGAAGTCCAACCTCATAACCCATCCTCGAGGGATTCACACAGTCTGGGGGGCTCAGAGAGGGCACAGCCCTGACCCCTGTGGATTCTTCCTTGCCCTGGAGCAGTCCAACCTCATAACCCATCCTCGAGGGATTCACACAGTCTGGGGGGCTCAGAGAGTGCACAGCCCTGACCCCTGTGGATTCTTCCTTGCCCAGGAGAAGTCCAACCCCATCCCTGAAGGATCTGACATTGGTAGGACAGCTGTGAGCAGCTGTTTGCTGTCTCTTGACGGCACACACATTGCTAGGAGGTAAAGGCTCACCAAGGTATGGCTCCACCTGGGAGCATCCCCTGGGGCTCCATTCCCAGCTGGACACAGCCACAATTGATAAAATTCACACAGTTCTACCTCAAACCTTCCTGCAGACCCTGAGTTGTGTTCTCTACAGGGCCACAAGCACTTCTTTCCCAATCCCCACCTCTCCCATGCCGCCAGCAGCCGGCGGCTTCACCACGTTGTCCCGGGGATGACTGGAAGCAGATGGAGCAGGGCATGGAGTTGCCCTCATTTTCCATCTGCCACCAGCTGCTTTTAGCTCCACGTCTCCTTGGCAGGCTGGAAGCCTCCTGGATAGCGCCGGCTCCCGCGGCACAGCCGGACCCCAGCGCTGCCCCCGATGCCGCGGAGCCTCGTGTGCCACTCTCAAACTTCCCACAGCTCCCCTGCTTATTTTCCTGCTCAGAGAAGAGCAGGTGATGGATTGAAGCCATAAAAACTTACAGGAATTCTTGCTAGTTTTATAAAATACATTTAAATATGCGTGGTTGTGGCGCAGTGTAAGACAATAAAACCTCAAATCTTCTCCAGGGGAGATTCCTGCAGAAAGGCCCTTTTGTTTTTTGGCAGCCATAAATGCAGCCCTACTGTGCTGGAGCACCCTAAAGCAAAGAGCTCAGCCAATGCAGACATACGGGTTTCTAGTTCAGTAGTTACAAATATCCTTATCAAGCAAAAATTGATAATAACATGGTGGGATAGAGATCCTGCATTTACTAAACCATGGCAGCGTTGAAATTCTGAGGTTTATTTTATTATTGTAACCCAGTGGAACATTTCTTTGTGCTGGTGGGAGTGCATTCATTTGAGCGGACTTTCAGTGACAAAAACATTGCAAACACACACAAAATTATTGCTTATTTACTTCTTATCACTTATTTACCTATTTATAAACCTAACTGGAAACAACCTCTAATATATTTCTTGTGGTTTCTGCCAGCTAAGGGCTGAGCCTTATTAAGGATAAATAATGATAAACACATAGGAGGTTATTTTTTCAAACGGAAATAAAGACCATGAGAATAGAGAACATAACAGAGAATAAAATAGAGAATAAAACATCCATGGAAGTGGCATTGCTTCAGGAGCAATCCCAGTGATGCCTAATTCTGAAGTAATTTACAATTCAGGACTTTGAAAGTGGACAAAATGCTGTCTGGTAGCCACTAAACATACAACCCCCAATACATTTTGTACCATCTAAAAAGCAGAACATTTATGAAGCCTGGATGCAAAGTTTGATTTGAACTTAAGCATCTTCCTCAACCCCCCAGTTTTCTCATAAATGTTCAGTTCAGGATCCATTTTCAGGTGGAGCTGGTAATAGTGATTTATTGATTTATTTATTTATTTTGGTATTTCCATCTCCAAATATCAAAATAATTCCAGCCTGGATATCATCTCATTGATTTAATAGGATTTAAAGTTGAGTGTATCTTAGGTTGTGCTGAGTATCACTATTCTCATTAAAAAGAAAAAATAGAAGAATAAAAAAGTATAAAAAGCATAAAAAAGCCAGTTTCTCTTGATCCCTCCTGCCATGAATGCGAATGTTTGCAGGCTGTCCCTGCAGCATATTTCCCATCATTTAATAAAGACCATTCTTCCCTTCCTGTCCGTGATCCACACAAACCAACGTGAGGAGCTGCATCCTCGAGCTGGGGAGAGCCTGGGCACAGATCCATGAACTCCAGCTCCTCTCCTCTTCCCAGGGTGACCCTTGGCCCGCTGGTGACCTCCTCAATATCAGGAATTTCACAGAAAACCTCTGTGTGTCTCTGCACACTCTCCAGCTCACGGTCACCTTTTGTGAGCTCTCAATAAATCTCTTTCCCCCAGCTTGTGTTTAATTCAGAAACAATGTGTTAGGCTGAAAGCAGAAGAAGAAATGAAAGGGAAAACAGGTTTGGACTTAGAGAGCTCCAGTGTGTGAAACTGGGCTCTCGGCGACAATAGGAGATAAAATTTAAAATTTTCAAAAAGATGCATTTTAGTCATGTTCATCCAAACAGAGCCACCGGAGACTCGGACAGGAAATCTTGCTCCTGGCTGCATTAAAAAAAAAAGATAACAGCTGTTTTTCAGAAGGGCTCTTTTTCCCCATTAAAATATTATTTCATTTTTAGTGCCATGAATTTAAAAATGTGGGTTCTTTATCCTAATGAACATATGACTGCTAAAATTGCAGAGCTCAGTTACACTTCAAGAGCAATTCACATTTTTAATCTAATATATTTTCTTAGTCTGAGTACAAGACAGCAATGAAAATTTGAAAAAACAACAGATTGAATATTTAAAACTGATCATGCTGGATCTCGTTAACCACACATCTGTTTCTAGCACCTCTCCAAAATGCTTTTGTTAAATGAAAAGTTTGATTTCAAAATAATTCTTCATTCTTGGGGTTTAAATCTAAGAATTCAGAAATTCTTTCAGTTGGGTTTCTTACTCTAAAAAATCCTTTCTGCAGATTAAATATTTCAGATTTCTCATGGTATGAGGGGAAGAAAATGTCAATTTTTCCTGCTTATACTTACCAGCTACCTGATTTAAAGGCTATTCTTCCTACGTTCTTTCATAAAACTGTGAACATAAAAAAAAAACCATTGTGAAATATTACAGAATAATTTGCAGTTACTCCTTTTTGAGTTTGGGAAGGTTTACACCCATTTTCCTTTTCCTTATGTTCAAGCTATGTGAGAAACGCAACAAAGATCCAAGGTCTCCTTAAGACTTTCCTCACAAACCCCTCTGATGTTCCATAGGGATCTTGGGGAATGGTAGTTAACAGTTGAATTAATTTCATTTTGTAGCAGCCTGACTCCCTATTCCACATGTCGGATGGTTTATAGGGACCACACACCTTTCAAAGGGCCCATCTAAGGGATTGAGGCCTGCAGGTTTCACAACAGAGAATTCAGGGGAGGTGGGACTGTCCAGCCTGGAGAGGAGAAGCTTTGGGGTGACCTAACTGAGGCCTTCCAGTGCCTGAGGGGAGCCTACAGGAAAGATGGAGAGAGACAATTTATAAGAGCATGGAGTTTGTTTAAGAGGATCTTAAAGACCTAAGGATAGGTTTAGATGGGACACTGCGGAGGGATTCTTGGCTGTGAGGGTGGGCAGGCCCTGGCACAGGGTGCCCAGAGCAGCTGTGGCTGCCCCTGGATCCCTGGCAGTGCCCAAGGCCAGGCTGGACACTGGGGCTGGGAGCAGCCTGGGACAGTGGGAGGTGTCCCTGCCATGGCAGGGGGTGGAATGAGACAATCTTGAAGATCCCTTCCAACTCAAACCATTCTGGGATTCTGGGATTCTGTCTGATGAAACCCAAGGTGGCACATCCAGAGCAGGAATTTCCCCAGCATGGTGGGACAGCCCGGGGCAGGGCTGTTTGTGAACATCCCCTGAAGGATCTGGGATAAAAACAAATAATCCTGAAGCCTGGAGCCAGTGGTGCCAGATGGTGAGTGCTGGATGTCCGGGAAGTGACAAGGAGCTGAGCTCTGTTAGGTGATGGTTTCTGAGGCACGTAAGTGGAGGTGGCTTCCTGAGATGGCAAATGAAGAAGGACAAGGGCAGGGAACTGCTGCTGACTCCGAAGGAGGAGATCCAGGCTGAGCAATGTCAGGCAGCTGCTGCTTAGAGGATATTCGGGGAATGAAGATGAACAACGTCAGAGGAAAACTCCTAAGGAAATGTAAGTCAAACAAAGATATATAACAGCGGAGGATTATTGCAGAGACTATAGAGGGGAATGAAGACAAATAAAGTCAGACACTTGCTGAGCAGATATTAGACAAACAAAACTGAGTAGAGTGAGATAAGAAAGATCTACAGCATGAACAGCATCTACAAAAGATTCCTTTAAGTTAGGTCAAGAGAAGAACAACGAATCCTCTTTCCCCACAAACAGATCTTTCTTTCCCCCCGCTATTTCCCGCACAGATTTCCATATCACTCCTAAATCTACTAGTTTTTATAATTTTCATTCTCTCTTGCTCCATTGCCTTCAGATATTTACATATTGTCATACTTGGCCAGGAAAAGACCCATAATTTGGGACTGGATCCTTTTCCCTCTATAGTAGCACCGCTCGATTTAAGCCATGATGGAGCAAAACCAGAAGGATGTGGCTGAGGATGAAATTTGGCACAACTTGCTTTGGACAGAAGTAATGAGCAACAGGAGATACATGAAGGACAAGAAATGCCAAGCAATGGTATCTGCTGAGAGGAAAATGAGGGAAACTAATTACTGTAATTACAGAAGGTTTCAAAACTGGAATTGTGTGGCCCAGCACTGAGACTGGATTCACAATCCCTTCTGATTACTGATCTACTTGTGTGAAAACTGTGGGTTTTCAGGGAAAAAAAAAGGAATTCTGATGTTCTTGGAGGAAAAAAAAGGAGCTAGTCATTAGTTGTTGTCAGGTACACAATAAATATCCACGTGAGTAATGGGGAATAGTTTGCACCTCTGCTCTGAAATGAAGGAAACAGCGAATAAAAGCCTCACTTTGTGCAGGGTTTTCTCCAACAGAACCATCCTTTCTAATGACTTTTATTGTCACTGTCTCCTTCTTTCCACGAATCATTATTCCAGCATAGTTTTGTTGATAAACTTGGGATTGTTTTCAATTTAATTCATTGCTTGGAATGAGGATTTGTGTGTTCTGTGTCTGTGTGGCCAGAACATGACTTAAATTGCACTGTAACCAGTGAACATCAATGTTTTACCATTAGATCTTTATGTGCTATGGAATATGAATAAAAATAATAATTTTACTGGGTTTTGAGCTACTCTTTTAAAGTTAGGAGAAGTAGTGGGACATTTGGAAGAAATATGACTTTTTTGCTCTTTCTTTGTTAACGTAACCAAGGTAAAATATCCGGTTTGTGTACAAAGCCAATTATTCCAGCTGTGGGCACAAGCTCATGGGGCAGGATAGTTCTGTTGACCAACTTTGTATAATTAATAGGACATCAGAAATATTAATTTTGTTGTAATTTAATAAGTCGTGTGTGTCCACTTTATTCTACCAGCACTGAATTCAGAACACATAAACAAGCACATATCCCAAACATAGATTGAGTCAACAAGAAATATTTTACCCTACCAATAAAAATTTGTTGAGAGAATCAAGAGGAGCCCCCGAGCTTTTCTCGCAACTGGAGCTCTGAAGTTCCTCAGAAAAGATCCAGGGCTGCCCTTCAAACATGCTCAGATTCAAAGATGACTCCAAACAGGTAATCAATTTGTATGAAAGAATGAAGATTTTGGCGTGTAGGCGAACTGAATGCAAGATTTTTCTCCTATACTTATTCCAAATTATATTGTTTTATAAATTATTTTATGTCCCTAGCAGCAACTCAGAATGCAAGTTTACACCTCAACTTCTGCGACAATTTGGGCTGAAATAAACTTCCCAAAGCCTGTCCCAAATAAAACACTGTCCTCTCCAGTGCCAGCTTTTTAGGATTACTCCAAAAGCTGGCACAGCCCCACCCCCAAAGACAGAGAGAAGCAAAGCTTTAATCGTGGCCCAATTAAAAGGAACCAGCCCCTAGACAAGGCTGACTTTGAGTTTCTCATTGTTGCACCACTTATCTCTTGAGGACTTCTCCCTTTCTTCCTCACCACAGCTGAAGCCTATGCAAGATGAACTTTTGAACTTCTGTTTCATGAAAAATAAAAAAGCTTAAGATATTCTCAGCTTCACTACAGGGAAGACAAGATATTTGTCTCCGTGCAACATGACCTACGCCGAGTGAGACTTCACAATGTTCCTGCTGTGAACAAAGCACAGAAAGTAAAAGAAAGTGAGACAGGTTCAGGACTCAGTGAGGTTGAAATAAGAGGGATGAATATTGATTAAAAGCAAAATGTATTTTGGAGTTGCTTTCAATATATACACCAATGAAAAAGAGTTTGCAGTTGGAGCCCCAAAGATTATTCTGTCCATTTTCTCGTCCTCCTGTCCTGGTGAATTGTACAAAACAAAACAAAACTCAACTCCCCCAACCCAATGGCACCAAAATTTGACCTTCAGAGACCTTGGAGATATGGTTGATGTTTAGAAAAATGGTTAACTGTGCATAGATAAGAAATACCTCATTGTGTGAATGGGAACACGGAGGGATCTGCTGCCACCAAACTCCAACCACCAACCCCAGGAGAGAAACCACCCCGGGAGAAAACGCTTCCAGTGCCAGAAAAACCTGCTACACTCCCTCTGTGCAGCTGTTATCACCTCTGTGCAAGTTTGTCATGAGACTAAAATCCACATAATTGTAGCTGTTATTATGGAGAGGAGAAAGGCGTTTGTTGCACAAAGATGGGAAGAGAATGGATGCATTCAGACAGAACTGAGCATCAGCTCGAGGCAGACAAGCCTTTATTCTTGGGTTTTAAAGCAAGCTCTCCAGCTAAGTGGTAAATTGTAATAGTCACCACATCAAGCAGCGGCAAGGAAGCATAATTATATTTATTCAGGCAAATATGTTGTGCCCACATTAGTTTTTCTCTACTGTTGCTGCTGAAAAAGCATCTCAATGTGAGGGCCCAATGGTTGCTGAGCAGCACTTGAAGGCATATTTAATAAAATACATAAGGGTAGGAGTACACAAGAGCTTTGCAGATTTTTAGGTCCAGGGATTCTTGATGAAGTACTGTGGCTCACTGCTCCTCAAGGGTGATTTTCATGTGGGATCGGATAAAAGCTGCTTGCTACCAATAAAGCTTTGGATGTGCACGGTGTTGCAGCGTGTGGGAAAACTGTTTTGGTTTCCAATTAAAAAAAAAATATTGTCCCTGCTGAAAGAGAAACCAAAAGCCCACTTCTCTCACTGGTGATTCCCTTAGAAATACACTGCTTTTAGTTTTTCTAAACTGTCCCCTCACTGCCATCAAACTCCAGCGCTTTGTTGTTTGATTATCACACTCAGGATGAGCTTCCATGCCCACTCAGAAAAGGAAGGAATGATTTGCTGGTATTAATTAAAGTGGACTGAAGGTAGAAGAGTATCTGCCTGGTGAGGTAGACTGCAGGCATGCACTTTCTCTACCAGATGGAAGAGAACGGCCTAATTAACTCATCAATAGGTTCTTTTCAAATGTCCTTTCAAGAGCAAATTTCACCTCTGAGCCTTCTCCTGTGTCTCATGTATCCATCCCTCAAAGATCAATGTAGAAGGATTATGGAACTGCTGCACACAGTTCTTTGATATTTGCTCACCTTCCTTCCAAACCTCCCTTTACTCCAGGCTTACTTGCAGGCAGGAGTCAGATCCGGCCCAGGGAGTGAATCCATGGGGAAACCCCTCGGATCCATAACAGCTTTGGCTCAGCAGGATTCTGTGCTGGGTCTCTGCTCCAGAGGCTACAAACCCAATGACCTCATTTCCCAGCTCAGGTGTCTCTATTCCCGTGAATAAATGCCTGGATGAGACTCCTCAGCACTGATGTCTATCACAAATATGAAAGAACTCTACATTTTATTTTAGTGGCTGCCAAATAACATTGACTTTCCCAAAACCCCCCAAAATATGGAGTCTGTGGTTGTGTCTTGATGACATCAATTAAATCAGATAAAGAGGAAATATTGTTTTGCCAAAGTTTCATACAAGTTTCTTTTGCAAACAATGCTAATTTTCCTTCAAAACATTCCTGGGGAAGTTTTCCTGAGGATGTTTATTAAGGAAAAACCCAAGATAACTGATTACTCCTAATGGAGCTTTTATTTTCCCAAATAGAAGTTTACAGACAGGTTTCCAATCAGTGCCTCTGGTATAAAATGTTTCTCTGAGGGACTTGAGGGGTCTGCAGATCTCTGTTAAATCCCATTTCATGTTCAGTTGGGAATATCCTGGTCCATCTACAGTCCATAGAGAACTCCTCTCTTATCCATTACCATGGGCTTCCCTGCTCTTGTGGAAGAGGGAGCACTTTTAATTCTTTGTATCCCATCATCCTAAAAGGATTACATTAATATGTCCCAGAGGAAAGAGAGGATCAAGAGTATTTGTGGCCATTTTTCCTCACCCCTTGTTAACCGTGGCACCTGATTAAAAGTTTATGAGACAGCCTAATTTGAGTATTTTTATTCAAAGTGGTTGAATTTGGAATTGATATCTTCTTGTACTGTACACAAGATTTTACACCCAGCGGACCCACCTGTCACTGAGGGATATTTGATAAAAATCTCCCACTGTCTTGTCCAAGCTCCAATCCCTCTTTCCAGGCTGTGCTATGCTGGCAGTTCCCTCTCCCCACTTTGTTATTTGCCTTGTGTTTCATTGTTTACTCCTTGTTATCTTCTGGTTTATATTTCTTAGTAAGTCCTTTAGAGATTTCCACAAGTAGAGGATGAGACCTTGAGAATTTGCTTTTGTCTGTTTAGATGTAATTGTGAGTTATTGTTTAACTCCTCGATAGGTTCTGTACATTTATTGTGCAGGTAGAGCAAACAGAGCTGTCCTTGTCTCCCTCCCTTTATGTGAGATTTAACCGCTGCTAAATCAACTGACATTAAAACGACTCTGTGGAATGTGCAGAGGTTTAAATGAACCAGTGAACACATAATGCACTTGATTATCTGAAAACAAGTAATGAAATTTGAAATGATTTTATTTGGAAAGGCATCTAGAGGTCAAGGATATTCTGAGCTCTGAAGGGCTCAGTGTGGGAGGGGTTTTCTTTTGGTTGGGTTTTTTTTTTTTCTTTCATGGAGAAACGCAATTAAAACAAAGAGGTCTTTGTCATTTTAAGTGTTGTGATTCGATGCACTGCCTCGGTGCAAGATGGAAATGAGAGGAGTGGAGGAGCCCGCTCGTGTTCTGTGTCCAGCCCTGGTGGTGTGAACGAGCTCGGTTCAGCACACCCAAATCTCCTTGAAGGGTGTGCAATCCTTGTGACAGCGCTGCTCCTCCCCGCTGAGCTGGAAATCAAAAGCTGGTGGCCAAGAAACCCGGGGAGTGGTTCTTGCCCTGCTCTTTGGGGTCTCCAGGCAATTTTGAGGGAAGCATCCTTGGCACGTCTTTCTGTGGAGCGTGGGAGGCCAGAGGATGAGAGGAGCTGCTGGCAGCTTTCTGCGCAAAGTGCGGATGCTCCACACCTCGCTGGGCTGTGTCGGTGGTGCAGAGGTCACTGGAAGCCTCTCTCCAGCTCTGCTGAACCCTGTGAAAAGATGGATGTCCCCAGGCACTGCATTTTACTCAACTTTTCTGAAATGAAGGGTTTCCAAACAGTTTGGAAAGAAATTTTTGGGTTGTTTCAAATCTGAGTTACTCTGTGCAAAAGCAACATGGGAATCAGGAGCTGGGGACACTGGTTGTGGCTTTGGGAAACACTCAACAAAACAGGCATTGAAACTTGACTTTAAATCCTGAAGAGGAAATGCAACCTATTACTCAGGCAGGTGGTGACAGGAGAAGGGGAAAGTGTTTTAAACTAAAATAGGAGAGTTTTAGAGAAGAAATCCTTCCCTGTGAGGGTGGGCAGGCCCTGGCACAGGGTGCCCAGAGCAGCTGTGGCTGCCCCTGGATCCCTGGCAGTGCCCAAGGCAAGGCTGGACGTGGCTTGGAGCACCTTGGGGTAGGAGAAGGTGTGACGGGCTAAATTTGGCATTTGCCACCAAAACAAAATTATTCTAGAATGCAGACCTTGTTGGAAGATGTTTTCAGAGAGATCAAGAGTTCTTTAGAAGGTGGATTTAGATTTGAAAGTACTGAGCTCCTAATGGGTTTGATTTTACAATGTGCAAGTATTAATGAAAAACAAATACCCCAGCCCTTTTCATGAAGAAATAAAATTTCATTGTATTAAAACATCCTTCTTCAAAGGAGACAGAAAAACTATAAAATGATCACAGTATTATCAGTAAGTTTAACTGGTGAATTGTGAAAATTAGGCAAAAATTATCTGCAGTGAATCATTTATAACACACAGACTATGTGGGTGTTGTTTTTTTGTAAGATGCATTAATTAAACAGTTGCAATTAACAAAACAATTGGAAAACCCACTTCTTTGCCACACGGGTCACAAAGAAAAAAAATTACTAAATGACACATTATTTATTACAAATTGTTCATTGGGGTTGGCTTTTTATATTTAAAGGCTTGGAGGCAGCTCTGCCTTGAAGCATTTCTTGTTTGATGCCTTCTCAGAAATGGGCATCATTTATAGTTTAAACCAAAGCTCAGTGTCCATCAATATTTGTTTGAAGGGAGTAGCTTCATTCTGAATTATCTCCTTGAAGTGTAAAATCACCTACCCATTAATTAATTAAATTTACTCATAATTCTTCACTGTTCCACACCCTGCTTAATTACCTGCAGGTGGATTGAAGCAGGAATATTTTACAGCTTGGAGCTCAAAGGATTTTGGATATGAATTGAAAGCCTTTTAGCCACAGTTGAATGTCGCTAACCAAGAAATTTGCAATTTAATAAACGACTAATACAATGAAAACATTTTATTTCCTTCTTTCTCCATTTATTCCAAAGACTCCTATAACATATTTGATGTAGATCAATTTTGCTTCCTCATTTTTTTTCATGTCACACCAGTGTTTACTTTATTTGCTTTCCTGAAATACCTTTAGTCCAAGTTGATTAGAATCAAGCCAACTCTTTATTTTTTTTCCCACATACAGACATTTATTAAATGCCAAAAATTGGACGATTAATGAAGAAATGATGGTGGGATTCAAAGCAAATCCTCCTAACCTTTGTGGCCCTTTATAACGGGATATTGAAATGAGTGTTTTAAAAAGACCTTTATAAAAACCTTAAAGCCTTTCGTGAACAAACAATTCAGATAATATTTGTTGACAGAAGAATTCTAGAGAAACAGAAAACTAAATGAGCTATCTTTGATCCCTCACCCTGTTTTCATAAAATAGTCATTTCACCCAAACAACTGAAGAAAAATTAACTGTGTTCTTATGTTGGTTGCATGAAAACCTGTAAGATCTTTTCCTTCTCAGCTCATTAGAGCTATAGATCTTCTAAACTCCAAATTTTACCTTTTCTCTTTACGAGGACTCAGCCATCCAGATTTTGACTTCCAATAGCCATCGGAATGGGAACCAACAGCTTTTATGCAGATCAGCTCAGGAGCTCAAAAATGGAACTGGAAATCTCACCAAGAAAAAAAAAAATAGATACAGGGGGAAAAATAAAAGGGCAAAAGAGCATCAACAGCTCAGTGGCAGAGTGGTCGCTCCGCAAAGCTCGGTTTTAGTGGTGCTGGGTGACTGCACCTCCAACATTTCCATCAAGGATCTGTGGGAATTTGGTCGGTCTGGAGATAACTCCTGTGGCTCTAATCAAGCTTTAAAAACATCCGTCATGAGTCAAAACAGCAGCTCGGTGAAAGGAGGCAGCTCCGCGAGGGCAATTAGACACTTACTGAGCCAATTTGTTAATGGCAGCTTAACTAATTTTGTGAGGCGGTTGGCCCATGGCAGGGGCGTGGACGGAGATAATCATTAAGGCCCATTCCAACTCAACCCATTCTGGGATTCGGTGATAACGCCTAGAATCTTGATGTTATCAGATAAATCCCCTGCTCAGGGAGACAACGAGGTGCCGAGTGTGGCCGTGACACCTCGAGAAGGGCCCTCTGACAGCGCCTGGGTTGGGGTGATGCAGGGCAGTGTCTCCCTGTCCCCAGGACCCACGGCTCAGGAATACCTGAGAGCACCATCCGGGAATACTTGAGAGCACCATCCAGCTGTGCAGGCTCACACAGAAACACAAAAACTCGGCCCGGAACAGTGGAATTAACTGAAGAGAATACAAATTAGCCCACAGATTTATTCCTCACACTGACATAATAAACAAATATTGATGGTTTCCCTTGGTGTAATACATCCTTATTCACCGCTTCACAACTCACTCGGAGCTTCATCATTTTCTCTTCGCTGCTTCTAAATGGCTGATTTATCCCATACTTCGGGAAATATTAGTCTGTTTACAGTGCTCAGATAGCAAACAGATTGTGCATCATTGAAGTAACAACGTGGAGACTTGCCATGGTTGATTGTTGTGCTCTTCACCTTGCTTGTCTTTCTTTTTTTTTCATGCATCAGAGTTTAAGAGAAGAGAAGCAAACTGCATCCACTCTCTAGTGGAGGGAAACGCGATTGTGGATCTTTGTAATGACTTTTGGATCACTTCAGCAGCTCAGAGTGGCTCCTGCCTTTGGAAAAATGTGATTTGGTCGGTGCACGACTCAGGAGAAGAGCACAGGTCTGCAAAGCACAGGAAGAATGATGGGCCCCAAGGTGTGAACTGAACTGACATCCTGTGGCTGAGGGTAAAACTGAGCTGCAGGTTTTGAATGAATGGAATCACAAGACACAAAAGGGTTTGGGATGGAAGGGAACCTAAAAATCATCCAGTGCCACCCCTGCCATGGCAGGGACACCTCCCACTGTCCCAGGCTGCTCCAGGCCCAGTCCAGCCTGGCCTTGGGCACTGCCAGGGATCCAGGGGCAGCCACAGCTGCTCTGGGAATTCCATCCCAGGGCCTCCCCACCCTCACAGGGAACAATTCCTTCCCAGTATCCCACCTAACCCTGCCCTTTGCAGTTTGAAGCCACTCCGCCTTGTCCTGTCACTCCAGGCCCAATTCAAACACAGTGAAGCCCAAACACTCCTCATGGCGAATTCACAATTCAGAGGAGAAAAACCACTTTCTCCTGTCTTGGAGACACCCAAACCCTCCCTTCACACTTCCCAAAGGCAAATAGAGAGAGAAATCACTGCAGGAACACTGCCTGAGACAGTCCTGTATGATAAACATTATTCCCAGCTCTTTTCTTTGGTCTCAGAATGAGAAATGCTCTCATGCATTGAGCATGCAATACTTATTTTTCATAACGAAATGCCCCAAATATTGAAAAATTCTCAGTAGAATTCTTGTAGATGGAATCTTTATATATAGATAAGTTGACAGAGTTTCACTATGAACTTTCCCAAAGGCAGGATCTTATTTAGGGGAATGAAGCGCCAGAGTGGTTCTAGGCCAGCTCTGGACTTGCACAGTCTCACAGAAATTAAACCATTCCTATTCAAGACCCACAAGCACAAATTTAAATTGAAGGTCTTGTACTAATTCTGAGATTTGAGAATCTCTCATGAGATCCAGCATGATTAAAATTTAAATAAATAAAATGCAAGACTGCTGTAAGTTCTCTGTGCAGAGAGAAGAGTGCTCAGGTAGCACCAGTGTTACGGATTTTGATTGAAATTATCTGACAGACTTTATTCCTCTGTTTCCACCTTATTATGTAGAATTGCTTCTAGATTTCTGATTTAGTTTCTTGACATTAACACAGAATATAAATTAGAAGTTACTTTATAAAGTGAGCTCCACTGAGAGCTGAGAGTTTGGAATCAAACTCTATATAGATCAAAATACTCACAATTTGCTCTGTAACACTTGAGTTCTACTAAATGAGTTAAATACTTGAAAAGTTTCTTCCACACTATCAAACTCTAGACATGAAACTGTGCTTAATTATGTTATTTTGTGCTGTATTCTAATATGTCTGTTAAGTTAGTCTATGTAATATGTAAAATGAATCAAAGGCTGCCAGAAGGTTTAATTTGCTTTTGGAGCATTTTTGCAGGCAATATGTTAGAAAGTGTAATTCACAGTTTGTTTCAAATGAGGGAAAAACCAGATATATCAATGGAAAGCAAAACTATTTTACCTCGATTATTGATCTGCGAAAGGGGAACATTTTAATTAAATCTCCCATTTGCAATTTAATGCTCTGGTTTTGCGTGAACAATCATTGGGATGAGATGAAGGATGTCTGTAACAGTGGTGCAAATCACACTGCTCACAAATACGGGGGCTTGAAGGGAGAAAAGGGACACACATGGCAAGGGCTGGAAGAAAACTGCTTCCCAAACACCTGCTTGGAGTTCCTCTGGGATTTTCTACCTCGCTCCAAGGGCTGAATGATTTAAGTCCACTGAGAAAATTGGAATTTGAGGTAGATTCTTCCCATTCCCATCCTTCTCCAAGACAGCAAGGACATTCTCACCAGTACCTCTGCCCTGGCGAGGAGCCCGAAGCACAATTGTTTTCCTTATTTTTTTTTACTCCAGGTTACAGTAGTTGGTATTTCTGGATGAGTTTCTGTCAAGAGACTCCTACATCCATCCATCTTGTGCTCCACGCTGGGGAATAAGGACTGAGCTGAGGGAAAACTGCCTTTGGCCAACACCTCCCGCCATCCATCGGCAGCTTCACATCCCCCTTGTTCTGCTGGGCAGCATTTCTCTCCCGGATGCCTTTTGGAATTTTTTTAATCAAGGGAAATATTCCAGTTTTAATCCACCTCTGGCTCTGCCCCGAGCCCTGCTGATTCCTCTGGTCTCTGCGGGGGTTATGTTGGAGCAATCCCACATTCCCATGTTCGGTTTGGGCAGAAATCTGCCCTGAGGGCTTGGAGTCCTGCACAACACCCTATAAATCCCAGAAGTGGCTTTTGGCCGCTCCCAGGGGCCTCCCCAGTGCAGCTGGATTTGATGGCCCGTCCCTTCCAAGTGCCAGACTCTCCTGCAGGAGATCAAACACGTTGATATGGCATCAATTGGATGGGATCTGTCTCTTGGCGATCTCTCTGATCAATTTTATCTTCACCGTCATTACAGGCGGGGAAATCTGCTCACAGGAGAGGAATCTGTCCCTAAAGCATTCAAACCAAACCTCTCAGGACACTGAGATTGCTTTGGAGGAAGCAGAAAAGCCCGAGGAGTTTAGAGATGGGCAGGGTCATTAGCACCGACATTAGCACGGGCTTGTTCAGTTTGAAAAGACCTTTAAGATCATTAAGTCCAACCATTCCCCCGGCTCTGCCAAGCCCACGCTAATCCATTTAAATACCGCAGGGCTGGTGACTCCAGCGCTTCCTTGGAAAGCCTTTTCCAACACTTTCGGTGAAGAAATTGTTCCTGATATCCATCCCAATCTTCCCCTGGTGCAGCTTGAGGCCGTTTCCTCTTGTCCTATTGCCTGTTTCCTTTTAAAGCCTGTACAGACTGCACCAGTTCTTACCCAGCCAAATATTTCATTTTCTAGGGCAGAACTTAAGAGAACTTGCATTTTTCATTTGCTCCCATCATAGCAAGACTGCATTAATAAATTTAATGGGATTGCCAGGAGCCCAAATAACATCTCTCAGCACTTCTCCACTGTTGCAGCGTGGTGGCTGAGGGTGCCGTGACCTTCCCGAAGGCATCTCCACGGGGTCTGGAGTCGCTCCCACAGGGTCGTTGCCCTTCCAGCTGACAGCTCGGATGCACCAAGGCTCCCGTCCTGTCCCGTCCTCTGAGCCTCCATAAAGGGTGGGCCCCC
>WEIT01019064.1:1297-21490 GCA_013389985.1 Dryoscopus gambensis | reverse complement strand
TTTAAGGTCAAGTAAGACACCATCTTTGAGAAGTCTAATGAATGACAAGTAGGAAATCAGGACTTTCAGACACAGGAAAATGTCACCCTTTTACTGTAAAGTGAGGGTGCTTCCATAAACTAATATTTTTTATTGCAAATATCAGAGTCATTCCGTTATCCTAACACACAGATATCTGTGTAAAAACAGCATAATTGAAATGAAGCCGACAATTTGGAGCGATTTTCAAATCTTTTCTAAGTTTTATATTTTTAAAATAATCTTTGATTGTTTTGTAAACGGTGAAACAAAGGGTGTCACATGTTACAACGCTGATTGTTGGAGGGTGATAGCAGACACAGGTACATTTAATCATCCATCCTACAGACTCTTCCCCATTCATTACACTGACAATCCCAGCCCAGCCCAGTGGCTGATCTCACACAGACCATTAGAGTGCTCGCAAAAGGGGATGAAGAGTGTCTGCCTCTCCCATCATCCTAAAGCATGGCCTGAGGTGAGAAGAGAGTTCCTTTTTGTGTGGCTGAAAACCGGGAGTCAAGGAACAAGTAGAGTAAAAGAGTAAAATCTGTATTCTTCCGTTGTTGAGGGAAGAGAGATGGAGTTCAGCATCTTTGGGGCAAAGAAATAATCTCTAAATACAACCCAGTCCACTCAGTCAGGGGAAGGGATACTGGGCATATAGTTAACATACAGAATTTTTCCAGACTCCATCTTCCTCAAATTTCATGTCTCTAAAACCCAAATAAATCATAATAAAAATGCATCTGTAGTAAATTCTACTCAATCTAATAACTCTGTCACTGAGCTTGGAAATGCCTAAATAATGGATTTCACTTTCTTGAATAATACAGGTGTTCATCTGAACTAAACTTAAACAGTCACAAAAATCCACTATCAGACATTTAGGATTTCCTACAATCTAGTGCTGAATGTTTACGTAAAAAGAGAAGGAATTCAAATAAAAATAACAGCAACACTCAAGAACACATGTTTAAAAAACATCTTGCCAAGATATGAAGCAAAAGGTAAAGGAGAACCACAATCACAGCTTTTATATCTGCTCTGATCACCTGTGCTTTTTGTTCCTTTTCCCTGCAGGGACCAGGATGTCTTTTCAACCTGCAGAGTCCATACAAGATGTGACAAGAAATTCCAGCCTACCAAGATGAGGGGAAAGAGAGATGCTGATTTCCATTTCTGAAACATGTCTACTGTTTGGAGGCTTTATAAAGGATGAATTTAGAGGAGACAGGTCAAAAGGTCTAAACTTTCTCCTCCAGCACTGCCTCGTGTATCCCGCACACTTTCACTTCACCAGACACAACTGTGCATTACTTTGTAGAATTTCCTATCCAGACCACCAGCCTCACACAGGTATCTGCTTCTGTGTGTTGTCTTGAGTTTTTAGTGGTTATACGTCTGGCATTTTCTCACTTTCCTTTACTGGATCACCTTCAAGAGTCACTTGAATGTTTTAACAAATGAATTACTCACTTTTGCAGCTGTGGATATTAATGGTGCTCCAGTCTTGAGATCTCTGCTCCCCATGCACATTGATTTTGCCTCTGGTTGGCTGAGATGTGCTATATCTAGACCAAATTAATGGAATCATCTAAGAAATATTGACAGGAAACAAAATGGCTTGAGATACACAGAGGGAAGACTGAGAAAATAATCTTGTTTGGATTTTAGGTCTGCAAAACTAGCAGAACAAAACAGATAAGTTCATTTCTGTCAGTTAGGAAAGTTCTGTCTATTGACCTGTGAAAATCTGTTCTTGCCTGACACAAGTCCTATTTCTGCATGGCTGGAATTTTGTTGGCACTAATCAAGCTTTTTTGGTGAAATATTTGAACGGCAATAAAGTTTAAGGATACTGTAACGTCTCTTTTCAGGATGGATCCTTATGATTAGAAGCATAAATTTTCCCAAGCATTTCCACATGCTGCAACACTGTCATGGCTGTTTTAAATGTCTGAAGAGATTTCAAAGTGCAGACATTTGGTAGTTTCTCTGTTCATCTCAAGGACAAACAATTACAATATGATCATATTCCTGCCATCTGATTGCTTCTGAAGGGGAGTTGATTTTTCACCAAGAATTTAGGATTTTGGTGGCAATGAGATTTCCTCAACTAAAACAGAGCTGAACTGAGTCTAAGCAGGAGGCTCCTCAGGGACAGTGAAGCAGAATGTGAGATGGGTGATGAAATTTTTTATTTTTTAATTTTTTAATACTTGCAGCCAAATATGGAGGGGAAATATGTTCCCCTAACAGAGAAGAAAAAATCAGGTCATCCTCTTCACTCCTCAGTCTTTGGGGAGGTGCTGTGCTGGACTTTGTTCTCCAGCAAGGAGGGGCTGGTGGGGAGTGTGGAGCTCAAGGGCAGCCTGGGCTGCACTGACCATGGAATGGTAGAGGTCCAGATCCCTGGGGAAATGAGGAGAGCACACATCAAGCTTCCTGCCCTGGGCTTCAGGAGGGCAGCCTTTGGCCTCTTCAGGGAGCTGCTTGCTAGAGTGCTGTGGAGGGAAGAGGGGCCCAGGAAATAACAGATTGTCTCCTCCAAGCTCAGGAAGGAGCTCCAAGGAACAGGAGGTTGTTGCCAGGAGGCCTGTGTGGATGAACAAGGAGCTGCTGGGTTAACTCCAACACAAGAGGAAAACCTACAGAGGATGAAGGTAAGGACAGGTAGCATGGGAGGAATACAGATTGATTGCATCCAGGGATAGTGGAAAAGATAAAGGAAAAATAATGCCCTGATAGAATTAAATCTGGCCAGAGAAGCCAAGGGCAACAAGAAAAGCTTCTGTAGGTATGCTGGTGATAAAAGGAAGAGCAGGGAAAAGGTAATCCCTCTCTGGAAGGAAATGAGGGACCTGGTTACCCAGAGTATGGAGAAGGCTGAAATACTCAGCAACATTTTTGCCTCAGTTGTCACCAGCCAGTGGTCCAGCCACACTGCCTGGGTCACAGCAGGCAAAGATGGGGAGTGCCAGAATGAAGAACCTGGCTTTGGCCGGGCTTCTAAAACCAGTGTCATGTGAGCACCCATGAGCACAGGATTTGATAATGTCCTCTAAACGTTAAATTTTCTCACCCAGTTTTAGCTCCATCCTCAAGGCTAATGCTGCAGAGCAACGAATTCCATGGGCAGGCTGTGCTGTAGGGTATTTCCTTTATTTGTTTTAAATTTACCTACCATTTATTTTAACATATGAGCCCCAGTTCTCATATTACTGTGGAGTGTAAAGAGAAGGAATGATCAGCTTTTCTTACACTATTCATCATCTTAAATAGGCCAATTAAGCCCATGTAATTATCCTTCCTTCCAAGTTAAATAATCCAAGTCTTTGCAGCTTCTCATATGGAAAGTCCATCATGCCTCTAAACCATTGAAAATTATATGGTGCTAATTTAAAACATGGCCCCTTGTAACATGTGTATCTATGTCTATTTCTACTGACACCATGATTGTCAGCTAATTGAACATGTGTAACACAGAAAATACAGCTCCATCTGCTTGTTCCCACATCGACTAACGAAGGGACATTGGGTTCTGGCATGCAGTGGCAAGCTGTGTGTGCTGAACATGGCCCGTCAAGTTTCAGGGGGCTGCGAGCCACGGACACTTAAAATTGTTGAATATATTTTATTCCCTGATCTCTAGAGACAAGGGGCTCTTTGACTATGCCCACACTACCCTGTTCCCCCACCAGAGTTTCCCATCGGACTGGTGCAGTCCCAGAGAGAGGAAAATTCAGTTATTGCTTGAGTCCAAATAATGTCCCCAGCTGAGATCAAGGCTTCATTGTGCTCTCAATGGCATAAACTCGTACTTACAGACAACCCCTGCCCTAAAGGGCTTGTAGTCTAAATAGGAGAGACAAATAAAGGGTGGGAGAGAAAATAAATGTGGAGTGACTTGTGCAGCTGCTGGAACAGCTGCTCTCAGAGGGAGATGGGAACAGGACCCAGTTTGGACGGTCTTGGGACAGTGTGTTTGCTACTGGGCCATCCTGCTTCACATTTTACTGTGGAAAATGACATTTTAACCGCCGCATCTTGAAAACACCTGGTCAGAGAGAGCCCAGGGGACAGAGAAGTTAAAATACAAACAGTTACTTGGCAGCTCAGCACCCTTGGGCTGCTCCTGCTGCTGCTGTGAACAGAGCCAGCACAATAGTTTCAGAGAGGACCTGATGTGGGAAAGGGCACATTGAAAGAAGTGTGGTGTCTCCTGTGGTTGCAGGTCACTGGTTGATGTTAAACACTCAGGATTCAGGCCACATGAAAGCCTTGGCAAAATTCAGAGCAAATGAGGACTAGTAACTCGTTTAATAAAAGAGGCCTTTGGCCCAAATCTCAGGAACATTTAGATTTGGAACCAGATTTTAGTGTGTCTTTGCACTCCAGTGTGAGGAGCTCTCTGTGCCTTCTGTGTGGAATCAGCTGCTGCAGCATCTTGCAGTTCACATGCAATGCTGAGTAATGAAAGGAAAGAGATGAAAGCCTGTAACTGTGGAGCTTTCACTGCCAGGGACATGCACAGCTGCATCCCCCATAGTCTTTCCTTGGCAGAATCATGTCTCTGCCAAGAGCTGGTGAAAGATCTGGGAGCTGTGCTCTTGTCCACACTAAATACCCAGGTAGTGAACCATTTTTGTCACTTTGAGCTGTGCCTCCCATGCAGTTTTATGAGCAGTAGTAAAATCTTGCTCTTTCAGGCTGCTACATTTGACTAGATTTCCTGCTTGTGAATGTATTTGCCCTCCACGCGAGCAACATTTCCTTGCTTTGCCTGCCTCAGAGTACCAGCCCAGAATTTAAGACAGCCCAGCTGCCTGGTATCTCAGGAGGACCTCCTAACGTGGGGATCCCTGCTGAGCAGACAAGACCTGCCAGGGTGTTTCCTAGGATTACCTGACGCTCTTCAGTCACTCCTCATTTGAGGTATTTTTCCTGTGTGACTGAATTTCCAAGGGACAGAACAGTGCAAAAGCCGTAGGGTTTGCTGTGATCTCTGCAGAAGGTTCCCTCTTCTGAGACTCTTTTCCCACCCTCTTGCTTGCAGCTACTTCAAGAGACAGACTTCTCCCTCCCATCCTCTTTGAGATGGAAATGACTGATCCAGCTCATACTTGTACTTTTTTTTCCATAGGTAGTGCACTCTTCTGCTTGTGTGCACTGCCTGTGCCTCTGCTTCGTGCTCTGCACCCCAAACACCTGCCAGCAAACTTGGTAGCCCCACGGCTTCAGCACTAGCCAACTCCCTGCCAGTGGCATAGGAAGGACATCTTCCATGCACAGCAGCACTTACAAGCAGGTACACAGATGGTTAAGACAGTGTATTTGCAATTACATATATATTTTACAACTCTTCATGCCTATCAGTAGTTACACAGTAGATTTGGGACTCAATTTTCCTCAGGACTCTTGTTACAATGTTCCAGCTACAACCTTCAATTTTCTCACAGCGTGTTTCCTTTCCCCTCTCTGAGTCATTGTTAAAAAATCTCTTATAAATCCTAAATTTTCAGTCTAGGCAAAACCTCTCTACCACTAGATCCTGGCAAAAGGGATGAGCAGCTCATGGAGATATCCCTGATGTAATTGTGTGATTTTTGGGATATTCTTAAATTATGTTAGCATGAATGAGGCCCCGGCACAGGTGTCCCAGAAAAACTGTGGCTGCCCCATCCCTGGAAGTGTCCAAGGCCAGGTTGGATGGGGCTCTGAGCAACCTAGGATAGTGGAAGGTGTCCCTGCTTGTGAGTGGGCTGTGGAATGAGGTGATATTTAAGGTCACTTCCAACCCAAACCAGTTTGTGATTCTGTGATTCTATGATTCTTAGTAGCCGAAGTTGCGTGAAATTACTCCAGCCTTGAGAAACATCCTCCTACGGTAGCTTTGTTTCATTGCGTTTGTTTCATACTACAGTGCCCTCTCCTAGCAGGGACAATGTGACAGCCCTCAGAGGCCAGCATCCTGCCAACATAGTTGTGAAAACCTCATCCAGCAGCATAGCTGTGTCTACAGCAAGATTTATTGGCAAAGACACATTGGCTGGGTATATTTGATTTTTTTTTTCACGCTCTTAGCCAAGGAAGCTCTGCCAGCAAGATCTCATAGCAAACACTTCACGGCAAGTAGCCCATTACAAATGCACTCACAGAGGCACGCAGGATGGTCATTAAAAAAGATGTTCCCCAGCTCTCTGCTAAGTTCTTGTTAGACGCAGATATGTAGAAAAGTTAGAAATAAAAAAAAGAAATTAAAAAAAAAAAAGGAACCAATCTGCCAGCCGCTTAATGCGAGTCAACAGCTGTCTCCTTGTGCTAGTAGGAACTCCAGAGGTCATGATCTAAATTAATTCTAGCAGCACCCAGTGTTTTCCCCAATGACTATGATTCTTTTGGGTCAATCCTAGGTCACGTAAGACTGAAGAAAAACTGCTTTCATTAACTCCTTTCTTTGGGACCAACTCACTCCAGAGATATTCCTTGCCAGAGTTATGTGACTACTTCACAGAACAAGATATTTTCCCCGAGTTAATCACTTAAAGATTTAATTCTCAGCTTTTAAAAATAGTTCACACCATAACAGAGAGTATTTTCGGGGTTTATCCTCTTCCTCTTTTTAAACTGATTTTCAATTCACTGTTACTCTATGTCGCTTCTGCTATTCATGGAGCACAGCCAAGTGAAACCGGGACCCGCTATGCTGCTGATTTACACTATAGAACCATTATTAGCTGAGTTCTGCATTGGCATTCCAGACATTCCAGCGTGCAGCTAGTCTCCTGTGTATTTATTCATTCAAAATAATGACAGGGCTGGCGAAAGATGCCGGAGTGACAAGCCTGTGGAGTGAAGAGGTCCTTCACTGAGCCAGGGAATGGGAACGGCAGAGCCAGTGCGCGCCATCCGCTCCCTGTACTTCCCACACCCTCCTTCATCCTGCTCTGAAGGCTGTCTGCACCTTGCAGAATTAAAATCCAGGGCAGAGAATTCACAAGGCCTAGTTAGGCTTTGGTGCAATTTCTGCTCTTGCTGTCGCTGGCTTTTCATCATTCTTGGTCTTTTAAAGGGTTTTGCAGGCGCAACTGCGCTCGCCAAATGGCCCCATTTCTTGAATCACCAGGGCAAACACACAAACGCACACAACCCCAAACTATTTAGGACCCTGCAACTAGTTTTGAGGAGTGACTTGGCTGTGCAATTCACAGTTCTCGACACCTATTAGGGTAGGTCTGAGGTCTCTAAGTGGTGCAGTGTCCTGGTTTCAGCTATTTGGCCCAGCACCAGAGCACGCTGCTCACTGCTTTCCCTCCCATTCTTTTGTGAGAAGGAAGCTTCATGATAGTTCATTAATGTTATGAAAAATGCACTCTTGGAGACAAGCGGGTGTATGGGGAGGCAATTAAAATGCTCCATTGTGCTGAGCGCTGTGCAAACACTGAAACAATGGTCCCCGGAGCGAGGATCTCACCACCAAGACAGACAATAGCAGCCATTCACACCACCTATTAGAGACTATTTGGAGTATCTATTTTAGGTGTGAGTCACAGCCTAAGTTTTCTGTATAGGCCAAGAAATAGTTGCTTCCAGGGGGTGACTCAGAGCACCTAAGTTAGATGGCAAAAAGTCATATGGTAGTAATAATATCCCCAACCAGTGTGTGGAGCAAATTAGGGAGAATAACCACCTTTTGCCTAATGGGCAGCTCTCCCTAGGCTCCCTCCATTGCCAGCAAGAGGAAAAAGTCTTCACGAGACTGTTCACAGCATCCAAATCAAGTTCTCCTTCCTCCTGATGGAAACCATTTCTCTTTACTGACAACAGAGAGGGAGTCTGGGGATAGTAAGTTCATTAGGCTAAAATAACCTCTTGTAACACCCTTGTAGCTAGCAGGAAAAACAGCATGCAGCTGCCTAACTTTGTCAGGCTGCCCACTAAATCTATTAATGGATCTAAATTGGCCAAAAAAGATTGGGAAAAAGGCAGAGAATCCATTTGCAGGAAGACGGACATCTTTCCACATCTCAGTAAACACACTCAGGAATCATAATGAAAAACATGCAGCATTTCCATAAATTTGACGTCTCCTCTCGGACACCTCTGCGATTTACATTTAAAGCAGGACACTGTGAAACCCAGACACCCCAGTGCTGGAGCGCCGAGCTTTAAGACTGTGCCCTTGGTCTGCCTGTGGGGCACACGTCCTTGCAGAAGGCTTCCCAAGCTGTGCACTGATCCCTGCTGTCCCAGGTCACACACCTCAGAGGAAGGCAGTGCCTCTTGCCATGGTGAGAAGTAGCTACCAAGGAGGGTCTTGGGGCTGCAGAAACCATCTCCCAACACTCAATGGCAGCTCGCACCTCACAGCGGGGATTTCTTCCATGCTGTCCCTAACACTGGTCTAACAGTACCTGCTTATTTCTTACCAGCTTTAGTCAACTGATGCCTGCGAAGCACTCAGATTAAACGTGCTAATGGAAGAGCAAAGTGGTATAAAAGCGCTGCCTCCCCTCCCTCTCCGCGCCGAGCTGCCGTGCCTGGATGCTGCTCCACCATGACCTTCTACGGTGATACTGTGGCAGCCTATTTCTTCACGGGGGCATTTGGGCTGACAATGCGAAGCTCCTTTTCCCACATAATTGAAAGGAATTTCTGATTATGCACAGGGATGTCAGCAGTGCGAGGAGCTTGGACGCCTTCCAGCCGCAGCCGGATCCAATGATAGCGCTGCGATTTCTCCTTTTTTGGCACTCTACTTGTGAACTTTCTGCTCCCTTCTGGGAGTGATTCCTCAAGATAATATGCTGCTGCTCCAGCTTCTCTCTGATGGCCTAGATTTATAGCTTCTGCAAGGCAACAGAGGGGAAGGGGTGTGGGAGAGACAGGGAGGATGAAAGCAGGAAGGGAAATCATTTTTTGGTTGGGGTTTTATTATTTTGGTCCCACTCTGTTACAGCGACTGTCTCCAGGCTTTGCACAAAAATAGTCTGTCCTTTCCATCTCTGTAATGCTCTTTACTGCCTGCAGTGAAAGGTTGAAAGTACACACGAGTTTTTCTGGCCTCTCTGTAGTCCAGCCCCTGTGAATATGTGGCGTGAGGTGAGCACTACATTTATCTCTGACCTTTTCACCATCTCCTGCATCTGTTAACTGAAAAGAGAGGAAGACGTCCCCAGCCTCCTCTCCCACAGAGCAGATGGTACTGGTGACTTGATTTACTTTGTCTCTATCAGTCCCAGCTTGCCTCAAATCTTTCTGAATGTCTAATTTATCTAAAGCCTTCATTGCTCTAGCTACACTGGGGAAAAACAAAACAACAGCCCCAAAAACCCCAGCCACTGATTTTCAGGGAGAAATATTTCAAAATTCCAGATGCCGTGCTCAGAAATTTAGTAACACCATAATTAACTAGGACAAAAATTTCTCTCTTTGGATGTGCTAATCAGCTGAATATCCTCTTTCCCCAGTGACTTCAGACTGCTGAAGATGTTTCCATAACATCAGAACTGTATTATCCAAGTATTTTAACCCTCCCTCTGAGCATTTCCAGGAAGGTAGGGCAGTGCTGCCATCCGTGTTTTACTGGTGGGAAATGAGGGACGGAGGCATGGAACTTATCTAAGACAGACCAGATGAGTTACCCTTTGAGTGTACCTGTTCCTCCCTAGTGTTTATAAAGGTAGATCACTGATGTTTTATGGGATTACATCCGTAATACTGTGTGGTTGCAGCTGGCTGAGATGAATACCATCATCTTTGAGACTCAGCAAGGTCACCCAGGAAAAGTGGAGAAAAGCTGTGAAATGAGCCTGTGCATTTTACGAATAAAATGAATAATTTGAGAATAATATGTGTACCTCCTTACGGGGTGCTAGCTCCTGAAATCACAGGCTGACACACTGGTTTGTGTTGGGAGAGACATTAAATATGTTGAAACAGCATTGCCAGGAAAGGTAGGGAGGTGCTGAGCACCTCCTGGAGTTCATCTTGGGCTGTGTTTCAGCTTTGAGGTCCTCCTGACTGCCCCGGGGACACCAGGGCAGTTCTGCGGTGCTCACTGTGGCTTTAGCTACCAGGGCTTTTCAATTCTTCAGGTTGCATCTAAAAATGGGAAGTAGTGCTGACAGAGCTGCCTGTGCTCAGCTCCACATTTCCCATCATCTTGGATAGCTAAATTGCCAGTTTTGAATACTCAGTTCCAGAGGTTTTGGCTTGAATCCTCCCTCTCCAAAGAGAATACATCGGGAGATCGGCAATTGCAACTTAACTTGTTCCTGTTTATCTCTTGCTGGTTGGATTTGCAGGAATCTCAAACTTCCCCTCACTATAGAATTTTTAAATCTCAGGTAACCTGGTTGCAGGTGCTGAGACCTAAGGAAAAACTTTTGCATATGGAGGGATGTAAAATCAAATGGTGATGAGGGACTGGACACAGGGCTTTCTTACGAGGACCACAGGAAAGTATCCTGAAGGTCAGCTTGCACAACTCTTTCTTGATGCCTAGAGTATTTCAGCATAAAACCACATGTCCTGGCAGCAATACACCCTAATTAAGCACCACTGAGAATCAGATTGGACTTGCATTCAAAGCAGAATTGAAATTGAGGCCACTTGGTGCTCCCTGAGCCTGTGTCCTTGGGCAGAGGCTGTGATTGAAATGACCTTACATACAATCAGGCACAGGAGTCAAACTCCTTCTCAGTGAGGATTGGTCTGGGTTGATGGGAAGCATTTTGCTTCCTCTCAGAAATCAGAGTCATAAAGACATACTGAGTGGCTGAGGAAATTATATTTTATTCAACTTATCAGCATGTGAAAGATAACGGGAATGAGCTGCAGTCACAATCTCTTCTGTGATGGCAGCTGCAGGGGGGGGGAGTAGAAATAATGCAGCAGGGCAGGAACTCGGGACTGCTGGAAGATCCTGAGCTGCCACAGAGCTCCTGCACGGCCTGGAAAGGATCTCAGAGCCGTGGGCAGGGGGCACAGCAGCTCCCATGGCAAACACTGACAGCAAAGAGCCATTTAAACCATGCACCACTCACCACTGCCAGGCAGACCAATGAATTTAGCAGCCACAGTGCTGGGGTCAGACAAATCACTGAGTGTGCACAGCTCGTACTGAGCGTTGTGATGGCCTGGCTCTGCTGGAGAGCAGGAGTGCGGCAGGTGGGCAGAGATGTTACTCCTAATTTCCTACTATTTTCTTGAGCTAGGAAGCCACAGAAGTCACAGAATCATCACAGAATGGTTTGGGTGGGAAGGGACTTTAAAGATCATTTCATTTCACCTCCACTGCCATGGGCACAGACACCTTCTGCTAGCTCAGGTTGCTCCAAGCCCTGTCCAACCTGGCCCTGGACACTTCCAGGGGTGGGGCAGCCACAGCTTCTCTGGGAAATCTGTGGCAGGGCCTCACCACCCTCACAGACAGCAATTCCTTCCCAATATCCCATCTAACCCTGCCCTCTGGCAGTGTGAAACTGTTTCTCCCTGCCCTACAGCTACATGTCCTTGTCAAAAGTCCCTCTCCAGGGGACCTGTCCTTAAAGCTGATTCCTTATGTGCTTAGGGTGCTTTTTTGAATGAATGTAGGGAAAAGACGGGAAAGCTGACTTGGCCATGGAGCCATACAACATTTCCAGCTGCAACAATGCCTTTGCTATCCATGGATATTCCCACTTCTCCCTGTGAGTGGGAAGGAGAGACCACCCACCTGAAGTGGTAAAACCAAGAGTTAGGCTCAAACTTAGTGTGGTCTGAGACAAAATATTTACTAGCTTGGTAGTAACTTCGTACTGGCAAGTAATACTAATAAAAAGCGTGTTTGATGTATTCAGGACTTATTGGTGTACACACTAAAACATGTGGTGGAATCTGGGGGCATAATAAAACAGCTGCTTTTGTTAAAGCCAGAAGAAGAGTGTCTGGTGGTCATGTTGGAGAAGAGGATGGGAGCAGAGCGAGTACCCACTTTAACTCCTTCACTGCTGAGGCACAGCCACAAAAAGGGTGTTTTTATGTAGAGCTGCAAGGACCCTGAGCTAAATGGGCTTCCCAACAACACAATTTTCCTCCACTGCCCTGCAGACATGAACCTGCCTCCCCCACAGAACAACATTTTCACTGCTATTTTATCATCAGACCTAATTTGATTTAACAAGCCTGGCCCAGATAAATCAAGTGGTTACAGATTAGGAAGTCCTTGTGCTTACAAGGCCAGTGCTCATAAAATTGAATGCATCGTGCAACTTATAAACAGGAAAAGATAAGCACGGTTTTATGTACTCCACTCTGCTGCAGATTTCATGCCAGTCCATCTCCCTGGGAAAATGAAGATGAAGGCTGTATTCTCTTTGCAGTGTGCAGGGCACTGTTGATGTCCATGCTCCTTCTGTTCTACTTTTAACACCTTTTTTCCCCTCCTTGGCACTTGGATACACCTCTGGGACACCTCTGAAAGGTGTGTTCAGGTCTTTTTTTTTTTTCCCCTATGTAAGGGACTCCTCCAGTTACTTGTATATTTGAAAGAGAAAAACTTCTTGATGTACTAATTAAGAGAACAGGGTTAAAGATTTTCCTTATTTGTATGTTTTTATGGATTTAGAGTAAATAGCATTCATAACCAGGAATTTCAGAATTTTCCTAGGGAGAGACTGTAGAAGAGAGAATAAATAAAATTTTCTTGTTGTCAAAATGAGCAAGGCCCTCATTAAAATAATATGCAATAGAATCATAGAAGCATTAAGATTGGAAAAGACCTCCTGAGATCATTGAGTCCAACCATTAACCCAGCACTGCCAGATCCACCACTAAACCATGTTCCCTAAGCACCATACCTGCATGTTTTTTGAACACTTTTAGGGATGGTGATTCCACCAAATAGGAACTGTGCTTCTCCATTTAATCTGCTTAAATAAAATGAACTCATTTTCCCTTGTGCAAAGTTGATTGATATCCTTAGGGATTCTGGTGCTGGATTTGGTGCACGAGCCCATGGCTGCTGTCTTCCTTCATTTAGGAACTCGTTCAGCTGTCTGACAAACATCACCTCTCCAGATCAGGCTAAATACAGCACTCTGCCTTCCCCTAGCTGGAATCATCTCCAGCAGGCCAGTGTTAGAGTAGCCTCGAGCAGCCTGGGGGTTCTTTATATTTAACATCAAAGCAGGGCAAAACAAATGCAATTACAGTCCAATAATGAAATTTGTATCTGTTGTAAATGTCCTTATTTACGTAGCAGAAAATCCAGATATAGATGAGCTAAAAACCGATCCAAGGCAAGTGGTGAGGGAAAGTTGAAATTTCTTTTCAAAGAGATAGCAACCAGTATATAAACCTCACAAAGTGTTTACTTTTTTTGTTTAAGCTGTGGAGTAAAAATAACTTTCCGTTTATCCAGTGAGTGACTGTACAGGATGAGACCAACTTGGAAGCTGCTCTAAGCCTCGAGCAATGCTGTGTTTTTGAGTTCAGAGCAAGGAAAGGAGATCTTCAGGGCTGTGCCTTGGATTAATGTTCAATGAACCCTCTTTGTAAAGACTGAACACAAGACTGCTCTTCATTTTACCAAGATAAGGTTTATCCAACCTCTGAAGAGCAGTAGGAGGTCGTGCAGTGACTTTGCTCCTTCCTAGAAAGCAGCATGTGCTAGTTGGCATTTCCTGTCCCACCTCTTGAAATCAGCTCTCAGCCTTTTGCCAGAGTCTCAGAGCAAGAGTCCAAGGAGCTGGGAATAAGTTATCCTGTTTCCTAATTATTAATGTGCAGTGGGCAAATAGAAAATTAACAGTAAATTCAGTCAGAACTGCAAGCAAATTAATTCTCTTTTAATGTTTTATGAACCTCATGTTGTTGGGATCAGGACAGGTGATGTTTCCTTAAGGGATTTCACGCATCATCCATATTTTTGTATCTTAATGACAGTAATTTTAATATATTCTCTCTACTGCGCAGTGGCAAATATTTTGATTTAATGACCAGGCTTCTGTTCCTTTGCTTTTACTGAGTAATGCTGCAGTTTCAGGGCTCCTTGCAGCAGGATGTGTGAATATAAGTGAAGAGATTAATACGAATAACCAGAACCAGACTGCCAGTCTGAATATACATCCTTTGCTAGCTAAAAAGTATAAAAGGCCCTTAAACAAAACTCATCTGAGCTGCAATCCCATTCAAGACTCTGAAGTTTTCCCTAGATGAGACACAGCGTAAAGGAAGACTGCTGAGTCCCTCAATGAGAAAATGTCCAGGGTCTTTATTCTGGTCTTGTGGTTCTGCAGACTGCCTGAATCACAAGGTCACGGCATGGCAAGATAGCCCGTTATATCTGCTTTAAACTGGCTAAACATATTTTAAATAACACAATCCACAAATGAGAAAGTATTTTCCACTGAGGTGGGTAGCATCATCTCAGGTCTCTGAAGATTAAGGTTTACTGCTTGCTAATGCCACTTGCCAAGGACACATTTTATTGCCTTTGTGTTACTGTATGTCAGTCAGGAATAAATCTCTGTAGAGCTTCTATCTCGCTCTTCAGCCACACGTAACCTCATTTATATTCAACAAACTTTTCTTCCCCTCTCTCTCCCGTGCCTCCCGCCCCTTCTTCCTTCAGAGAAGGCATTTCAATGAGTCTGTGCAGGCACAATTTAGGACTGAAATGAAGATCTCTATTCAGAGGCTGAACAAATTCTCACCAGCTTCCTTAGACCTAGGGCTAAGCTCTTCAGTTCCCTTCACCCCTTTTGTCTGCAGGTTTTTTGGGGCCAGACTGCCAAGTTCAAGCGAGGCTCCGATCTCTCCTCTTTCACAGGCCTCCTGATTAGTGGCTTTCTTTTTCCGAGACTATAGATACAATTATTAGAAATTCCTTTTTTTGTGAACACATTGAATGAAGGTATGAATGGAGATGGTAAGACGAAGAAAGTGAGAAGCTTAATATAACTTTGGCTTCTGTAGTTAATTAGATTTGGATGGCTTCAGAGGAGCAGCTGTAATTTTTTTTTTAATTGAAGTTACATAAAGGACTATTCAGGGTATTTTGGGTGGGGAGGGGAGACTGTATAAAAATAAAGAAGCTGAGAGATGGGTTTTGGAAATACACCCTCTCCCCCTCTTCCTTTTTTGGGAAACAGTTGTGGGAAGAGAAGAAAGAGAAAAAAGGAAAAAAAATGTCCCACCACCAAAGGGGATAACAGAATCACTGGCACTGCTGCTAATACTCTGTGTCTGAGGCACAGTATGCAGGATGCATATTCAAACAGGAACATTTCTTTATTTTTTTGTTGTTGTTGTTCAGAGAGAATCTGAAATGCAGAAGTCTGAAATATATTCCTTTGCACATCCAAAACATTAGATCTCAGACTTTCAAAAGGACATTGCCAAGATAGAGATCACATTCAACATTTAAAGCATTTCACAAAAATATATCGCTTCCTATCTGCCTGAAATCGTCCCATTTCTAACAGAAGGCATGGATTTTGAAACCCCAGTGACATGGCAGCACTTACACTCTGTGTTCATTCTTCACCCTGCCTGATGAAGGAAATGAGACCAGTCAGCTCTGTCTGCTGTTCCGTTTCATCCCTGATTTCTCTTTTGTGCCGCACTCTGCAATCTCAGAACTTCAGTCTTAATTGAATTTTTAAATACATAAAGAGATGGACAGTAGAATTACAGGGCCCTAATCTAGTGGGTGGCACCCCTGCCCATGGTGGGGGGGTTTGGAACGAGATGATCTTTTAGGTACCTTTCAAACCAAACCATTATAAGACTCTATAATTATGTTTTGCAACCCCTTTTATCCTTTCACCCTAATCTACATGTTAATCCCAAGACATTTTAGTAAAGTGTCTCTCCTTCACCAAGGGTGTTTCGGCAGCTAAACCTTCAGCTCATGCAGACAGTTATCATCCACTGACTGCAGCCGTCCTGGTTTCTCCTCAGCTAAGCATGGAAGCCTGGGCTGAGGGAGAGGATTCCTGTCACTTCAGTCACACCCACGCACTGCACTGACCAGTGTGGTGACCATTATCCCATTAATTACATGTCTAAGTCCCAGAATCCCAGAATGGTCTGGATTGGAAGGGACCTTAGAGCTCTTCTTTTTTCATCCCCCCTGACATGGGCAGGGACACCTTCACTATCCCAGGTTGCTCCAAGCCCCATCCAACCTGGCCTTGGACACTGCCAGGGATGAGGCAGCCACAGCTTCTCTGGGCAACCTGTGAACCTTCTCAGCACCCTCACAAGGAAGAATTTCCTCTCAATATCCAATCTAAATCTGTCTGTGTAAAGCCATTCCTTGTAGTCCTGTAACATCAGGCCCTTGTAAATAGTCTCTCTCCATCTTTCTTGAACGTTCCCTTCAAATCCACCAGTGAGTTGCCACTGCCATCAGCCTTCTCATCTAGGTTATCAATAGGGGGAATCAGAAAGAAAAATTCTGTTGTTGGTATACCACTGTATTATTTATATATAAATCAAGCAAAAAAAAAGAATTTGTGTAATTGTCATTACAATTTTTTTTTTCAGTTCAGCAAGCAATGCCACTTAAAAAATCCATTTTTTCTAAATTTTACTTCCCTGATAAATAAAAGTACAGATATTCTCTTAAATTTTTTTTCTCTTAAAAAACCCTCTAACCAAATGCATGTCCTACAAAACTGTAGATAGCATCTCTGAGATCTTCACTTAATCAATATTCTCTTTATTTTAACTAATGTGTTGGGAAAGAGGCAATTTGTCAGTATAGCTTATCATTATCAATACTTTTTTGCCTCTCTTTGGAATAGAAATAGAAGTTTTTATAAAATTTAAATAATTAAAAGACAAAAGAAAAACCCAACTGAGACAAAGATCAGGCTCCTAAAATGTCTGCCATTATTTGATTAGAAAAAAATGGATTTAGCGTGATATGAGGTTTGAACTATTTTTTTTGAACAGCAAAAATATTATGAAATTGTTGAAATAAAGAGTACTTTAAATTGAAAAAAGAAAACATTTAATAAAATATTTTAGACTCCTGAGTGATTTTTGTCGTATTTGTCAACACATTCTTAAAATGTTGCGAAAACAGGAAAAAAGTGTGAACATTTTTCCAGCTACTTCATATTGGATTCAACTATACTAACCTTTCCTCATCTCGGAGCACTATAAATGCCATCTCTCCTTATGACACTTCAGAAGGAAAAAAAAAAAGAAAGAAAAAAAGAAGAAAAAGCTTGATTTGCCCTGTAAATTTAATGTTTGGAGAAAAGGTGTCAATGCTGACTAACAATGAACAGCGTTGGTGGTTTTGCAAAAACTGGCATGAGCTCCTGGGCTCAAGGCTGAGTGGATGGCACAAAAGGAAGAGCCAGAAATGATACGTGACATTCCTCTCAGCAGACAGGGCAGCAGTACCAGGGAATGGAGATTGTGGCATTTGGTTTCTGGTGTAGAAACCATCTTGGAGTTGCTAAAGCAAGCAAACCACCTCCAGCACGGTCACGATGCAGTTGTGCTTTATTTCACTGCAAACATTCCAGCTTGGTTACTAGAGGCCTTAAGCTCTTTAAAATCTGAATGCCAAAATTAATTATCCTGCCTGGAGTTCATCACTGACAAAACTCAGCTGCTTCTACCACCTGAGATAAATGTTTTGACTAGCTTGGTTACCTCTAACCAGCTGTGCAATTCTAGCAAAAAGACGCCTACATTCCTCATTTTGCTATTAGTTTTCACCTTTCTATTAATTGTTCTCTCTGAATAAATACATGTGTTCATGTTGGGGGAGTGTCTGCTGCTGGGAAGGGGAGGAAAGAGAGACAAAGGTTGAGGTGATGGCTAGCAGGGCCAGGCTGGACAAAGCTTGGAGCAACCTGGGATAGTGAAAGGTGTCCTTGCCCATGTCGGGGAGTTGGATGGAGATGAACTTTATGGTCCCTTCCAACCCAAACCACTCGAGCTACTAGGAACTACCTGGATCTGCCATATGCAATGGTCTTGGCTTAGAAAACTGGTGGAACTTAAAGTATTGGTATGTGGAACAAATCTGATCATTTGAGGGCCATAGAAACACACCAGGAAAGTTTTCATTAGAGTGTTTAAGACATTTGAAAAAATACGCAAAAGTCAGCACTGACCATAAAAGGAAATAGGTGCTGGGAGCACAATTTAAGTTTATTAATGACTTTTTTAAAACAATCATGAGCAACTTTTTCCTATGCCTTCTACAGATAATCTCAGTAGCAGTTCTGCCCCAAATATCTGTGCCTTGAATTTAAATTCACTCTTCCAATATTTGTATAGTGACTCAAAAATTCCCTTTCTATAAATATTCCCAACAGGATAAGGTGGATATTGAAATGTTTGCACACAAAAGGTGTAGTCACTGTGAAAGCAAATCCATTTAAAAAGTGTTGAGCAAATATTGAGAGGAAATGAGAATAAAATGAACGAAAAAGGTTTTAAGGGGGTTTGGAAAGGACGCAGGTGAAGCCATTGTGATAGTGCCATGTCAGATTAGGGCTCTGAAAGCGCTGTAGGGTGCAAAGTAGTTAAGACATTATTTACCCCTGCAATAAAGCAAGTATTATTTTTAGTCAGATTAATCAGTAGACTTGTAAACCCATTAGAGAACATAGTCCATGTATAACAGGAAAGGGAAAAATCAATGTAGAATGGCAAACTAGTAACAATGAGTGAAACTAAATGAGTTTTCTGTGATTTTCTACCTTTTCAAATTGCATTACTTTTTAGAAGAAACCCTTCAGGAAGCTTGTTTTAGACCTGACTGAAATACTGTAGAACAAACTGGTAACTAAACAGGGTATAAAAATGAAAGGGTAACCCAATAACACAATCCTTTCTCTAGAAGTCCTTACTGCTATTCTGACTGTATCACTGGGCTGTCTGATTTGATATGTTTTTTTCCATGTGCATTCACATTCAGTTACTTGGATTGGGGAATTACATGGCACTCCTTTGGCAGTAGACCTGCTGCATTCAGGGAACCGGAGCCTTGGGAAGGACCTGCCTTTCACCCTGACACTGGGTTGCCGAGAGCCTGTGATTGAAAGGCAGGTAAGAAAGAGACTGCAGGGATTCAAAATTGCCTAGGAAGAGCTCAAGATGACTTCCAAGAAATGTTCTCCAGACCTGGGGCAGAGTTTAAAATGCAAGGAAGGCCTTGAAAGAGCCTTCATGAGACAGCTGTGGTTGTTGGGGGCTGCCACAGCTGCTGCATTGTCTGGATGCACAAGGGGATGAGTTGTGTTGATGTTCACATCCTGGATGCACAGAGAAGGTGAGATGAAGAAAAGGCTTCATTATCCTGATTAGTCTCTCTGCTTTGAAGCATTTGTGGCCAAACCCTGATCCCTACTATGGATTAATTGTGTTCAGTGGAAAGGTACAGCTGAATCCAGAAAGGATCTTGGGTCACCTCAGTTGGGTCACCTTGGGTCACCTTGCCCACAGTTAGGTAGGGAAAAGTTTAGAATCAGGAGACAGGAAAGACGTCACCAGCAGTGTAAAATCACAGTCCAGCAAACAAATCTAAACAAAATCCATTTTTACATGTGTAAACTTCTATATTGCAATAATTCAAGAGTGAGTAACCTCCTACCAATATACAAAGTCTGCTGTCTTATAGACAAAAGGAAACATTTTGCAGAATCAGAAAAGTTTGAGGAACAAATATAATCTCAGCTGTGCCACACTGTTGTCTTGGATTTTAAATGGTTCTGTGTCTTGTTTCTATTCAGTCAGAACATTTAGCACTGCAATCATCTTAAGAGAATCTCCTTTACCAAGCAAAATGTACTTTGAGTACGTTAAGTAATAACTAAATCCAGTTATTGTGATTGCAAACATTCATCTCCAGTTAAATGGATGGCTCCCTTCAAACCTGTGTTGGTTGGCTTTTCTCAGCACAGAGCAGCCGAAGGTTCTCTGTTGTTTCCTAGTACTTTTCAGATGAGTTTATCTCTCTTGTACTTAAAAAAGTATCCAGATGGGAATAACTTCTGCTTTTGACACTGTAAATACAATCCATAATTCTGAAAGTGAGTCACTGTGAGTCTGTATGGAGAAGAGGTTTGAGAAAGTGGATCTCTTATTCACTGACTGCTGATTACATTTATCTGGTTGGGGAAAATATCACACACAGGTTCTGCACAACAGGAA
>WEIT01019063.1:65072-79136 GCA_013389985.1 Dryoscopus gambensis | reverse complement strand
GTGGGAATTTCTAGCATTCTCTAATAGTTGCAATTATTATCCAAGTTGGTTGTGCATAACTGATATAAATTTATAAAAGAAAGTGAAATGAGTTAGTGTTACTGTTGCTGGAAACTATAGGGAGACTTTCTTCAACTGATCTTGTTTCATAGCTGAACCAAATGTTCGGTTTGTTTACCTTGATAGAAGAGGGTGGAGGAGTTAAAATAGCACAATTTGCTCAGCTAGCCATTCAGTTTTTCCAAAGCTTTTGTTTCCAGCGCTGTTTTTTGGCTTGTCATAAAGGGTGTTATTTAAATACAAACAATTTGGCAAGGATTTTGAACCTTTTCTGCCTCACATTTAGGGTGTGGTCTTTGCCACTATGTTATAAAGGCAAGCAAAAGTAGCCAACTCGGTAGGAAGAAGGCTGAGTACTCCCAACTCCGTCTTTGCCATTTCTTTGCTGTGACTGAAGTGAGTGGTCTGTGGTCCACCTGTCTCTTCTGCCTTCCTTCCCACCTTAGGAGTGCATTGCATGTTTATGCTGAGAACTTGAGGAATTATGGTTCTTCTGTTGTACAGTTTCAGTGAGACTTGTGTGCTACTCTTGTGTGGATAATGGTACAATAGACTTGTGATTTAGGATATAATCGTTTGCACTCACTGAGGTACTCTGTGTTAGTGCTGCAATATCTGAGTTGTCATGGCAAGTCCAAGTGCTCTAGGAGTGTGATTTACCATTGTTGATCTACGTTGGTAAAAAGTGTTACAACTGCTGCTAGTAAAAGTGGCTGGTGTTCAAAACTTCAAGGAGAACAAATTTACAATCCTGATATAACTTATGTTTTAAAATATTTTTCCCTCCCCCATAAGGCTTTGGGAGCTCGACTACATCTGGGTTTAACTTCAGCAATCCTGGCATCACAGCATCAGCTGGCCTGACGTTCGGGGTGTCTAATCCTGCATCTGCAGGCTTTGGGACAGGAGGGCAACTTCTTCAGCTGAAGAAACCTCCAGCTGGAAACAAGCGAGGGAAAAGATAGGCACCCCTCTTAGGGAGAGGGAAGCGCATCAACTTTGTTCATCTGAAAAGTCTATTTTTCTAGATTGATACGTTAATTAAATTGCATCCCAGGAGATTTATAAAATTTTGCTACTTTTCCCTAGTGAAATATTGAACAGCTATTTTCTTGTGAATAGAAACCTGTTTATGTATTTTTATTTTGGGCCCTAGTTTTAGAAATGTTCTATACTGCATTATTATTAAAGGTTCTTGTAAAATCATCTATTTAACCTAATGTGAGTAGCAGAATATTTTTTGTTAATAAGCTTTATACCATATGAATATATGCATATTTGTTTCTTTTGTACAGATAAAATATATTCTAGTACAAATACTAGAGTTCATATCTTCTGTTCCTGGATATGGCCTTTAAATCTACTTCAGGGTGTTTTTGTGTATATGGATGTAAATATATACAGTACAGTGCACACATCTGTGTGTATGTATGTGTATATATATATGTATAAAACACAGATGTGCATACCTTACCCCATAGACAGATCTCTTTTCTTTGTGTGTTCTGTTTCTCCATGTTGCCCTGTGGTCCCATATCTTGATGTTCCTAGGAATTTGAAATAGTGGGTCCCAGGCTGTGTCATCATTGCTTCTGTGTTTTGTTGTTTAAAACCAGCTGAAATACAATGTTTACTATTTCATAAAGTTTGGTAGATACTGGTTAGCAGCTGTTTTGAGGCTTTTTGGGTTTTTTTAACCTTTTCCTTGGCCCATTTAGCAGCCGACTCTGAAGAAGAATCTGAGATTTCAACACAGACATTTCATAGGTAATGTTCCCAAACTGTTGGGTTTTGGTTTTTCTCCTGAGCTGAAGAGTAGGGCACTGCAGGATTTCAGCTGAAAGCTCAGGATGCCACAAGGTCCGTTGCAGGCAGGAGTCGTCAGGCTGGATGAGCTTTTCTTTGTATTTGAGGGAGATAGGATGCGCTGTCCTCAGGAAAACCCAAATTAGGTGTTTCAAACCCAAGTTGATTAATGAGCTTCTTGTCAGCACTGCCTTAAAACCCGTTTGGCATCTGCTGTCAAACAAGGCATGGTACAGTAACTTGCTGCTCAAGAACAGAGGAGGAAAATTACGTAATTTGAAGGTTAAAGCTATTGCACCAGTAGTTTATGAATCTTAAATACCACAACATTCATAGCTTGTTGTTCTGCACTTCCAATTTGGTGTCCACAAAGAATATCTGGGAAGATACCTTAAGAAGGAAATAATAGATCAATTGATTCTTTGCAAATAATGATACCAGGTTGATGTGTGAGCATGAAACTTTGGAGCCAAGTTGATTTTATGTAGAGGATTTGTCATTTGCTTTCTATTGTAAAGTGTTACTACCATTTTGTATGTTTTGGAAGTGTCTGCATTCAGCAGTGATTGCTCTTTGACAAATGTTTGGTTTGTCACTTAACCTGATAAAATTAAGGGAAACTGAGCACAGAATTCTTCACTTTTGTACTTGTATGTTATTGCATCTTTGTGAGCAGTCTCTGAGGAAGGGATATGTGTTTCTTTTTAATGTCACAGAAAAATAAAGCTTATGGTTTATTTTGATTTCAATCTGTTTTTAAATTTTTATTGGGCTGCAGTCAAAACTGTAATGTTTGTATTCCTTTGTTACTGCTTTTTTTAATAGTTAATATGTTAAACCACTGAACTCTTATAATGTATTAATTTGTGGAACTAATTCTAAATGTGTACTGTTTGTCCATATGTGCAACTTACCATTGTGCAAACAATAAAACAATAATGCTGTGATCCTTGTAATACATATTTGCCTATCTGAGAGATCATTTCCTGACATTCTCCTACATTATAGGAGAAACAAAAACTTTGTTGGCTAATATGTAGAACTGTTTTTCCTAGAATTCATATAGTGCAGAATTGTTCTTGCTAAAATTAGGGCCTTGATCCTGGATTGAACGTGCAGAGGGAGAGGGGGTAAAGGAACGTATTGTATTGTGGGGTTGTCTAGAATTTCTTCACAGTGCATGATATAAACCTGGATCGTGGTGTAATGTAACACAGCACTAGGAATGGCTTTGTAAATTGGGAAGCAGTCTGAGCCTCCTGGATACCTGTGCTCTGTTTCTTTTCACATTAAACAACAGTTATGTCCTTAATTTAGCCTAAGTGAAAAAGTGATTATATAATAGAATAATCACATATTGTAGTACAAACTAAAGTCAAAATGGGATTTGAAATAATTATATTCCCAGAATATTACTATGGGTGATTGAATTTAGCTGTGATTTTCAGGGATCAGCACTNCCCCCCCCCCCCCAATTTAAGGACATGTTAATATGATTAGAGTGTAAAATACAAATGCATTCAAGGTGTGGCTTGGTTTTCTGCAAAGCAGGTTAGGAAGCTGACCTATATTTAAACACCATGAAATCAAGTCTAGATTATCTGTTCTGTAAAGAAAGACAAGTCTGTATTGGAAGAAGGTTTAAGGCACGTGTAAGATGTGGTTTTCTGTTAGTTTGTACCTTGTTGTACAGCTGTGGGATAAACTTACATATGTGACCTCTTTCTTTTAGTAGAAGTAACTTGTTTTTCCTTCAGCATTCTCCCTATGAGGAAGACAGCAGGAGACAGGAAAGAGCTATGCCTTAGGTAGCTTGGCTCAGGAACCTCTTTCTGATCCAGAACTTTCTTTGTGCTCACATTTGTCTCTGTTCGTGTCAAGTCAGTTAGGCTGATACACCTGCTTCTTTCTTGTGGATTGTGAGGGAGGAGATTGAAATAAGGTGGAGTGGGACAGAGTTTATGCATCTTCCTCACCACAAAAAATCCAAATTCAGCTACATCCCCTCCATCTACATATTCCTAACATAACTGCATTTTGGATCTTGATTGCATTTATAGCATCATTTTTTAAAAATAAAATAAGGTTCAGGAATACAGTTTTAGTGGCCTTTTCCTCCCTCTTTAATTCTTTAGTTAGTTCCACTGTGCTACTCATCAGAACAGTAGAAATAATCCAGTCATTCATGTCAGCTCAGTTATGTTACTGGTTATACCTGGAATATCTCGGCAGAAGAAGCACCTTGTAGATTCTTAATGAGCAATTAAGAGTATCTATGAATACCATAGAGCGTAAATGCCTTCTGCTCTGTAAAAAGTTTGTTCCCCTAAAACTCTTTTCAAGTTTCTAAGAACAAAGAACTGTCTATGTGCAAAAATTTCCACCAATAAATGATGTAGTTTTGGGACTAACTGCTGGGATTGTGCTGTCTGGCTGTTCCTCTCTTCCCTCTCAAGAAGTACCTTTCAGCACTGTGGCTGCTGTCTCCAGACACCGATCAAGTATCAAGTGTTCAAGTATCACAGTTGTTGACTGGTATGGATTCTCATGGAAATGGGCACCTGTGTTTGGGGAGGGGCATGACATGGAGTTGATGCCTGCAGCAGCTCTGGAAGACTACGTATTCACTGCAGCAGTGCCCATGGAGCTCCACTCAACCAGGCTGGTAGGTTCCTTAAAAGGAGGATGGAGGTGTGACAGGGATGAAGTGTGTGTGGGGAGAGGTGAGGGGATGTAAGGCACAAGGCTTTCTGCTGCGAAGGGGACAACTCATTTTAATTCAGTTCAGGATCATTTCTTGTGAGCTCCATGATGACTGTTCACCAGGTGGCAGGAGGCTGCCAGTTACATACTGCCACCGCAGGGCCCTTGCAGGAGTAGCTGTCGTGCAGCACGTACAGGGAAATGGTCAGTGACCTGCCATGCCACTTAGCCGCAAGTCTGTGGGGCCGGATGGCATCCACCCAAGGATGCTGAAGGAGCTGGTGGAAGAACTAGCTGAGCTACTTTCAATCATTTACCAGAGGTCCTGGTTAACCAGAGAGGTCCTGGTTGACTGGAGGTCAGCAAATGTGACACCTGTCTGCAAGAAGGGTCAGAAGACCCAAGGAACTACAGGCCTGTCAGCCTGACCGCAGTGTTGGGGAAAATCATGGAGCAGATCATCTTAAGTGCCTCCATGTGGCATGTGCAGGAGAACCAAGGGATCAAGCCCAGCCTGCAGGGGGTTGTGAAGGTCAGATTCTGCTTGACCAACCACATCTCCTTCCGTGACAAGATGACAAGCCCAGTGGATGAGGGAAAGGTTGTGTATGTTTTCTACTTGGACAGTTGTAAAGCCTTTGACAGATTTCTCCTGGATAAACTGGCTACTCGTGGCTTGGACAGGTGCACTTGTGTCAGCAATAGTGTTGCCAGCAAGACCAGGGCAGTGATCATCCCCCTGTACTTGGCACTGGTGAGGCCACTCCTCCAGTCATGTGTTCAGTTCTGGGCCCCTCACTACAAGAAAGGACAGTGAGGGGCTGCAGCGTGTCCAGAGAAGGGCAGCAGAAGAGGGGAAAGGTCTGGAGCACAAGCGGCCGAGGGCACTGGGGGTGTTTAGCCTGGAGAAAAGGAGGCTCAGGGGGCACCTTATCACTCTCTACAACTGCCTGGAAGGGGGGTGTGGCCTGGTGTGTGTCAGTCTCTTCTCCCAGGTAACAAGTGACAGGACAAGAGAAAGTGACCTCATGTTGTGTCAGGGGAGGTTTAATTTGGATATTAGGGAAAAATTCTTCACTGAAAGTCTTGTTGTCAAGCACTGGAACAGGCTGCCCAGAAAAGTAACTGAGCGACTGTCCCTGAAAGTGTTCAAAAACAATGAGGACTTGGTGCTCAGGGACGTGGGTTAGTGGTGAACGTGGCCATGCTAGGTTAATGGTCGCACTTGATCTTTCCAATCTAAACAATTCTATGACAAGGTATGTCACCTTTTGTTTCCACGTCGCAAACATTTTCTGACACGCTTTTTTTTAAGGTGGTAGAATTTCATTGAACCTCAATATTTGAACAATCCTTCTGACCCATTTGACTCCTGTTGCTAGAAGTTTATTACTTAATGCTTTTTTCACTCTGCCTCAGGAATTTAATCTTTATAACCCATGGCTGCAGTTAAATGCCGCAGTGAGGAGGTGAGTAGGCTACTTGTTTCATTAGCTTTGTTTTCTGTTTTCTCACCTTTTAGAAGTAAGGCTGTTTTAGCTTATTATGAAGAGGTTATGATTAAGTTTAGAAGTTTCTACAAACTAGATGAGCTTCTGGTTTGAGCTTACATTTGTTTGAGTACAGATCAGCCCCCACCAGGATATCAGGTCATTTATGTTGAACAGTTGTATGGAAAACTTGGAATACATGCTCCTGTCCTAAATCGTTCAATAGCTGAAGAGGCAAAATATATTTGTTTGTTTAATTAGTGTTTCACAGATTGATGGATTTCTCTTTTTTTCTTTCCTCTAATGCAGGGATCAGTCTACGGCACGCGCTTGGGTACCAGCAGGACAGCAGTTTATTAGAACGTCGTGTAATTGCTTCCATAATAAAGTTCTGATTAGAGACTGGTATATAGCTCCGGGGCTAAAAGTCCCTCTCTGCATTTAATGTGGCACTTTGTGGTAACAGGATATGCTTCTGGGGTAATGATGATCCTGGTCACAAAAACAAGCCAGGAGGATGAGGTTTTGATCAGTCACAGTGCTGTAGTAAAAAGGAAAAGAAACACAGACTTGAATATTCAAAGTCAGGAATTCAAAATCAAACTTTATTTGAAAAATACCATGTACTCTTATTAAGAGGAGAAGGGGATAAGTTCTCATGGGGAAAAAAATGGTAACAGGCAGCTTGAGTAGACTTCAGCTGAGTGAAATTGTGGGGAAAAAAGTATGCACAAGGTGTGTACTGTTGGGTAGTCTATTAACTCCATGGTTAAGTACCTAAGTAGAAGCTACCCTAAAGTGAAAAAACACCCAAACCTTCTCATCCTGTTAACAGTATTAGCATTCCTTGGCTGTTTGGGCCACGCTTATTTCTTAATTGACATACACATAAAGGAATCTAACCTTTGACCATAAACATTTTCGCTGTGGTTCTCTCTGGGGATAAGGTAAAATAGATGTGATAAAGGTGTCCTTATGGAAAAAAGTACATCTTTAAAAATGATGTTTGGAATGAGTGGGCCCAAATGCTAAATGGAAGCAATGGCAGTGAGCAGCTAGTCCTTAGTAGAATGTGGGGACATCTCTCCATCTCTGCCGGAGACCACTCCTTTTGTGACAATGTGTGGAGGAGTGATGGTGAGCATACCTGTATGTTACCACCGTGCTGCCTTTGTTTGGTGCAGCTGTGCATGGCACAGCTCTCCAGAATGTTACCTCCTTTAACAACTATGGGGCTTCTAATTAAGCACTGGGTCAGACAAAGTGAATGGGCAGAAGTGATATGAAGGAACCGTATCATTAAAGTGCCAGCCTTAATGCCATGGAAACGAGTCTTTGTAATGCATATTATATCCGTTTCAAATAGCAATTGTCTTTTATCTTATTTTATTTAGTTGCTGACTAAGGGAACTGGGGACCAGCTGAAGGAACTCTCTGCACCTGACATGGCCATTGCTTACCCCCACAGTAGCAGTTTCATGCTTAAATTACAGGAATAACTTTCAAGGAGCAGGCAGATGTTCACATACCTCCAGCAGCCAAACCAGAAGCAAGCCTTATTCCCGGGGAGGGGGAGACCTTTGGCTGCTAACTAAGCTTATGTGGTACAGACCACAGGGCAAAGCTTCTGCCTGATCCTGTGGTGGCAAAGAGAAGTTGATGCTGAGCACTGCTCTGAGACCAAAGAGGGAAGGCTTTTAACATTGCTTATGTTGGCTTCTGGTGTGATGATGCTATCAGTGCCAATAGCAACCTCCTGCTTGTATCAGGGATGTGAAAAAGAGGCTGGAACTGCAGAAAGATTGTGGCAGCTTGTCTAAATTTAATTTCTGTAGTGGAGAGGCAGGTCAAATACAAAGGCATATTAGCTTAAATTTTTACCTTTTTAGTAGCAATATTTAGCTAGAAATACTCTGAATAATTTGTCATTTTACATTTGAGAATTGTTACCTTCATCATCACGTCTCCCCATGACTTATTTCTAGTGCTGCAGTACCTAGTGCTTGTTGCTCTGTCATGGTGATGCCACGCTGGTGGCATCAGGGCTTGCCAAGCTTTGGAGCTGCTGGGAAATACAGGGGCAGAAGAAATATGGGGGTAAGATCCTGGTCTCAGGTAGATGGATGGTGATACCATGCCAGCAGGTTATATACCAACACAATGGTATAACAGTGCCAGCAGTGACGGAAACAGTAGCATAAAAAATCTAACACTGCTGCAGAGTGATGGATGTATAATTTAAAGTTAGCCCTGGGAAGTGAAGGGAGGGGAAAAATTCCAAAGCCTCTTTGCCAGGCTAGATAATTGTCGAGTAAAATAGGAATGATTCAAGCAGATCAATGTCTTTTTTACTTCTTTTCTAAGCAGTATAAAAATGTCCTGATCTAGAAAATATTCTCATCAATATTGTTAATTTTCCACAACAAGTTGCTGCTTCTTACCTGTCTGCAGCAATGATCCCTATATAGACCCCCAAACTGCAAATTTAGCTGCACTAAGTCCTGTTGAGCTGTACCAAGAGAAGAAGCACTTTTTTCTTGCTGGACCTCACTGGTTTTCCTATACAGACAATAAGCTCAATAAAAGGCAACAACTGTGTGCTGATGCTACTTGCACTATATGGTGCCCCAATCCTTGTCTTGCACTATGGCATTAGGAGGTGAACAACAGTAAATTTCTTGTTTGAAATATCCTTCATTTTCTCTTCCTGCATTTGATAAAATGCTCATGCTTTATGCTCTGCATGGCATAAACTGAAATGTGGATGTGGAAAATTCCTGTACTTTCCTGGGGTTTTCTCTTTTTTAGCTGAAATAACTTTATAATAATGATGCCTTGTCAAATTGGCCAGTCTCACTGTGAGGGCAGACAGTGGAATGATGGATTTAGTCCACAAGTAATTCTTCCTCTGTTTTTGTCTGAGGAGAGGAAAAAAAAGACTAAAATTCTTTCCTTTTCTTGCTAGTGGCTGGAGTGGTTGGTTGGAGCAGAAGTAATAAATCAATTAGGAAACAGCATCCTTTTCAATTTGAAGATGTGCACATCAGCTTTGTATCCAGGCTTTTATATATTGTGCAGCAATCTGTTGTGTCTGCAGCAAGTGGAAGCTCCAAAAATCAATGCACTAAGACTCGAGGGAGAAGAGCCTGACATTTGTATTAATCAGGGCTGTCTGCGTAGTTGGACAATGCTAACAAGCTCCCTAAAGCTCTGCTCCAACTGGGCTGTGTTGAAACTGGGGGACGTTTTCCGAGTACTAACTTCCTCCTACACTCGTGAATTTGTAGGGAAATGTCCCCCAGCACTTGGAGATACTGTTACCCACTCACCTCCCTTCAGCTGCATCCCCCAGCCCCGTTATCAGGACAGCGGTGCATTTTGGAGCCAGACGGGCGATACGGGAGGTGTCTGTGCTGGCTGTGATAAGGTGGTGCCAGCACTGATTCCTGCTGTGACTGCAGCGTGTGCTGAGAGCGAGCACTCACAGCAGGAGCTGAGCTGTGCCTACTGATGTGCTCGATGCCGCTGCCGCCACTGCAGATTCACAGCCCAGCCCCTGAGGAGTGTGCTAACTCCACATCCCTTCATTCAAAGCTGTTTTTACAGTCCTTTGCCTCATTCTGTGGCTGTTTTCTTTTGCCTTGGGTCATCTTGATCTAATTATTCTCCAGGAAATGAGAACCAATAAAAGAAAGCCTTTTGCTATGAATACATGTGTATTTTAAAATGTAGATATTAAATATGTTCCCTAAGCAGAAATAAAAACCAGTCCAGCTTATGCAACCAACACCACAATTGGAGTGGCAGTTTCGACCCTTAAATGTACTGATGGTGTTTAAATTATACTTGCCACAGGTACAGTAGTGTAAAAGGTACCTAATAACCAGGGTGGGAAGAAAAGGAAATGCTACTAAGTTAAGCTCATATATTCTGATAACTATCATCTTCTGGGAAATTGTGTTGGTATAACCTGTCAGTATGGATTGCGATCTCAAATTCACCAGTTCTCCATACAAACTCCATAGTGGAGTTTTAGTAATGCTACTCTTCTCGCTAACTTCACATGGGGGCAGCAAGGCATTGCTTTAGCAGCAGAAAATACAGTTTTGCCTGAGAAGTGACTTCTCTGGGATAAATGGACAAGATGCAGGGATTTCAACTCCAAGGTGATTTGTCTGTAAGTTAAAAAACCTACAAGCAACGAAACAAACTTTTTAAACTAACTAACTCCCTACATGGGGTTTCAGATTAGAATGAATTCCTTTTTTTTGTGTTACCACGAAGAGGAATCTCTGCTGTTGAAGTGTACAAAAACAATAAAATCCAGCTCTTGTGGTAAGCATGTCCTGGCTTTTACATGCCAAGTCATCTAAACAATAGTACCATGATGATGAGTTCTAGCTGAAGACTTCAGGCTGTGTTTTAATTTACAATTCTGATTTGCAATGTTGTGGACACAACAGTAGAGCCAAAGTAATTCCCGAAACTAGATTTTCAAGATTTCTGATAATGTTGCAGAATTGTTTGACCATAATGATGTAGCAGTAGGTATGTGAGCTAAATAAAATGAGATAGTACATATATGCCTGTTCGGCATCCAGGGCTGGGCAATGGAAAGCAGATAATCTCACTTGTGCCCAAGTGACAAGGCTATCAAGAATGAAACTGGAAATTCCAAAGGGAAGAAGAAGAAAGTATCTGTCTGCCATTAATCTTTATCACCAATGGGTCAAAAAGAAAAGAGAATAGGAGTTGCTGCCAGTTTTTTGTCTCTCTTAACATCAAGGGAATGTGACAAGCTACAACAGCATGGTTTGAAAGTACGATAGGGAAAACAAAACATCCCTAACAGCGAGAGCCACTTACACACCCACACAAGCTCACAGCAGCTTGGAGAGTCGTGTCACAGGGTTTTCCTTTTCCTGGCCCAGGAGAGATTCCAACCAAAACAGACAGAGATACAGAATAAGGTGAGAGGTCTGTGTTCCTGTGCTGTCTTGGAGAATTTGTAGGATAGACACCCAAAGGGGAGGATAGTGACTGTTGTTTCTTTCTTATTACAGTTTCCTCTAACTTGTCTTTTCTCTTCTTTCCTTCCTGTCCAGTGTGTGCTGACACAGCCAGCCCCAACAAATATTTGTGGTACCTCGCTGGGAATGGCTCAGCAGCTCAGACTCAAGGTAGGTTGTCCTCATTTTTCCCCCTCGAACTGGGAGCTGTTCAGAATGAGAGACGTGCTTTTGTATTATCTCTCTTTTCATGCCTTTCTTATTTCTGTTGTCGTCTTTTTGAAGTAGGAGCTGTTGTATTTGCGAAGAACTCTAGCACATGAGGCATGCCAACCCTAGGAAAGCAAAGCACTGTGCTCTGAAAGCACATAAATACTTTTGAAAAAATTCCATCTGCAGAGAGACTGTAATAGAAAAACAGCAAAAATACCCTTGTTATAATAAGGAGAATGCTTGTCAGTGCAGTGACTGAATGAATTTACAAGGTAAGAAGATACCGGTCTTAGAGAGCCACTTAAACATATGGTGGCCATTATCCCACAGCAGCTCTGCCTTCAAGGATTGGCATCCAGGCTGGGCCGTGGCACAGGCAGCAGTGACACAGCTCTGTGCCCCACCATACAGGTGTGCAGGTACTGCTCTCACAGCCAGTGCCACAGCTGGATGCTGGGTCCTATCGATGCTGTAATGTGCTGTGGATGGACTCAGCCCCTGCACTGCTGCACAGGCAGTTTACAGCTCAGAGTGTTAAAAATTATGTGGAAAATGCACTTCATCAGCTTCAGACAACTAGCAAAAGTACTTTTAACTCTTATTTTCCCTGCTCTAAGAGAGAGAATTTTTCAGGACTAGCAGAACAGCAGGTGAGTTCTTCAAATTCCCAAAAATAAAACATTGTATTTGCTTTCCTGAGATCATGCATTTGGCTGGAAAAAGGCAGAGAACATTTCTACTGACCCTAAGGCCTCAGAAAACTATACCTGGTAGTAGTAGTACAAATTCAGAGACTTGAAGAAAAAAAATAAAAGACATTTTAAGCAGATAATAGAGATTTGTAGACTATGTGATCATTATTAAATACATGTAGGCTTTAAAAATCTTTTCCCACTCTAGCATCTATATGATATTTCAATTATATCTAAAAGCTGCACTATGCTCATTTTGATGGGATGTGATGTGTTTGGTGTCCTACAGAATCTGAGATGGGTTTATTTTACAGTGAAATAGATTGAACTAATATAATGAGGTTGCTTGACATAGGAAAGCAAGTGAAAAAGTTGCAGAGTGGAAAAGACTGTTGCTATATTTATGTGTTTCCACATATTTTGGTTCTGAATTTTTGTGTGCTTTTAAATTTAAATCATAGGGATATTACCTGATCAGCTTGTAAAAACAGTGAGAAGAAAACCCCCAAACTCCACTAATTAGTCTATTGCTAAATAGGATCTAAAGCATTTTGCAAAGTGCCAAATGTTTTAAGTTTCACAAAAGCATAATGAGGTACACTATTATCTCTGCTGTTATCCAGGCAAGTTGAGACAAATCCTGAGCTTGAATATATAAAGTACCTGTTACAGATAATCTCTGCAAGGGATCTGGTGCTGGTATTTTGTTATGATCAAGACTCCTAACTTGGAGTACAGATTAGATTAGACTGCTTTTAAACTCTCTTCTCATAGTCTGTTTTTGCTCTTGAAAGAGAACCACCTTACTGAGTATCAGTGAACCGTCAACTCAAAGGATGGGGCTGGGAAAGTATTTTGCTTGCCACGTATAAAAGAATCAAGAAGCTGCTTTTCTTATTATGAAAATGTGTGTCTAACCCAGATTTAAGGAAAATGATCTCGTAGGAAGACCTCTGTGAATGTAGGCATTTAACAGCTGCTCTGCTGTCACTTGTGGCTGCCAGACATCCAAAGACAGGTCACTGGTGAGAGGTCATGGTTCTAATTCCTTCCCCACGCAATCCCCTTCCCTCCCTGTGCCCCGTCGCTGATGGGGGTGTCTTGAGCAGTGGGTGCTGTGGGAGACATGGGCTGAGTGTACGAAATCTGTCACTGGCCGGGACTGTCTGTGGTGGGCTCCTCGTGCTGGAGCTGACAGCTCCGGGGAGCTGCTACTCAGCTTTTGAGCTGGAGCATCCCAAACTCCATTAGTCAAATCACTGCATGTTTCTTCTTGTTCACCCAACTGGATTGATTGGGTGATGTAAAACCTGTCGCGCTGCAGCCCCATTTCCATCTTGGTAACTGCAAACTTTTCCAAAGGTTAGTTGCTCTGGATTACTAATCATCTCTGAGGTAGGTAAGGCATGAGGTGTGTGGGAACCACCTCTGCACCCTGCCCTTGCAGCAGCACAGCTCTGGCCGTGGGCTGAGCTGCAGAAGGGCCGCAGCTGGGAAAGATTCACTGGGAGCAGCAGTGAAGCTGAGGGGGCAGAATGCATTTACCTGGTCCCTAATTTGACCAGAATCTGGTGCTCCAGATCACCAGCTCATTGAAAGCCTGTAGCTGTCAAAGACTGGCTGAAATGAGAACAAAAGAGGGGATTAAAAGGGAGGGAGAAGGACAATAATTTAATTGAAGAAGAAGAGCTTGAAGGAATGAGAGAAATACACACTTGCAGTCACCTCCCTCCCAGTGAAATGCCTTAACAGCGGAATTTAAAACCAGTGCCACTTATCAGAGCTCCCCTATTTGTGCCTTTTTATTAAAAGAAGTATATTTTTACTTGATGCAATGCATTGTAAGTCAGAGTTGTGGTTGGTGTCACGACAGCTGTCTCGCAGGGAACGAGAAACCACAAACTTTCTTGACACTTCAGCAGTTGAAGGTGCATCCTTGTGCCCGGCCTGAGGCTGCTACTGACTTTTAAGAAGTCGTGAGACGAATACACGGCGCCGGGTTGGTTTGGGTGGCGGTGCCCGGAGGCACGGCGGGTGGGACCCGCATCCCCCGTGTCCCCCGCGCTCCCGGGCAGCGGCGGCGCGACCCCC
>WEIT01019063.1:19064-64423 GCA_013389985.1 Dryoscopus gambensis | reverse complement strand
GTCTCCGGCTCGGCGGCTCGACGGGCGCCGCCGCGGGTTTGTGGCGAACTCCTTGCCCGCCCCTTCCCCTCCTTGTCGCCGGATCCCCGCTCCGTCGAGTCGCGGGGCAGGACGGATGGAGTCGGCGCTGGCCGGGCCCGGCGGCGGCTCTTACCCAGGGGGAAGTGCCCAAGCTGAAGGGCTGCCTTTTCCCGCCCTTACTGTTGGGAATCCCAGCCCTGTCTCTGTCAGAGCAGGTGACACCACTCCCCTGAGCCCCGGGCCAGCCGTCTCGGCCTGGCACAGCTCTGCCGCCGCTTTGAACGGGCTCCTCAGCCCCAGTTGAGCTCCCCATTCAAACGGCAAGGAAAAATGAGACAACCCGTATGAGCAGATCAGAAAAAGTAACAGGATATTTCAAAAGGACTCTGGCTGGTCCCCACTGTAATTGTGTATGTTCTTTCAGCTCAGATATCCCCACTTAGGATTGGTTTTACAAGATTGAATTTCAAGGATAAACTCAAGTCTTTCTACTGCTGTTTAAAAAAGCCCTGATGGCTCCCCAGCACCCTTGCTGCCATCCATACATGCTGAGTGCAGGAGAAGTAGCCTGAAGTGATGTTATAATTAGGACAGATTTACTCTTGGAAAACTTGCACGTTAGAGTGTGGAGCAAGTGCGTGCACCTGCTCAAGAGCTGCTGTAGTGCCAAGCACAGAAGTGGGGAGGATGTTTTACAGCCTTTTCTTTAAAAGTACTAAAGTGATGGAAGAAAAGTGGCCTTTTGATCATAACTTGCTTCATGTAATCAGCTGTGCAAGGAAGTATTCTGACTTGAGCAGACAGATAATCCCCCCTTTGCAGTTCTGAGAATAATGCATTTTTGAGCAGTTAATTTTTTAAATTAATACTTATTGCTTTGCAGGTTTGGGAGCCATTGCCCTGTGCTGGCACTGATTAACTTGCAGGTCATTAGCAGTGGCTGCCTTAGCAGGGTCAGACAGGGTCAAGCAGGGATCCCTAGCCCTGCCTCAGTCTTGGAGCTGCCAGGTTTTGGTGGGAATGATGATCTCCAGGTATGTTGCTGGGAGCATTCACAAGCACTGAAGGGAAACACCTTCCCTTTGTTATTCCTAGATATATCCATGCAAACTTCTTACTGAGGCAGAGAAAAAAGCTTTTTCCCTGGGACTACAGAATGCATTTGCTCAGTTGGGTAGAGCAGGGTGCTTGTAACTCCATTGTGGGTTTGATCCCTGTATGAGCCATTCACTTAAGAGCTGGACTCAGTGATTCCTGTGGGTCCTTTCCAACTCAAGTGTATTCTGTGAAATCTGTACCTGTAGCTCAGATTCTTCCAAGGATGGTGTTTACCATCCTTGGTGGCTCCTGATGCCACCAGTGAGCATCATCCATACTTTCTGCTAACACCCCTTGCCCACCCTCAGTCCTCCTGCCCTGATGTCCCTTCATTAAGCCTCTCAAGGAGTGATGCTGCCCCTTTGGAGCATGGTGCTGCCTCTCCACCGCCTGCTCTGTGGTCTCTTCCTAAACCCGGGGCTGAAGTGCAGAACAGGTGGACACTGGTCTCCAGGTGTCAGAGCCCCTGTGACTGCTGCCTGGCTGGTCACTGCCTGGCTGTCACCCTGCCCCAGCAGGCTGACAACAGCCACATTGGGCAGGTGGTAGAGAGGGATGTCATGTGGCACCAGGGTTTGACTACCCTGTGATCGTGAGCCCTCAGCTGGGATCCTCCCCCAAAGTATCTCTCTAAGGCACTGTTCAAACCCAGCTGTGTCTTGCCTGATTCTTACAGTAGGGGATATTGGAGACATGATTTGATGAAATGTGGAGCAGTGGTTGTGAACTAAACCACCAGCAACAGGAGGGAGATTTAAGCCATTGGGTTTAGCAGCCTTTTTCATCATTCTGGTATAAAATGCTCTGCTTCTATTGACCTGGGCTGGGAGGAGGTGGACTCTGCTTGGATGAGGGGGGACTTCTGCTGGAGCTGCCGAGGTTTGTCCTTGGTCCCCGGTGACAATGTTTTCCTTGCTGTTGCAGTGCCCATCTACGTGCCGTTCCTTATCGTTGGATCTGTATTTGTCGCCTTCATCATCTTGGGGTCACTGGTTGCAGCTTGCTGCTGCAGATGCCTGCGGCCCAAGCAGGAGCCCCAGCAGAGCCGAGCCCCTGCGGGCACCCGCCTGATGGAGACAATCCCCATGATCCCAAGTGCCAGCACCTCCCGGGGCTCCTCCTCCCGCCAGTCAAGCACGGCTGCCAGCTCCAGTTCCAGCGCCAACTCAGGGGCCAGAGCCCCACCAACGAGGTCCCAGACCAACTGCTGCTTGCCAGAGGGGACCATGAATAATGTCTACGTCAACATGCCCACGAACTTCTCGGTGCTGAACTGCCAGCAGGCCACACAGATCGTGCCACACCAGGGGCAGTACCTGCACCCGCAGTACGTGGGCTACGCCGTGCAGCATGACTCGATGCCGCTGACCCCGGTGCCCCCGTTCCTGGACGGCCTGCAGAGCGGCTACAGGCAGATCCAGTCTCCCTACCCACACACCAACAGCGAGCAGAAGATGTACCCAGCTGTGACGGTGTAGCGCGGACGCCTTCCCCTCCCCATCCCCACCCAGCCGATTTTAATATGTGAACTGAACGGAGGAGAAATACTTCCTTGGAACAAAGCTCCCAGAACACCACTTGTAAATAATTTTGAAAGGCTCATGCATGTCAGACAGTGTTTATAAACCATTTATTTTCATCAGGGTCTGTTGCCAGGAACTGTAAGGATGATATCTCGGAATTAACGTTGCCAGATACGCTCTCATTCCAGTGCGTGATTTACGGCGGCGAAGGATTACGCTGGAAATGCATATGTATTTCACATCGCTGTACTCAAGAGATAAATGTCGGAGCCGTTAAGTGCCCTTCAGGTATGACATGGTCACAAGTATTTGCCTAATTAATTCTAGAAAGAGTTTTGTTACATTGTACAAGACCACAGTACTTCAGAAACCTGTCCGCTCCCAGCTCCGTAATGACATTTCCCATTGCTTTACAGACAATCACAACCGAGAGCCGAACAGTGCAATCCCTGTGTGCTGGGTGCTGGTACCAGCCCCATGGCTTCTTACACACACCCGCTTTGGGGTGAAATGCCACCAGAGGCTTGGTCTTGCAAAGACCAATTTTCCTTGTATTATGTAGGAATTAGAGGAGTGAATTATTCTGCTCTTCTTTGAGTGCACTTGAAACCCTTCTTGATTTGGTTTTGACTCAAGATCAGGACCCAGTAGTGGTTTGCAGAGACTTTATCTTTGTGAACATTTTACTAAAACCAGAGTACGAGGTGCTTGCTCTTCGTAACACTCAGCAAAGCTTTTGGTACAGCTGGCAGTGTCTGAACTGAACCTGCCGTGGCAGAGAAAGCTCAGACTGTGATTCCAAACACACCTGATTTAACCTCACTTCCCATGAAACAGTAAACCTGTGTGAATGCCCACAAAGGTGTCAGCCCCAAAGCCTGCTTGCATTGGAGTCTGCCTGTAGGAAAACGGACTTATCCTGTCCCCCGCAAGCCCATTCCAAGTCCCCTGCCCTGCCCTATGGGAGTCCCACTCCTGAGTGTTAGACAGAACCCAGCTGGGATGTGAATGGGTTGGTGGAGGTTTGAAACCCATCCTCTTCTTTACCTGTGTGGCAGGGGACTAGGAAGGCACAGCTGTATTTAAAAGTAAGGAAAAAGGCCCAACCAAAGGACAAAGGTGCTTGTTGTGTCACAGTGGTCAGGGAGGTGGTGAGGTGCAGACAGGAGGGACACTTTACACTGGAGCTGTTGGCTCCATCCTGCTTTGCTTCATCTGGGGAAAACACCTCTCCAGGGTGAAGAGGCAACAAGCAGTCAGATCGTTCTAATTATAATATATCATCTCAAATGAAGCAAACTAAGGCTGTCTTTGTCTCTTAAAAAATGTAGTCTCTGCATTTCCATCCATATGCTACTCAGCCAAAACAGCGCAACAGAAGACTTGAGGCCTGTACAAACCCCAAGCAATTACTTAACCAGACCAGTGATGACAAAAGGTTACTTATTGTCTGATACTGTATCAATATGTAGCAATAACTGTGATGCTGTGTTTTGTATGTCTGTTTTTAAATGACACAGAAGGTGCAGACACATTGCCAAATCCAGTGGTTTACTCATAAACACGCCACACACAGGCAGTCTGCGGCAGGCAGCCATGGTTTGGCCACTGACACGGGGCAGTGAATAGGTAATTTATCCCAGATCTGTTGTTCCTGGCCGCGATCACCCAGTCAGTGTGCAGGAGCTGGACAGAAAAATTGGTTTGCGAGACCTGGCTTCCTCTCCCGCCAGGCTGGGTGTCTTTGGGAAGACAGTGCCCGTCTGCTGGAGGTGTCGGCGGCTGCCCTACCCTGCCCGCACAGCTCGGTGCTCGGGGATCTTCAGGGCAGTGGGTGCTCCAGAGCTGGGTGCTGCCAGGCTTCTGAAGGAGCCCCTGCGCTCTCTGGTCTCTGGGGGTGCAGGTCTCTACGTGCCCACGTTGCAGCGTGGTCACACTGAGCTGGCACAGGCACAGGGGCAGCTGCCGGTGCTTCCCCAGGAGCAGGAGCTGCTTGGCCCTGAGTGAGCCCTGGCCAACGCTGCACGGCCAGACAGGCAGCTCCTCCTGTGGTCGTGACCGTGCCCAGCTGGGAACCATCAGCTCCCCCCACTGCCTGCCTTGCCCAGGCCCTGGTAGGACACCTCCTCTGACCTACAAAATTCAGGTGAATCTTTGTATATTGTTTACTTGTTAAAAAAAAAAAAACTAAAATAAAAAAAAGAATAAGTTAAATTTAAGTCTGTAGAAATTAATTTACAACTGAAGGCAGAGAAACCCAAGATCTAATAAAAGGAATTTTGTGAGATGTGGTGTTTTTTTTAATGTCATGTACAATAATGTAAAACCAATGTTACCATTTGATAATGCTTTTAAATCTCTAAAAGAGCACTTGCTTTAAAGTGTTTCTTACAACTGAAGAAAAAAGCCCCCTTTGTTTCTTAATAAATACTTTATGGTGTGACTGGTTTTTTTTGCTTTGTCATAGGGGTTTTTTTTCCTTATTTAATGCTTTGCTTTCCTGTGTCTACAAAAGCACATCTGACTAGCCCAGCTCTCCAGATTGGCAAAATCAAAAGTTTGGACTTCTTGCTGTGTTTTTAAAGAGTAACAGTAAACCCAACAACTGACATGGCTGAACACTGCTCTAGTGGGGCGTGTTCTGAGGGGGTGTGTTTGGAGGGAAGGGCCGCAGCCAGATGGCATCTGAGCATCAGCTGAGATGGGGATCCCTCACCTCTCTGTGGCCCCGGGTGGCTGGGGAGCAGTGGTTGGGAGCAGGATGTGCTGGAGCCCGTGGGCTCATCAAGCTCCCTCTTTTCAAAGAATGCCAAATGCCCGGCAGCAAATAGCATTTTCTGAGGATTTTGGTTTCAGTTGGATTCACAGTTACCAGCTGAGCATTTTGAGTGTATAACCCTCAGTAAGTGGCTGTGCTGCTCCCACTGTCTTTTGCATGGGGACCCTTCTTGCTCCAGCAAACTCCATCCTCATAAATGAGACCAAAACCAAAGCCCCGTTGTGCCAGTGGGCACAGCTCAATCTGAGACAAGGCCACTCTGCTTTCCTGGTGTTCGCTCCCTCCTGCTGCCGGTGATGCTGGCATTGCACTGTGTGGGCAGGTGGGTGGCTGGGGGAGCCAAAAGGGCATGAATAGGAAATTGGGTGTTTGCTGGATCTGCATGCTTATGACTCAAATAGGTAGGAAAGAACAGTCTGGGAAAAACATAGCCTTACTCGGGCTGTACGTAGCACATTCCAAAATGCCACAGCTTCCTGGTGTTAGGGGGAGGTGAGGTAGCATGGCTGGAAGCAGAAAGCTGGCAGGGAAGGAGGGGGTCAGCCATGGCTTAGAGCAGATGTGCTGAGGTGACGAGTACTGCGCAGCTTTGAGTTAAAGCTTTTTCTTGTATTTTTATGTATGGAGTTCCTTTGCCCTTGGCAGCTGTTTTCTTTTTGTGCCGTGCTGGAGGTGGTGTGCACAGCAAGCAGTGGTGAGGGTGGGGAGAAGCCAGCAAACCCCACACAGGCTGAGCTGGCGCTGGTTTCCCCATGGCACACAACACCAGGCTGGTGGTGTCCTCACAAGTGGTGCCCCAAGGTGGCTGTGGGCAACCCCGTGCCCGAACCACTAAGCCATGCAGGGAACAGCAGGAGACCATCGCCAGTGTCAGGACCCCCTCCCAACACACACGTGAAGAAACACTCTGAAATGTCTTAACCTCTGAGCTGGGCACATCAGGGGACAGAGCCCCTCAGCAGGGGTGGGCGTGCCCCTGTACAGCTGCTACCAGCTGTGCCATGGTCAATAGGGGACAGTGGAGGTTGGTGCAGTTCGGGGCCAGTGCTCACATGTGGCCCACGATGGGGGAGCGAGCCAGGGAGCAGATCTCAGCTCAGCACATTAACCTCAGCACCTTCCTTGCAAAATATCTCATTTGCTGCTTGCTCACTTTTGGTCTTGCTGGACATCATCTGCTCCCTCCAGATTTTCTGCTTTTCTGCTCTTTTCCTCCCACTGAAGATATTACTCAATATTATTCCCCATGTGTATTCCCATCTATTTTTCCAAGCTGAATCTCATTTTATTGTTTCCTTCTCCTATTTCCCGCTTCTCTGTAGGTCCCTTTGTAGTATTTCTCTGTTCTCAGTGGGGTTTGCAATGTTTTCCTGCCCAGGATCCCTTGCAAATGGACTGAACAAATCACATAAGCCTGTGCCATCCTTTCTCCCCTTCCCTATCTACACTGAGTGGAGCCAGTTCCATGAGGCCCATGCCATCCTGGAGGCTCACAGTGTCCCCTGTCCCGTAGCAGAGCATTTAATCCTTGTGACAGTATTTCTGGGCAGCCCAAATGGCCAGGTAACACTGGTCGCTGGTGCTGTAGCAGCCTCCTGTGCCTCAGCAATGGGGATATGCCCATCGTGCTGGACCATGTGCCCACCAGTGTGGGCTTCAGTGAGAAGGCCTCAGGTGAGCCAACACTATGGTGTGGCTGCTCTGCACCAAACACTATATAGTGCTGGCCTGTGCAGCAAGCCCGGAGGCGAGGTTGGCACAGGTGATGTCTTGTCTCAGCACCCTGTGGTGTGCCAGTGCCCCCATCTCCTGGGGGAGAGACCCAGTCCTGGACACGGCTTTCCCCCCACCATCCCCAGGAAGCCACTATAGCCCTGGCATCCAGAGATCCTGCTGCAGAGATCCTCCTTCCAGTGCCAACGCTTACTGGTTTTGTGATTTGTCCATAGAAATGCTGTTCTAATTGCTGGCTTAATTTGTCCTTTACACCTGGAAAACCTCAGCACACTGACCTGACCCCAAGCCTTTTTCACCTGGGTTGTGACCCTGCACCTCTCACCTTCTCCATGCTGGCTTGTTGACAACGCTTTCCCTGGCCCTCGTGTCATTTCCATCTCCTCCTTGTCCCTGCTGAGCCAGACCTCTTCTGGGGGCAGCTGTGCTGGATGGCAACATCTGCGGCATCTGGTTCATAGGCAGAGGCACAGCTTCGTTTGGAAAATACCTTCCCACTTAACATCAAGTTGCCATCTTCCAAATACCGAGAGCAAGGCAGCAAACATTCTGCTAGGCATGGCTGAAGAGTTGCTAGGTGTGCCAGAGGCCAAGTATCCTCTTACTCCCTGATTTTCATTAGAAGAGGGCAGACAAACCTCTCTGGAGTGTAACATGAGTCACAGCTCTCAGATGGCAAGTGCCTCCAGCACTGCACTGGCTGCTGTCTTTGTCAAAAGAAAGTTAGTTGATTTTTTTTTTAATACTCGTCAGTTTCGGTGGTTATTTCTGATGAGATGAAGCCACACACGTAACAACTCAAAGCAGTCACTTTCTGCACTGGGCAAGATCCAGTCGGCACATCCAGCTTGCCTTCCATTTGCATTGTCCATAACACATCAGGAAATATACCTGAAACCTTGAAATCTTGTCTGCCATCACAGGCTGTTGCAGACACCTTTTAGGCTTTTAATAGCAAAAATATATTTCAAACATTCAAATAAGAATAGCAATAACATCTTTCTCATTGTTGAAGTGATAACATTATCACTTTACTCTTGAAAGTAAAGTGATAATCCTTTACTTTCAAGTAAATAGTCCCTTATTGGCTGTTATCAATCCTTCAGAAAACCTCCAGCAAAATCAAGGCAAACAGTGACACATCAAGCTGAAAAATGTTTAATTCAATAGATAAGCACCTTTCTATCAAGCCTTCCTCATGTTTAATGCTGATCCAGCTCAGGGCATGGCCCACCCTAGTTTGCCTCTCTCGGTTAATTTGAAAACAAAAAAGCAGGAAGGCACTACTTTGGATCCCATCAATGCTATTAAACTGGGGCAAGTGAGCATCGTGTCAGAAAATAGTAATAATGCAGCAATAAAATAAAACTACTTCTCTATCTCCCTTCCAAGATAGTGAGCAGCTTCACAGAATCATAAAAAAATTGGCTGGATTGGAGGGGACCTTAAAGATCATCAAGTTCTAACCCCCTGCAGGAGGGACACCTCCCACTAGCCCAGGTTGCTCAGTGTCCCATCCAGCCTGATCTTGAACACTTCCAGGGATGGGGTAGTTAGGTTTCCTTCCATCAGGTTTAGAAAGAGCTTTGAAAGCTAACAGGGACAACCTGGCAGAGTGTTTAACGCTGCTGAGTGCAGAGCCCAGCTTAGCAGGGCCACAAACTTCCCAGAGCTTGATGGTGCTGCAGACGCTGGCAGTGGGGTAGGTCTGACCTGTTGCAAGACAAAATGAGGACGTCAGTGTGTTGGGCAGTCTCTGCTATGATTTAGTACCCAAATGGTAAATATTGCCTTATGCAGCTGCTAATTCCCTCAATATTTGCTGTTGAGAGACAGAATCCTATTGACTTCACACAACTGGACAGTCTATGCATGATTGTCAATGTCTCACTATGGGAGAAAAAATGATTTTCAATTTACATTGTTGCAAACCAAAAGCAGCTGCTGTAGATCTACTGTGCAGGGAGAAATCAGGCTCTCAGTTTAAAAGCTGAGCTGCCACCCTCACTGTGGATGGGCACATACGTATAGTCATTCCACAGGATTTAGTTAACGGGTACGACAGCGGTAGGCAGCTCAAGCTCTGATACCTGGCACACCCAAATGAGCTGGCACTAGGATCACACTGTGGTTTTCTACGGACTGAGGCCTGTGTTAGTGAGCTTAGAGGCAGCTCCTTCCACAGTGTGGAGAAAGGAAGGAGTGAGATGGACCAGCACAGTTACAAAACCAGCACAATATGCAAACCCAGCCCGCAGTCCCTTTCTTCCAGTCTTGTTCTCCTGAGGGACTGGGGGGTGCTCCTGCTGCCTCTACTGGATACCAGCAAGTACCAGCAGCTCCACAGGACCAGCAAAGCAGTCTTGGTTTAGTCAGACAGCTGTGCTGCACACTTTTGATGATGCTGTAGGTCAGTGCCAGCTGAGCCACTGGACAAGGTGGCTGTGAGAGCTGAGGCTCTCTGCACTGCAGGATTTAAGCACCAATCTGCCCTGAAACTTTGCAGCTTCTTCACTCAAGGGCTGCTTTGTGTGACCGAGGAAGCTCTAACATGACACTCCCACAGGCAGCACCAAATAGCAAGGGAAATAGAGAGGGGAACCAGGACCACCCCTTCGACCATTACCCCACTGTCCTTAGAGAATCATGGCAAGAAAAATGGAACATGAGCTCCCTCCCATCGAGCTTCTTCATGGTGAACGTCCTTGCTGGGCACGGCCACTGCAGCAAGGTCTCACCAGCACTGTTCACCATTCCCTTGCCTGGGACAAGCCCACTTCCCATATGCCTTAGAGCTCCTTGCTCAGTGTGGACAGCCAAAAACTAGCAGTGTCTTTCAGTGATTTTAAAAGCCTTGTTTCTCTGCAGTCCTGTATTTCTGCTGAGGAGGAAACTCACTGCTCCTTCCAGGTTCCTGAGGACTTGCTACACCCCAGACGCTGAGGGAACTCAAAAGAGGCACAGGGCTGTGCTGGAGGGAGGGCTGGTGACCGCGTACTCCCACAGTGGCACTCACTAAAAGGGATTATGTTTCTGAAATGTTCTTGCTTAACATTCCTCAGCTGGACTTTTCTCAGTTACACTTTTATTTTTTAATGCTCCCATTTCAGACTTGAGCATTAATCTACAGGTTTAGGGACTTTGATTCTTCTTTGTTCTGGTACTAGGCACCGAAGACTGCCGTCAACAGACTTAGCAGCTGCTCCAGCAAATATTTGGCTCTGGGACATGAGGCTCTCTCACAGCCTTGCCTGTCAGACTGTTAGAGCAAAAGTGTGTGAGGTGATTAGTCAACTAATATATCTAATAAGGGGTTTAAGCAGCAATCCATTATGTTTAACAGTTCTGAGAATCATTTCCCTTTTAGTGCACTGTACAAGAGACGACAGTGCAGGGAGCAGTTGGCTGAGCATCCAATTCTCCCACCACCAACTGAATACGGCTTATTTAAGTTTACCATCAATTTTACTTTGGCATAATTGATTGCCCAGATGTGTGAGAAGCTTTTACATATAGCACAGCTCCTGCTGCTACATGCTTGCAAGCTGGGCTGCAGCTATGGAGGCCCAGGGAAGGAGCAGGCATTTACTGCAGCAAAACACGGATACACAAGTTCATCACTCTCTTTTTATTTCCCTGAAAAGGAAAAGCAGATACTGGTCTGGCTTTTTGGGATAAAAATGTTTTGAAATGTGCTCAAGCAATGACTTTTAAAGGGAAGAAAGGAGATTTGGCTTACACCTTCTTTTTGTTCCATAATTTGAAAAAAAAATCCAGAAATAATTTGTTGTAAAAAAGTCTCTCTATGCTTTTAAAACTGGTTCCATTAGGAAAAAACCTATTCCTCAAGTTATAGCACCCCAAGGGGGAAAAATTTTAGCTAAACTATATATAAATATGCATTTTGTTCCTGATAAAGTCTGTTTAATTCCAGCATCTATTAATATTTGGACAAAGGGATCTCTTTGTTAAAGCTCATACCCTTTCATTTTCGACAGGGATCTTACAGTGTATGTTCCCCATGGTCACCAAAAATCAAGTAAGGCCAACCTTTTCTGCAAATTTAACTTCAGCCATAACTTGAGTCCCATTCCTGAGTCACTACACGCACGATGGCTTTGTTCAGGAGGGAGGATGCTGTGCCTTGAGCTGGCTGTGCCCTGAGGTCCTACAGCCCAGGCTCACCCAGCTGAGCGCTGAGGCTCTCCAGTGTTTCAGGCAGGCCAGCACGAGGAAGAATTGATTGTAGCAGAGAGGATCACAGCAAGTGTCCCCCGGCGTGTATGGATGCAGCTGGGGACACGAGAGTCTTCGTGCGGTGCTTCCTGCTGCCACCCTTGCTTGAGGCCAGGGAGCTCCAGAGTTACTTCTCCAGCTCTGGCAACACAAGCGAGCTTGGCAATGTCAGCTGGGGACCATCAGCAGAGAGCTGTGATATTCCTGAGCAGGCAGAAGCAGAAGAGAGCCTGTCCCTGTGCTCAGGAGGAAAGCATCATCCATGGCCTTGCCTCACCTCACATCTCGCTGCACCATCAGACCATGCTCCCCCCCAGACTCAAGAGCCTGAAGGCCCAGCGTTAAAAAAGCCTCTTGCAAATCTAGCTGCAAGTAAGGAGGCAAGGGAGGTTTTTTAGGGCTTAATTTCTCCCTGCTGTGTCTACGTGACTTAATTGGGACAGAAGATTTCCAAGCTTCATTTTGGTGAAGCCCTGGTGAAATCAAGTGTAAAATTTGTAGGAGAATCTCTCTCCATCTAGCTTATATGAAAAGATAGCTTTCCCCCTGGAGACACTATTCAAATACCAGTACCTGCTGTCAGCTCATCAGTACCATTCTTATTTTGCCATACTAGCCTTGCATTTGGGGCCTGATTTGAGACCTATTAAAGGAACTCAAGCCTTATTCTAACAAGTAGGCCCTTAAAACACACCCAAAAGGCCATGAAAAAATAAAAATAATCCGTTCAACAGCTTTGCAGAGTAAATCTCAAATGTATTTAACACTGAACTCTTGCTGCAAAGCTTGTGGGGGGATAAAACAAACATGCCTTGGTCCATTGGATTGCTTTAATAAAAGGTTTATTGGAAATATTTTTGTGCAGACATACAACAGTCAACAATGCTGTTCAAAGCTACAAATTGTCTAAGTTTTCTGAACCTTCTAAAAATACAAGTAAATGACCTTCATTTGTATTCAGTCTGGGAGGGAAACAAACTCTGCTGTAATGCGATGCTGTATTTAAACTACCAGAGGACATTAACAGGACCTGAAAATGGTAACACTTCTAGAGGAAAAAACCCACACACCATTGCTGCTCTGCTGGGAGCCAATTAAACATCCCCCCACAGCATCACTCCTCTCTGCATATCCAGATTAAAACGTCCTCATCTGAAACAATATTTAAGCAATTCGAGTACAGATATGACAGACAAGTGGGCACATGGCTTGGCTCGCTGATGAAAAAGATGCTGTTAAAGATCCTGTCACTCAAGATGCTGAATATTTGACCTCCCAGTGCAACGGGCTGCACTTTGGGGGCAGGAGGAGGGACAGGGGGAGGTTTTCAAGTCAGACAACTCTTCCAGCACACACATGTACACAGTCCCAGAGAGCTTGGCTGCCTCATTGCTTTATAACTGGAGCCCTTTTTAAAAAAAAAAAAAAAATAGTTGAGCAACAACTTTGAGCAACTTTCCAGTCTATGAACTCTTGACGGTAAGAACAGCAAGTACCCTCATTCCTTTCCTGAATCAACAGATCAACCAGAAGGGCAGAGGAGAGCATATGCACTGTCTGGTAAACTCCATGTTTTCTAAGAAACCCTGCAGATGTTTTGAAATTGATTAATTTATGCCAAGACAACATCTGGAACATCTTCGCAGGAAAACCACCCAGTAAGGTAGTTAGAATCTAAAACAATCATGTCTTTCTGTTAATGTTGGCTTTTCCCCTTGGCTTCATTGCTCCATAATTACAAGGGTGCTGACCTTCCAGCTATGCATAGTGACAGTTTGGCAATGTATTAACACTTTTCTTCATCCTTAGACTTCCAAGTGACTGCCTAGGCCTGGGACCGCCCACACAGAATTTGTCATTTACCAACTTCTGTTTCTCTTTAGTAGCTACAAAGATGCTGAGGGAGAACAGACCCCTTGTGGCAGACTTCAGGAGAACTTGTCTCACCTTCTTCATACATAAAGGAAGACTTTGGATAAACACCACTACTCAGCTACTTTACCTTCTGTCCACACCACAAACGAGCAGGCCATGAATCCAAAGGAAACAACTCCTTGGCTTCACACACTATTACAAAGAGTTCCAGGTCCCCAGTTAACAAGACCCTTGCACTGGCCTGAGGGACAGGAACCGGTCCAGGAGCAACACCTAAGCAGAAGTCCCACTAACTCTCCATGATGGACTGTCAGTCAGGACTGAAGTAATTCCAGTGCTCGGTTCTGGTGGGTCCATGAGGCAAACAGGAGCCAGTAAACAATTCAGCAACCCTCATAACCCAAGAAAACAACCTGCTAGAGCCAAAGTAGGCTAAGCAGGGGGCACTTTGGGCAGGGACTAATTCCCTTTCTCCAAGCCCAGGATTCAGCTTCGTACCAGAGAAACTCAGCTTCAGGAGGTAACAGTGCTTCACAAGTTCTCAGCTGAGCTCTCCTCCCTTCTCAGAGCCACAGGAAAGAACCAAAGAATTCAGCTTTATCACAGCTTGTCAGGAATACCTGAGGAATCCCTCCCCTCACTAACCTCTAACAGCAGCAGTGGTCTTGGCCAATCTATTCTGTTTCCCAGTCCCTTCACCTCTCCAGACAGCCCATCCAAGAGCACATTCCTGGCCAGATAAACTCAGTCAGGCTGTCTAGGTTTCCTGCGTGTCATCGAGAAGCAATCACCTTTGGGATTCACTTGTGTGGCCAAGCAGTGCAGGGCACTTTCTGGTTTTCATTTGCCAACAAAGCTCAAAGCCTCCATTTATTTTACTGCAGCAACACATGGAAAAGGTACCCATATGGATTTATTTTGTGGTCACCTATTGTACTGACCTATCTTGTGGCCTACTCTGGACACACAGCTCTGGTCACAGATGCTGAAAGGTAGTGAAGGCTCTCTTGGGTGTCTACAGGATACTGGGAAGAAGTGAGTACCAGAATCCTTCCTGACAAGACAGAAGGAGTCCAGCTGTCTGGAGGCTGAGGAACATGCATCGTCAGTGCCCCATTTTTAGAAGCAAATTGCTACCCAGATACACCTGGTATAGCACAGACACAGCTAAATTCTGCTCTCCAAGCCCTCGGGGATTTCATACCATCACCATTTCTTGTTAGACTCAACAGACTCAACGGACACAAAGAGCTCTCCTGCAACCTGACTGAAGTTTAAGGCATTGATACAGTGTGATGTTTCAAAATTAAGGTAAAATATCCTCCATGCTTAACACTAATGAGAAATCTGAGAAACCCAAGGCGCTTCTCAGGGCTGAGCATCCACTCAAGGCCTGCTCTGCTTCTTCAAACCTGAGCTGTTAGAAGTACACTCCTTAGAGCATTTAAAGATTAAATTAAGTCATTAACTAGAAAACCATTATTTATTCAAGGGAGAATGTAAATACAGTATTACTAGTCTTCACTGATAACTGGAGGTAATGTGAAAACAGAAGATTTAGTGAGTTAGCCCAAAAGGGCAAACTAAGCCTGCCGGACAGGGACAGCGTGAGGACTGTGCACCTCTTGGGCTCTTGGGCTGTCCACAGAGGGTCAAGCTGCACGCTGTGTGGCCTCTGGCCATGTCCCCACATTTTACACATTCACATAAATAAAGCTTTCTCTGCTTTATTTATGACTTTATTATTATGAGTGCCTCCCAGCAAACTCACTCCAGTACATGCTGTAAAAATAATGTAATCTTGGTAACAGAAGACTTCCCTGCAGCATCTGCTATGAGCTGCTGGCTGAGGCAGGGGAAGAGACTGCACAGTTTTGGCATGCAGTAAGGGGTGTGTAGTCTAGTGAACTGCAGATTAGCGAGGCTTGACTGTTATCTTAATTTACAGCCCATACAGCTCATGTTAACTCTACACACATTTTTAGATACATTAGCAGCTTAGTTTGACCCAGATATTTTATTGGTTATTCGCCATTTCTCCTTGACAAGTTATTACTGACTTCCCATTCTAGCTCCCTGAAGCAAGACCTGAAGCCCTGTCAAGGAAAAGAAAATGTCAACAGCCTTCTCAGCAGTGCTCAGAGCAGCTCAGGCTCCCGCTCGCCAGCTTTAAATTGCTACTAGGCAATCATTAAAGGAACAGCAGCTTCTATGCAAGCTGCGATTATGGTGTTATAAAAAGCAGCAACCAGAGCCAAATCTAATTCAGGAAAATCACCACCTCCGTCTGAATATCCAAACCCCTCTCCCTTTGGTCAGTGCAAGAGAGCTGCTCAGGAAACCCTTTTCTGATCAAATCTCAGTAGTTAAGTCTGGACAGTCAGGCAGAAATGCCCCATTCCTTCTGCTCCGATACCTTGTCTAGTTGATAACATTTTCACACAGCACTTTCAAAGGCTGCTGTTACTGCTCCATGCATTTGCCCTAATGAACAAGGAATTCTGTTGATGCTGAGCAGCTGTCATTCTCCTTCTGCTAACACAGCACTCGAACACACCTCATCACTGCTCATCAAGACAAGCAACTCCAACATCCACTCTACAGCATATTACAATACATTAATTCCCGTAATGACTCCAAAGAACAGGAAGAATGCCAGGTCTTGACCTGGGTGGGTTCTACAGAATTAACTCAGCTAGAGATTAAGGCCATACAGTGATGATAAAGTCTGACCCACCAGCGCCAGTGTCACATACTGTATAGCCCTGTGACAAATCCCATGTGCAATTCCCATTGAGCTGACAACCAACACATGTACCTCAGTCTCAGCCACCATTCACTCTAGGGAGGGTTTTTGTTTGTGACACACACTGACCTCAATTTACAGGGAGGTCAAAATGATACAGCCCTTAGTCTGCACTAATAAAATAAATCACATCAGACGACAGCTGCTCCTCCCTAGCATCTTTCATTATGTTCTGTAAAATTTTGTTGCACTAAGTTAGGAACAGAAGAAACTCCAGGACCCCTTCTATTCTCTGCTTAACACATTTATGTGCCCTTCTTCATTATGCAAAGGCTTTTAAAAGTTTTTTTTCTGCAGCCTCATGAAAAGCCTCCAAATTGTTTACATGCCAATGTTTGGTGTGTAGCTTAGAGTACAAAGGCTAAGCTGATCTCATTTTGCCTTGGTGGGAAGTTAATTTTCCTTGTGTTTTTACAAAAGGAAGAAACAATTAGCAGTTCTGAGCAGAGGCTTATACCACACATTTCCTAAATAGATTTTGTTTCTAAATAAAAGGAAGTGTTTAACAGGTTATATCAGTATTAAGATTAAAAAGCGCCAGGATCAGGTTTACTCCCCCCTTATTTATTCTCTGCACTAGTATTTGTGCCTTTAAACAAAATTCGTCTCCCAGAAAATACATACATCCACACTTGGCCCCTTGATATTCATGCCGATGGCAAAATTATTTGCACATTTTCCTTATTGCATAATTGTCTCATTAGCACTGCAGAAAGAAGGTGGTGACTTTTCCCTCTGTGCCATCAGCCTAATCCAAAACCAATCCTGACTGGTGCTGCAGGAGCAAAATCTGTCTTTTCTAAAAGGGGACTCCGACCCTCTGAGGTGGCACTGGAAATTGAATTACAGCACTTGACTGCTGGCATTTACTCACAACCCTCACAGAAGATTAAACCAGTAGGCCAGGTTGGAGCTTTCCTTTCCTTTGCTAAACATAAACATTCATATTCAAATTGCTTTCGGATATATTTAAATTAATAAAAAATTCTGGATGATGGTCAATAGGGCAAAAAACAACACCAGCTTTTTAAATACACAGATGTAGTATATACATTAACCACGAAGCCTGGCTTAAACACAGCAGTATTTACTTTATACTATTCAGAAACGTGGCTTGGCAACTAAAATTAATAGAACTTGTCTGGAGGACAGCATAAGCTTTCTAAGAGCTCTTTCAGCTTTAACGTATGCCCCAGGTTTTGCCTTTTTTTTTTTTTTTTTTCCCCTTTAGAATTCCAGTCTATGCAGCAGCATGTCTGTCCCAGTGGCACAGCAAGGCCATGGAGCCAGCATTCCTTCCAGGGCTCATGAGTCTGAGTGTTTCGGGAAGCCTGTTGATGGATCAGATCTAGAAGAGGGACTGGTTTGGCTGAACAAACAAACAGCAGGTCTTCTCTTCACAATAGCCCACTCTGTGTGTGTCCATGTGTGTGCATGCACGTGTGTAATCCCTTCCTGCCCTCCTTTGCAAACCTCTCTTACCTGGCCAGGGGAAGGCTTCTAGAGGGTTATGCTATCCACCTCCCACGCAGATGTACATCTTATCAACATATCTGACAAGATGGTACCTTTAGATTAAAATTCTCACTGTTTTGTTCTACTGTTAAACTGGGCATGGTGTCATGGAGGGAAGTCCCAGGCTACATTTGAAGTGCACATCCAAATACATCATGAAGCGTTACGAGGAGGCACCTAGTTGAGTTCGTCTTTGTGTACAATGCCATGCACTCGAGACAGCTGCCCTGCCAAGCTCTGACCTCCACATCCTGGCTTTGTGAGTAAGCTATTAGTTGGGTTTCAGAAAGCTAAGATAGAACCCTAATAAATCCTGTAAGAGGGCAAGAAATATTCTAAGATTGCTATCTTGAGTTATTCTGTCGTAAGAGGGCAAGTAAGCATTTTTAGCTACAAACTGTGTTGCAATCAAAAATTTTACGCCAAATGGTCTGTTAAAAATTTCAGCCAAATTAGTAAACAGTGAACACAAGAAGGAGTAAAGTCTGCATGCAGTTGTGTGCACTTGGTCTGTGTGTAACAAAACAGGAAATCTCAGCACCCCATTCCAATTAACTGAAGGCTGATTTCTCATAGAACATAAATTTTCTACTTTTCCCCCAGAACAACCTTATGCTGATGTTTTAAATAGTGGTAAAACATTGGTTTTAGTTTCACACCTCACATAGCACAGTCAAATGCTTCATAACAACATAAACAAAACTTTAGGCAGAGCTTTGCGACTGAAGTCAAACAATGATTTCCCCCCACAATATGTACGCAAGGTTTGTAGGGAGAATACAGAAACTTGTTGGCTAAGGCCACAGAAATGAGTTCTCTGGTGTTTTGGCTGCTGCTGCCAAACCTAGTCAAGAATGTGTTAACAGTGGATGCATTGATCCAAATCTCATTATTCCCACCACCCATCAAGTAAAGAATAATTTATTCTATTTCTGTTCTCCTTTTGGTTGTATCGTAGGATCGAACAACTTGTGACTGGGAAACAACACCGTGTTCTTCTTGAGAAAATGCATACCCATCTGAAAAAGCAAAGGAAGAAAAGAGAATTCAGTCACTGGAGTTGAGTTCAAGAGCACAGACCACTTTTAGGAACAGTATAGGCATCACTGAAGTTATGTGATTGAGACTGCAACCATCTTGATTTCTGTGCTGTGCTTCTGACACTTAGAGCTGCGCACTACTTTGCCCACATGGCACAGAAAGGGCGTCTGCTGCCAGCTCCATCCCTCTGCTCCCCTCCCCTCCCCAGGCCAGGTCAGTGGACACAGTCACCAATGCCCTCTGAGTTAACCTGATAAGCTAATAAGATTGATTTGAACACACTCCCATAGTACTCCCATAGTGGCAGAGCTTCCTTAAAGACTTAAAAGAGAAGTAGAGATTTGCATTTTGGCTTGGGTCCTCTACAGTCTGCTTGATAACAGCAGTTTCTCTGGAGAAGGGTGGGAATGTCTAGCCCACAACTGGATTTTTCTCACATCTTCCTCTTAATTCCCCTCAGCATTTTTTTTTTTAACAAGTTTCCAAGTTGGATCTGACAAATGACACGGTGAAACTCTCTATTGTCTCAGCTAGTCACTCATATTTTGCATAGAGCGAACACACACATTCTGGAGGTCTCTATTTTGTTAATCCTGCTAGCTAGCACAATCCTGTGGTCTCCCTAGAAACTACTCAGATGAAAATAATCACATGTCTGATTTCTTTTGAAGTACTGTGGACAGGCAAGTGACATTTCTGATAGCATCTGCACAACACCACAATGCTGGTGAAACAGTCACAAAAAAACGCCAATAGGCCAACACGGTGAAACAGCAGACAGACTTGCAGATGTGGCCCCACAGAAAATTCTGAATGGAAATCTACAGTAAAGGACGGGAGATTTTTTGATGCCCTGAGTCACAAGCACAACAGGAAATCATTGCCAGTAAATGGAGGGGACTCAAACAGAAATACAGTCACATTGCTCTGCTGGTATCTCCCTCATGGAGTGACTGCAGGACAGCAGGAACCTTGATTTGACTACATGACCAATCATCCCAGCATGCCATTTCATTTTCCCTGAGCAATTCCATGCCAGTATACATCCTGCTAGAGAGGCACAGGTTTGTTTTTCCTGCCTCTAGCTGAAGGTTCACAGAATACATTCATAAAATACAAACAGTCCTTTGGAAAAAAGTATGTCCATACTGGATCACTGCAAAGGAAATATGACGTACAAAACAGGCTTTCATTTAAAAAGGGTAGATTCACACTTAAACAAACACCTCCAGTGGGTTTGTTCCCTGTGAAGGGCCAGCATCCTGTTAGCTTTTTTGGCTAAATTCTCCATGGGTAAGTCAACTTGGTCAAAGACCACAAGCTAAAGCCCTAGAAGACTGAAGCCCATGTCCCATTACCTGATTTGCATTGAGATGGTTTTGCCATATTTACTTATCCATAAGATCATCCAGCATAGTGGAGTCTTCAACTGCTGTAACTACAGCAAATCCAGCACTGACCACACCAATCAGCCCCGGGTGTTATCCTCCCGTGACCGGCTTATTCCCAGTGCTAGCACAGGCCTGTGGACAGCCAGGCAGCCCAATCACTCCACAATGCCGATGCAAAATTCAGTCAAAGAAACCTGTTCACCACTCTCACACCAGTAGAAAACACCTTAATACAGCAAGAAATTTCAGGCTAAGATGATCTGTGATTAAGAATACCAGGAGTATCCTTACGTCTTCATGTCCTTCATCATTCCCAAACTACCAGCAAAGAGGGTTTTGTGCATACTTCATGGGAAAGGGCTGTGACCCCCAAGCTTCTCGGCTGAAGCTCAATATTTGGCAGATCCTTTAAGACTTTTTCTGTAGATCTCTATACAGGAAGATGAGTTTAGATTACACTCTTCTATTCATGTTACAATTAAAACTGAACTTCAAGCTGTTCAGGCAGCTGACTGTGCCTTGTGGAATCAAAATGCTGCAAATGCTTGAGTCCCATTTGCACTCCCCAAGCAGCTCTACATTTCCACTGTTTCCAGACCCCATCCAAAAACAATGAAAGTTTCCATCTGTCAGTTACTAGGGAACTTTCCGGAAGTTTGAACTTCTCCCCCAAGTCCAGTTTTAAAACCACACCTATGAGCCTGCCTTGGGAACAAGGCTCTCATTGTTCAGCTGTCCTGCAGCAGCCCAAGGAAGGAGCACATTTCTTTGGAGCTTTCTGGGCACAGCCCACCCACCCTCACAGAAGGAAGGACCTTTGTACTCAGAGACTTTCTATTAATGGAGGAAAGGGGCACTTTTGAATATCTGTCAGTGAGGCTCATTTGTTAAAGAGGAGATTCACGTTCTCATCAAATCTAAGGTTTCACTAGTACCAGGTATTATCAGGCAATCTACTGAATTTTAAAAGCATCCTGTTGGGTTTTCGTAAAGCTTTGATATTCTATTAGCAGATCAGAATCTACTCTTCCATTAGGTCTCTAATTTAACACACTCTTCTTCTGTTCACTGCAATGGCTGTTCTGGTCTGGGCAATGCTGGACTACAGCAACCATCTCAAAGGGTGAGCCTGAAACACAGACAGCAACGTTGTGCAAGCTCAGCAGCATTCTCATGGGCAACAGCTTCCAAGACCAGGACTAGAAAGGGTCCAGAGGGCTCATTTTATTCCAGAAGATCTCCTCATGGAAGGACTGCTTACAGTTTTTGTCACTCCAGGCATTTATTTTAGAGGCCTTCTACTCTTTGCACTCTCCTCTGATATACCCAAATTGTCTGTCCTGGGATTTGTTTATGTCAACCAGCAAGAGGGCAGTTCTCACTGGCAGCCCATCAGAACCCTCACCTGGTGCAGCATTTTGCTAGTTCATACTGCAGTGGTTTTATGGTTTAGTACAGTCCAAAGTATAAAATGCATCCTTTTGCTTGCCTTTGGAGAAAAATGCCCAGATTCAAATCCGCTAAAACTTTTAGGGGGTTGGGGAGATGTGAGGGACTTTTTTTTTTTTAAATCTGTTTAAGGAAATGTTGCTTCTTAGATAGCAAAATTCTCTCTGACATAATGAAAATTAACATTGTGGTATCACTTGACCAGCCAAATTCTGTCTCTTGGTTCTGCACAGTTTCTAAGGAGATTTGCTGTGATGTCACGGTTCACATTTACCAGTTAAACAGTGAATGCTAACTCAGCTTTGACTTCTTCAGCATCGTCTTCTATTTAACCTGGGAAAGGGAAAGCTGCCTAAAATCTTGAACAGTTTGACTAATGCTTACAGAAGTAATTAATTTCTCTTCTGATAAACTATGCCTGTGTTTTCTTAAGGACTCAAGAGGAATTCCTGACAAATGGTCCTATCTTTTTAGTCTCAAATACCAACTTACTGGTATTTGCATGCAGAAAATAGAGTCAAATGCCACAGCATCAAATTCTTAACCAATTATTCCTATTTCTTTTTCTTAAGTTGATCTTAAAAGACTGCAACTCCACCTAAAAGTCAACAAACATGTAGGTTGGAAAAAATACAGAATGTATATTATATTTCAAACACATGCAAGATAAGAGGAAAAAGAGTTTAAAAAGCATCTCAAGTAGCTCCCCTGTTGTTTTTCAAATAAAAATGCACCAGCAGAAAAGTGAAAGGAAGATGATGTCTGCTAGTGGAGAATAAATGGTGGGATTAGAGCCCTCAGCATGAACACATTATTATTATTTATTATTTGTCAGCCCCCATACTGTGAAATGAACCTCAGATGACAGGTGCTTTTTCTCCATTGATTAATAAGGTGCAAACCATATGCTGCATTCAGATTTGCTCCATGAAATCACCATATTCTGTCAAAGGAGGAGGGATTTTCTTTGCTAGCATAGGAAGCCTGGGCCAAGTGCAGTAATCCTAACTGAGGCATGGCTGTTGGTGTTTCAGGGGGAGTTCTGCCAAAGCAGTGCTTAATGGGAGCAGGACTCAGCTCTATTTTTAAAGAGCATATTGAGACAAATGATAACTGAACACCAGCTGGGGCATTATAGGAGGGAAACCACACTAGAGGGATGCTGTGGAATTTTCCTTATAGATGGAGTGTACCCTTCCCATCCTCTGGGGGCACAGGTGATACAGGTCAGTCATGCAGAAGGAAAGGGAAGGTCAAGAGCCATCTTTTATATCTACAGAGTTTGTCTAAAGGAGGTGCTATTTTCACAAAGTCACAGCAATAAAAAAGACACAAACCTAGATGGAGACCTGGAGAAAACCTCACTGCCAGCAAACCCTCTGAGGGAGACTTTTTGGAAATCATTATTGTTCCTTCCCTCAAGAGTGAGCCCCACAGCAAGCTAAAGGGAAGAGTCCAAAGCCACATCTGAGAGGAGCCTGGTAGCACTTCCTGCTCATTCTTAAGTGGTTTCAGAAAGCAGATGGCAACAGGGAATGACCAATTTCACCAGGCACCCTCACCAGGAGCTAAACCAAGCCTGGGGGGCAGTGTTGTCACCACTGCCTACAAGATTGCATCGAGATGGTTTTATGTTAGCACCTAGGCTTGACAACCAACCATATACAACTCTTCCACTGAAGTCTCTTGACAATGCCATCCAAACAGGAGCTTCACACTTTACTTTTTTTTTTAAGTTTTCATAAACTTCCCAGAAGTTATACTGGTAGAAAGGAACCATGTGATCTTTGACAGTACAGCCAGTAGACAGATTTCTTTCATGCTTCTGACAGCTCTACACAATTCAGGAACACGAAAACAAAGAGCAAGAAAAATGGCCATGAAGGTTCTCCTTTAAGGACATACCCTTCCAAATGGACAGGGACTACTCTCCAAGGCAGCCGCTCTGAGGGAGGAGGTGTTTGAGAGACTAATCCTGGCTGGCACTCCCATACGGCACTGCCATGGCTCTGGCTGCGTGGCTCTGTTGCCCACTTTGGGGGCTGGATCTGCAAGAGCCAGGTGCTACATGGGAGCAGCCCAGCCATACACCATGCCTTAAGGTCTTGGGCTGTGCTAATGCTTTTGGAGACAGGCTGGCTCACCGACAGAGAGTTAAGGGAACGTACAGAGTGAGCTTCTGTCTCTTGTACAGGGCTTTGCAGCCTTACCTCAGTCAGCTCTCTCCCCACCACTGACCACTAGTAGTAGCCCAGAAACTCCCTGTGAGATTTTTCTCCTTTCCATGTGACTGGAAACAAAGCTGTTTAGGCATTGCTTCCTCCCGAAACATTTGGAAATGGTTGCTGTCAAAAATAACGTAATTTCCAACCCAGTACTGCATCTTTACAATTTGTGCTAGGAAATTTAATCCCATTTTCATTCCTTGTTGGGACCAAGGCAATTAATTTGCTTAAGCCTTTGTCAGCTCCAACTAAACCAACCATTTTCCTGCTTTATATGCAAGCAACAGATTCTGAGTTGAAGTCACAAAAGCAATTTTTGGTCTTCACAGCCTGGGAATTTAGGGCCTGGTGGAAACATATGAATAGTTCAAAACTTCAAACAGAGCACTTGTAGTGTGATTTAAGATACTGGCCCGGCATGTCAAGGCTACTGCCCTATTCATCAACTCTTTGCTTTGAAGATTTCTAGCATTTAGTAAACAGTTGTACAATTTAGGGTTGTGAAAACAGCACATATGTTCCCTGGATTTCACATGGCCTTGTACATACAGCAGCTATGCAACACTAGAAAATAATATTTGACAAGACATGACAGAAGTCATGGATACATCACAAAAATCATCTTTCAATCCTAACAGCTTCACAGCCAAAATTTATGTTCATGTGAAAAACAGACTGCTGATTGTAACCTGGCCTGACTGGCCTGACTCATTTCGCACGTAATCATTTGCATTTGTAGGGAAGCTGGTTATCCAAATTAGGGTTTATTTTGATCTCATTTTTCTTTCCCAATAGCTGTTCACCTACTAACAATGTGATGATGTGTTCTTTGAGACTAAAAGCACATATTAAGTCTGACTAGTTACCTCTGGTGTATCTCCTTTCTGCACTGCTTTGCAGATTTCACAGACTGTGGTAAGTCTCCACAGCAGACTATTTTGATAGCAATTTATTTATGCATTTTATGGATTTCTTCTGCCAATCATTGCTTTTGGAATCGCCTCAAAGAACGTCTTTGCATGCCCAAAGCCATGTTGCTATCAGCATCCCTGGCTCCTTTATACATAGGATTAAATCCTGGCAGGAATATATGGTCCACAGGGCTGCTCTGCTCACTGGCCTCTCTTCCCAGATATAATGGGATTGATTGCTGAAGACCCTACATCCCTTGACAGTGATGGCCTTCCAACGGCTCTGTCAAGGACAAAGACCATCACTGTCCCACCCCTTCTAGTCAAATACCCTCTGGAAAACAGTAACACCTCAGGCATTTGGGTTCTGAAATCCCAGCCCTGCCTCCATGACCTGAGCCATAACAGTTCTGCTACAGAAAGTGACACAGCCAGCAACGAGATTTGACTTCTCTGTGATTCTTAAGCAGTCAGGGGTGTCACTTCTTACTGCAATGGCAATACAAAACCCAAATCCTGAGTGTCTGCCCCTGTACTACTCAGTAGTGCACACTACTGAGGGGGTTATTTTCTTTGCTAAATGAGCCTATTTTTACCACCAGTTTCATCACAAGAGAGACTGCATTTTCCCACTAGAAGGTGCTGACTGGACTCCCTGGTCCCTCAAGACAGCACGGTCCTTCAGTGTATCTGGCCTACGGAGCTGCTAGCAATGATTTTAAATATAGAGGAAGCCTTTAAAACATTGACAAAACCCCATCAGGTCCAGCAGATACAACGCCGGTTCCTCCAGGAAGATGAATAAATGGATGACTTCTACATCAACAAGAAATGTGATTGAAGCAGCAGTAGTAGCCAGTTGCTTCTCTTCTCCCAGCAGCAGACAAAGAGGGAGAGGACAGAGGCAACTCTGCAGGCCGTGGCTTTCCTCACCAGCAACACACAGAACCCTAATGGCATCCCTGAAACATCACTTTATTCTCAGCTAACCACAGCTAACGTGACATTTCGTAAAGAAACATTTCTATTAAAGCTAGGCTCTATCACGATGTTTATTTTATGCAGAGTTTTTGATTTTTAGACTATTCTTAAGACTATCAGAATTCCACCTTTAGAGAACCTGCCTACTGGGGTTTTATTGTTTGGGCCTGTTGATTGGATCCTAGGGAATTAACCACATTTGAGCTCCCCTTGCCTAGGGCCAGATACACTAATTCCACTTCCAAATGTACGCGTCTTGCTTGGCAGCTCAGCCTCTGCATTAGATTATCTCTACCTACAATTTAATTAAAAAATAATCACCGTTGGCTTCCCTCATGTGGGGCTGGCGCTGTGCAACACGCGCAGACGTGAGCCGCTACTTACGTGATACACTTTGCTGGACAGAGTGGGCACGGAAAAGGCTCGGAGGAGTTTTCCTGCCGAGCCTTTTTAACAAATGGTCACGTTCGTTCACGCTAAGGGAGACAGAAAGAGAGAAAACACACCAGTGAGTAACCAGATAATTTCAAGGTAAAAGTCAACTGTATTTAAAGTACTCAGCAGCTTTGACTTTGTCAGTATTAAAGGTGGTGGTAGCATGAAATAGAATTTTCTCTTTCTTTAAACTGCACATTATCAAGAAAACTCTCTGATAATGGAAACTCCTCCTTTCTAAGGACACTTTGTATGAGTCTGCTTTTGGTTAATTCATCCCTAATATTACCATCATTGTGATTTCTGAATGCCTGATGCCTCTAAATTATTACAAACCATATCAGAAGTCTGACATCGAGTGATATGGAACATTAAGAAGATTTCTCTTTAGTATTATGCCCATGAATCACAGCATCCACAAACTGCCTTAGAGAGAAGGAGCAAAGCATTGTAGCTTAGCACAAAGTAGAAGGCTTCTATCACACCTGCAAAATGGCCTGAAGCAACCAAACGTAGGACCCATAGTTAATTCTGCCTTCTGAAGAATGCTCTCATTTTAACCTCCCATATGGAAAGAAAACTTTCTATCCAGTTTATTTTATTAAAAACCCCTTTGGTTTACACAGTTCTTGTCAGAGGCCTGAAAAAATTACTGCTGAATTTACAAAACCTGAAAATACAAACTTAAGGTGAAAGACACAGTACGCTTACAACAGGTTCAACATACCTACAAGAATTATTAGAGGCAGTCTCCACTTTGATTTTTATAAAGAACACAACACTCATTTCATCAAGAACTTTATGCCCAGAATTAAAAAATGATGACTAAGATCCTGACCTTTCAAAGCACTTAATTACGTATATGAGTCCCACTAAATTCAATGGGGTTTTAAAATAGTGTAGGCCTTCAAATCTCACTGCACTGGAGCCCCAAGCAACTTAAAGATCAGATTATTTTCAGAAAGATACTGCAGTCTACTTTAGATCAAAGTTGTCCATGATGGGTCTGTTTTTTCCATCTCACCCTTATTCCTTACAGTGAGATGGAGCTAGTGCATAGAAGGGATCTGTTTGCTGGTACATCAGCATCTTTGCAGCATCTTTATCCCATTTGCACCACATTTACACTGTGTCTCAATTTTCACAGTCTGCTTTTTCTTTCACATCTTTATTCACAAGGAGCAATTCCACTGATTATGCTGCAAACATGGATACACACCTGAATGCCAGTGCTGGTATCTTTCTTGGATTAGATTAAAAATTCCCATGCATTTGGTGTATGAAATGGAAATCCCAGCAAACACAGCTGCTGCTGTCGACAAGCTAACAACAGTTTTAAATAAACAACTCCCTTTCACTGAAGCAGTTTGCTAACTTCAATCAGGAAAGTAACTGAAGAATCTCCAGAGATGCGTGTAATATGTAATCCAGCCATGCAGGCTTATATACCACTTAATAGTCCATTAGGGTAATAGCCAGGCTCACAGTCCTCTGTTCAGTGCATAGTCAGGTGTCCACAAAAGAAAGGGTGGAATCCTTCTCTTTTTCCTGTGATCTCCAAGCTCACACATCTGAGGTAGAAGCTTGTAAAACCTACGGACTTTTCCTTAAAATCTTTACTGTCAGCATTCTCAGACACTTGGTCTCTTCCCCTCCTTCCCTTGGCACCACAGAATCACAGCTGCAATCGGTACGGCAGGTTGCTTTCCCTGACAACAGTCAGTAGTATTCCCTTAAGATAAAATAGAAGTTGGTAATAAATTTGGAAGCAAAAGTATTGATTCCAACTGAGTTTGTCAAACACAAACAAACTCTAACAACTCTTGGCTCATGAGACCTGCATGTGTTCAAAGAAGAAAGGATCACACGTTTCCATTAAAACCAGGGTTACAGCGTGAAAGCTTCTAAAAATCTTGGAGGACACAACTGCTTAAAAAACCAAGACTAGTTGCTGGCTGTAAGAAAATCAAGTACATACAGAAAGAAGCGTCTACCTGCTCCAAGCAAGCAGCTTGAAGGAAAACATGTACTATTAAGAATCACCAGGTAAGGGTGATGTAATAGAAGGCACAAAGCAAGACATGAGACTCTCTAACCTTTAACAACTTCCTTACAAAGTTGACAGCCTGCAGAACCAGCCACTACCAGTGCACGTGCAAGCTAGTGACAGTGCTGCACTGTACAAACTCCTGCTGACTGCAGAAGGCTGCTGGGTAACTTGTTAGTTTAGTGAAACACTGCCTGAACATACTGCTGTCCTGTGAATGACAGAAGTGCAATATTTGTTCATGTTCTGCAGGTAAAGAACATGCAGAAAGAGTCTTCCCTATCTCAGTAGGAGGGTGATTTACAAAAAGGCATCTTAAACCAATCAAAAATATTTGTTCTAGGGGACAAATGAGCAATATTTGCCACAAAATTCTTACACTGAGAAGAAGCACAGCAGAAAAAGGCACGAGGAAAAATTCTTCATCTGCTTGTCTACCATGCAGCAACAGATGAAGTGCAGGCCAATGATGCTTAGCTCCTCAGGCTTCTGCACACAATGTGTGGAGGAAAGTGTGCTGTCAAGGGACCTCTGAACAGGAGCAGCCTATTGCAGCTCTAAGAATGCCAAAGCTACACTAGCTTTGATATTGCTAATTATAGTCAACAAATTCAAAACTGAAGTCACATCTGATTTTCCCATTTGGAAAATTGTATTGGAATGTATCTACGCAAAAAAAGAAAAACTCATGGTGGAATTAGAGCACTTGTGGTCTAAATATGAGGGATGACTAAACAGAGTGTAAGTCAAGACCAGTCAAGTCCTATAAAATAAACTCTTAATACACAGGGGTTAGTGCAACACAGTTCTTCTGAACTGGATGAGTATTTGATTTACTAACAGGTATTAGATCTCCCACTACAGACCCTGAAAGGAAAGAAAAGTGAAGTGGCTTTCTTAACCATCAAGTGTTTGCACTCATACCAAGTCCCTCTGCTTTCAGAAAAGGTTTCTGCCTGCTGCTAACAGACAACAAAGTCAAGACTTCTCAGTCTGCCTCACACTTTGATGCAAAACTAATGACAATAGTGGACTCACAGGCCAACAGGTTAGGCCTTGCTCACAGAAATATTGCTTGTAAATAAATCCCAAGCATTAGCCATGATTTTCAGATTTAATTCGGCTTTCCAGTGACTGAGCCAAGGCCTAAGCACTTCCCATGAGGTCTAAGGATGGCATCTTCAGATGCATTGAGGCAAAAGGATGGGAGATCATGAGATCACACTCTGAATACTGGACAGTTGTGTTCATATTCAGGAACTCAAAAATCTTGTCAGAATGGAAGAAGTAATAAACTCAGACATTCTTTTGTGAGTACTGACATGGAAAGCCACAGTGAAACATGCTTTAGCTGGTTAGTCAGTGACCTCCGAGGGAGTAAGGGAGGGGCACCATCAATCTGTAATTAGATGAAGGACAAAGGACACAGATAAAATGCTTTCAACTAAACAAATACTTGATTAGAACAAAAGCTATTAAAAGGTCCCAATTCTGAGGGCTTCTATGAAAAAAAAAGGATTAAAAAAAATCGTTAGTCAAGTCAGCTAAAATCAGATTTAGTTGCTATCAATAATGCAGAATACCTTAGGCCAGGAATACCTTTGTGATGGCTTCATAAGAGGGTCAAGATGACTTCTGCCTGCCTGGAAGTCTGTGCTAGCAACATCACACAAATTCACTGAGTGAATGACAAATCAAAAGGTAAACTAAAGGCAACATGTTATTTCATAACAATGCTTTCAATTTCATGAATAAAATGACTCTTCCATCTTCCTATCTGAATTGCTCTAAGGTGTCAACAGAGACCTTCATTTTATTTTTGTGTTCTCTTCTCATCCCTCACAAAAGCAAACAGCCCTTAAATCTAGGCAGCAAACATCTGGCTTTACACATTCAAATGAGGTGCATCAAAACAAACAGAATAATTCAAAGCTGACCACAAGGTCCTGCTGTCTCATTTGCTCAAGTAATTAAAAAAAGATGAGCTTCACCACCAATTAATCTACTGAGCACTAATTAGTGTTAATGAGGATTTGTGGTATTTGGTATAGCTTGACCCAGAATGTCCTCCTGAGTCCACTAATTGACTGGTGGCAAAAGCAGGGATCACAAAGACCGGAAGGTTAAAGTAGATGCAGGTGTCTCTTAAAATTGGATCTTCCTTTAGAAAACACACGCATAGACCAGTTAAAAAAAATAAAAAATAAAAATTCAGAGCCCTCCTTCTCTTACAAGAGCTGAATTCTTGTTTGTGTTTTGTTACGATTTGCTAGAGGAGATCCAGAGCAGAAGCACACCAAATAAGCAAATACACTCAGTTGCCACTGGTTTTAACTCACTGCCCTTCTGGATTATGAAGAACTCAGTCAGATACAGACACATGAAATTATTTGGTTTGTTTCTGCTTTTCCCCTTTCCAGCAGGAAGAACTGAGGTACTAGTGAAGCCTTACCAGGGCTGCTAGAGATGACACAACTAAAGCACACAAGCACATTTCCCAGCTGCTACCCCTGCGTCAAAAACATGCCAAGAACCCATGGCAGAAGCTTGGCTCTCCAGTGCAAGATACTCAGTGTCACGGGTAAGCCCAGAGGACAAGAAGGCTGCAGCTCTATCATCTGAACACCTATGAAGCCCTCACTCTACTGCCTGCAGGTGCAGCATCACTGATTCTTCTACCCTACAGTGGTGCTGCAGCAGACAGCAACAGGTAAATCATTGTACAGCTTGGTTTAAACCAGAAAATCCTCCAAGGCTTAGGCTGAAGTTCTGTCCTTAACTCCACAGCCTCCCTCCTACCCAAAAGTATTTTCAAAGAAGCAGCAGGTAAACCCTTGTTCAGTCTCTCAGCTTCCACTGCCACATACTACGCTAAATACAGCCTGAGAAACCCTGGCTGGCCTGCATTACTCTCCTGTTGGAAGAAGCATCCTCCAACGTGTTGCCCTTGCACTGCGACAGCGAGGAGGGGAGAGAATGAGGGAGGGGAGGAAACAAGTTTTTGCAAAATATCCCATGTGGCTAAACACGAGGTGAAAGACTAGGAAGTTTCCGTCCTTGTCATCTTTTCCTGTGTATTAAATTTTGAGGTGAAAATAGGATACTCTTCTCTCTCTTTCTAAATTTTATAATTAAAACATAATAATTGGTCTCTTCCGTACATTTCAAACAATAACTTACACAAAAGTTTGCTGTTTCTTGCTGACATGTTTCTGTCACTGAAAGTCACATCAACATAAATTAAAAAGAGCCAGAAGAAAGGTCTGAAACAGACCTCTCCAGCTTTGATCAGTCCTAATCACCAAATCCTTTAAAAGCAGACTGTTGGTTTGCATTTCAGTCTCCTGGCTCTCAAACTCCCTTACATGTCTTCTGAAGAAGAATCAGAGGTTCAAGCACAATGGCTTCTCCCCAAGTATGACCTGGCATAGAGGGCTTGCAGATCCCTCTGTGGCTGCTAGGACATAGCAGGTATTCCTGAGGATTTATTCACAAGTTCCATTTCTCACCTTTCATGCAACGTAACACTGCATGAAGGTTTACAGCACTGATCATAGTTCTGGCAGACAAAGAGCAAGTACTGTATACCAGGCAGAGGCCACTGCCACACCTTTGTAACTGGCCAGAGGAGACCTATTTTTCTTCCTCAGACACTCTCCACTGGATGAGGGCACTCTCCTAGAACAGCCACAGGCCTTGGTTTAACGTGTTTTCATTTAGTTCAGACTCAAGTGCATTACTTGAATTCACATACAGGAATTGTTAGAAGTTATGCAGTGGGCAGAGACATAACTAGCATAGACTCATAGGCTTGGCATAAGGAGAACATTGAAACAACATTATTACAGACCAGGTATTCAGAACAAAAACCTGCAAATCATCTCAAATGCAAGTCACACTAAGGCTGAGGGTTCAGCAGAACTCCAACACCCAGAACGTCCCAGGGCTTGGACGAAAGGCCTGACTGGCTGAGAGAGCAATTGTACCTCCATCCTCTGGGCTTCAGAGACATCACGGAGAGGGTTTGCCCTCCTACAGAACAGCAAAAGTAGCAACGAGGGACTTCTGCTGTCTTCTCTCTTTCAATCCAGAAAGAGGAGATGTTATTTTTTGTTATCTAGCATTTGATTACAGGAATGTTTTACTCTGAGGTCAGAGTAGGAGGTCTTTTTAATTTAAAAGGCAAACAGGCATTACTGATAATGAAGCTGCAGTGTAATCAAAGGAAATCTCTGGAGCATTTCACAAGGAAGTGTCTGAGGCATATAAACAGTAAAACAAACAAAAAAAAAATCAGCATCTTCTTTGCAGAGTCAGCGTCTACAAACACTGCTCCTTAATCACTCTGGATCCAGCTGAAATAGACATCCCAAACCATGCTCCTTTTACATTTTACTGTAAATACTCAGAAAGCCATTAATAAAAACCCACTACTAGGAGACCAAAGGGTGGCCAGGCACAAACCACAGGGTAATAAAGACAAAGCGCTGCCTGTGCCACTTGCAGGCTGGGAGGTACCAGAAGTTACCTGTCAGAGGTGACTCCCGCAGCAGACAGCCAGGCTTTAGGGAGCACCAAGTCCTTGCTGGGGAGAAGCTGAGTTCTTATGCCCTGCCATGGTGCAGCTCTTCCAAGCCTTCTTTAGTGCTACAAGCTCTCCTCCAGGTATTCCAAAGCACATGCGAAAGCCACAGAGTAACCTTTCCTCTTTATAAATTGTATTTGACATTATCCAGCCAAATGTTCACCTGATAAGCATCAAATATATCTGGATGTGCGGCCCTGCAAGGCTCAGTTGGAGCATACGGAGAGCAGCCAGCTCTCCAGTCCATGAGGACACGGGGTACTGAGCTCAGCCCACAGGCTGCTGCAAGCGTGAAAAGGTTCAAGAGAGCATCAGCACCTTCAGCGGCAGCTCCATGGATGTTCTTGTGGTGACTGATGGCTATAGCAGCTCCTGCCCTCACCAGTCAGTGGCAGAACCTGACAGTGCTCCCCACACCACCCCACTTCCCTCGGCTCACGCATCACATGGATCCAAACAGTGGAGCTGATCCAGCTGAGCAGCTGGGGCAAAGATGGGCCAGTATGACCATGGCTGGTAATGAGTGGTTTGGAAAACTATTAAGCCAATCTTGAAGCCACATTAACAGAAACCCATGCATGCACGGCCCTCACCAAAGCCCTGAAGAAACACTGTTGTTACAGCTTGTGTTTTGGCTTGGCAGCATGCTACCTCAGCCAAACAGCAGCTCCCCCTCTGCATCCCAGAGGTCTGCACGAAGGAGCACCTGCAGCTAGCGTGCAGCAGCAGCGCCCAGGGCAGGTGCACACAGGTCCACCCAGGCTGCCACATCACCTTGCACTTGTGGCAGAACCACCCTGCAGAAGCTGATGGAGGCCAAGACATATTGCGAGCTTCAGCCAGGCCCATTTGCAGCACACAGATCATATATAGGGTTCTGGGGCCAAATTCTGTACCCTAAATCCAGAGAATCCTCTTCAAGTTGGTCTTTAAAGCTGTATGGCTAAAAGCAGGACAAAGCTTTTCCTTTTCACAACAAGCAAAGATGATTTATATTTTCTTTTTTCATTAACGATGTCTTAAGGCAGAAAAGTCAGAGTTCCTTTGATTCCTAGAATCACTTAGACAATCTATTCTAGGCTCTATTTTTGAGACTGTTACTCCTAAATGTCTTTTAAAGACTACTACTTAGAATGATATTGGGTTTGCGTGGCAAGTGGTAGTGGGAGGCTACAGAGGTGGCTTTTATGAGAAGCTGCCAGAAGCTTCCCCCATGTCCTACAGAGCCAGTGCCAGCCAGCTCCAAGATGGAACAACAGAGCAGGTTTGATGGGCACCTAGTGTCCAGTGAGGGTGAACCCACCATAAGAAGACCAAGCACCTTTAACAAATATAATCTAAAAATATCCGTGCTAAACATCACATGCCTCTCTGAAATGCAACAATCCTAAGAAAATAACTGGTATCTCTCTCTGCCTGAAGTACCTTCCATTTCCAAGCACTGCACGCACTAAGCATATGTAGATGCATTTCTTGGGGGGGGGGTGGGGGGTGGGGGGCAGACATCATTGACAGATGTCCTAAAGTCAACTAACTTAAAACTTAAAGCTGCCCAGTTTTGCCGTCAGCCTTCCTAAAACAGGGGAAATGACCCAATTTAAATGTCTGAGAAGCAGAAAAGGCTAAGTGTGGCTCTCTGCTTTTCAGCTATCCTCCTTTTGGTATCAGTGCTGTTAACTTCTTGTCCCTAAGTGCCTCACTTTGCACTTACTCTACTGGGTGCTCGGTCATATCCTTTACAGATAAGGTGGCAATATAGTTGCAATTATAACATTCTTTTCCCCCTCACTCATTTTTTCAGAAGTAGTCACCTCGGAGGGTGAAGTTTTCCATGCTTGGTCTCTATGTATAGATTTTTTTTCCCGGTTTGGGGTTTCTGTGTGTGGATTTTTTAAATTCCAAACTTATTGGTTTAATAGAAGTTCACTTACATACTTTCACTGAAGTTAAGATTACTTCTGTCTTCAAAAACTATAAACTCCTCCTATCATCTTTTTTCTTGCTTTTCTTTATGGAAAAGTAAAGCTAAAGAACAGCTCAGGGCAACAACAAAAACTGATGAAACTTGAAAGTGTCATGAATACAGTTTAGAGCACAGCCCAGGACATTCGGTTGAACTGAAAAAAGCCCCCAAATTGCTCTTCTTTAAGCTTTTAAGTATTTTTCAATTGTCCACAATTTTCTTGTTCATGCTATGCTTAACTTGGCACTTTATTGCAGATCAGAGAGGAGAATGCAGACTGTCCTGCCTCTCTTCTGAGACTGGGTTAGCCAGCAGAGGAGTCAGGGTCCAGGCAGACTGCTGAAGCCATTAGGCTGGAACAGTTGTTATGGAGCAGTTCTCCTGCTGTGCAGCCTGGAGGGAAGATTTCTTCCTCCCTCCCCTGTGGAGATCCTCAGTGCCCAACTCAGTAACTCAGGATTAGGCATCAGAAAGATTGGCCCCTTAATCAGTTTTAACTCTCATCTTGTAATGTTCCTTTTTGCTAATCTTTCTTTTCAATTTACAACTTAATTTTGGCCTTTGTTCTGATACTGTACCTCCATCAACTTTGACTTTGATACCAGATTTGCTCACAGCTCTAAATCCTTCCCCAGGTCACCAGGTTTTAACCCTATTTGTGCAATGGCTCTCCCTCAAGGTTACATGATAGGTTCAACCAGGATGGGAAATAATTAATTGCACTGGAGAAGGGGAATGTCAATTTTAACTGGCTTGCACTAGCAACCAGGCACTTGGGTCCCCAGCGCCAGTGGGAACATGGTAACTCCCCCTTCAGCCCTCTAGCCAGGCTCTGAAACCCTCTCTGTCCTCTGCCCCTTCCCAGCTCTGCCCCACAGTCTCCCCAAAGTGGAATCAAACCTAGCAATTCCAAGTGCCTCACACACAGGGGTTAGAAACGTCAGAAATAAATAGTACATTTTAAAATGAGGAAATAATGTGATGATTCCTTACTGATACAGGACAGAAGGGAGAGAGAAAAGGACAAGTGTAGAATAAAACAAAATTATGCATTTTCCACCTTCCATACATGAATGTTTACCATATGGAATCAGAGAATTAAAAAAAACCTCACTGATATCATTTTATGTGCTTTTTGCTAGTAAAAGGAGTCTAATATCTTTTTACTAGAAAAGCTGCAAGGAAAAATCATAAATATGCCAGTCACTTTCTTGTGTATGGTGGTGGAGAAATCTTGCCTTTCCTTCCCAGAAATGGTGTGAAGAACATCTGGAAAAATTGATAAAAAAGATGCTGAGACCTCAAAACCCAAAATACACCTCTCCCCTCTTCAACCTCATTTTACGCTCAGCTGCACTGTATGGGCTGGATTCAGATCACAGTCATGCATATCCTGAGTAAATACATTGAAGTCAACACATTCATGAATTTGGCTCCAAACATCCAGTGCTGTTTAACCAGCTGAAAGCATAAGATTGAGTTTGATTCAACTAAGATTCATTGTACCTGCTAATGCAAAGGCACCTTACTGGCACGGTCTCCCTGTTCCAGGAGATGTAACTTGGAGTGCATCTATACAGAGTACTTTGAAATACAATGAGCCCAAGCCTCATTCCTCTTGATCTTAATGTATAAGCTCGCCTCTTCCCTCAGCAACCAGGAGATCAGGTCCTCACCACATTCATGCATTTCTTAAAAGTTAGCTCTGCTTTACCATTTCTGCTTCTGCCAGTGCAAGGCTGAGCCTCTGCCACCCAGTTCTGTGCACAGCCACGAGCCCAAGGCAAGTTTCCCATGTTCCCCTCTTGCTCCTCCCCAGGGACCTGCGGAGCAGGGAAATCTCCACGGGTACCCATGCCAGCTCACTGATTACCCACCAGGTCATGCAAGTATTGAAATGAGACAGGCACCTGCCTTCATACACCAAATGAAACCAAGGCTAAGACAGATAATACAACTCGCTCTCAGGGTGAGAGCTGGTCATGCGCTTTTCACTGAACCAACAGGGTTAGATTTTGTGAGAAGCACTAAAATGAAGGAAAATCTACACCAGTGTGTCTCCTTGTTGAGGCAGACAATGGAGAGACTGTGGGGAGCTGCTGTTTTAGGTGCAGTGAAAAAAACAGTACTTGTTTTACGAAATGGAGATGAAACAGGCACCACAGCCATCACCAGTGGGTGTGTGAGAGCAGCAAGAATAAAGGGGCATACTGAAAAGTGCTGTGCAAACACACACTGCAGCTATACCTCGCTAGGCCTGTAGCCACTTCCCTTCATCTTTGTTCAAGACAAGACTCTGCCTCCCAGATTTCTGACTTATTTGAAGAAATTCCTCCCAATACTTCAGTGATGCAGGCACTTTTCTGCAACAGCCCAGAGAGGTCCTTCAGCTCCTTGTAAAGTATGTAAATCATGAAAGCCACACTGTTCTTCAGTATCAAATAATCTAATCCTGCCCACCAACCAATTAATAACAGGACAGAAAAAACAACTAAAAAGCCACTTTCAAAGGGAGCTCTCTGGCAATTCCAAGACAGAGAAACCCTCTGAAACAGGAAATCTACTGTCGCAAAGAGGGTGCTGCACAGCTTTGCTCACTCTCCATTAGCTGGCCAGTGGAGCAATAAAGTGACATGGGTTTCCAAAGTAAAGTTTGCTTTGGTGCCTAATCAGGCTTTACTCCACCTGAACTCCTGCTGACTTCAATGAGAGGGTAGATGGAGTGAAAAGTGAACGAGGACTTGAAGGTTTGGCCCTTTATGAGCCAAGATTTAAGCTGTAAACTTACTTAAAGACACAAAAATCTCTGCAGCTGAACTCAATGCTGCTTTTGAACACAAACCTCGTTTGTTTTCTTTGTGTAAATCTTGCATGTTAACATGATTAAATCTGCTAGGCAGGTGTCTCCTCATGTCCATGTTTGCTTTGGCACATGAGCTGCCCCTCTCACCTCTCCAAATTAATGAAAATTTAGTGTTAAATCCCGCCTTTTGTTACATGAGAGTGCCAGGGAGCCCCTCTCCCTTCCTAACCAAGGCGGGCTCATGTCACAGCTGGGCTGAAGTCCAGCCTAGCACTGCCAGGTGCCCAGGCTGAGGAGGGCAAGTGCAGGTACTCATCTTCCACAGGCAGGCAAGCATGGCATGGGATCCGTCACAGGCCCTCACTGCACACTCACTCTCCTGCTTCTCAAGTTATTTCTAGAGTTGCCAGTTTTCCAGCTACGTGTTTCCCCTGATGAATTCCCTGCTCCTGGAATTATCTGACTTTGTGATCACCCCAGCTTCTACAAAACATAAGTTTTTAGCTGTCCAGATGAGACATACAAAGGAGTAAGAGCATGACCCGTTACAGCTCAAGACTACACACACTTACTATAATCTCCAAGCATCACTCTAAGGCTATTTGCAAGGTTTCTGGGACCCAGCTGTAGTGCCCAGGCTGCTGACACTCTGCCCTGCACAGACCGAACACCTACCCTCATCTACCACTTGCCTTGCTGTTTGTTCCCAGCCATTGGCAGGGCAAAAATGTGCGCCTGCTTTTTTAGACCAATACAAGCAAATTCAATTTTAGAAACTGTTCAAAGGGGTTAAGATTCAGAAAGATATAACGAGCACTAGTAAAGACATTTTTTATTAACCCAGAAAAATGTGTAGCAAGAACAGGTGTCAGGGTGAAGATCCTCTAAGATAGGATATGGATATATAGGTATCAAGTGGTACACAGCTCTCCCAAAACTCCTTACCCAAGTGCAGTAAGTTCCCAGGTGATATCTGCCCACATTTAACAGCAATTCAGCAGAGTCACAGCTAACAGTTGGCATCCTGTTGTGCAAGTCTAAATGCACTCACTGCTTTCTGGCCTTTGCAAACTGCTTTTTGTTTAGCAGATTAGTTCTGAACATTCAGATCTTGCACCTCATTTTTTGTCTAAGGTCTAGGAAATTATAAAAGCAATTAGCTCCCTAAATCCTTCTCTTATCTGAAATTGGGTGTGAGTTTTTTGTTGTTTGTGAAAAACACTGAACCAAAACAGTGTCCACTATGTAAGCCAGGAAAACAGACCCGGATGACAGCCAGCTTATCTTCCACAGCTGCCTGAACAAACCAGTACCTAATGGGCATGTTTTCAGGAACACCTCCAACCAAGGACTGAGGTGACAGACGGACTCATGCAGTTTCCACTAGAAATGAGAAGAGTCCCATTACTTTCCCTTCCTGCACAGTGTCACACTGCCACAAATATTCCAAGAGCAACGGGGCTGCGGGCAGGAGGGGAGAGCAGAGCATGCACCTTAGCACACGTTTCCCCCAGCTTCAAGGAAATTTTTTAAAAATAAAGAACATGAACCAGAGAGACTAACTGGAGAAAGTTCCTACTCTATTTCTTTCCCACCCTCACCCTTCCCTTTGGACAAGCACACGATTTCTAGCAGGTGTGAAAGAGCCATGAGACAAACAAAAGAGATAAAAGACAGAACAACTCTGAAGAGCAGTCAGGCCACAACACAAGCACAGCACACCAGCTCCTAGCAGGCAGAGGCACTCTACCATTATCTAGTTCACAGATGGACCACCCAGAAAATCTGGGAGCAATTAGGAATGAGAACAAACAAATGCATGGAAAGAAGGGGGGAGGGAAAATGAGGGCCAGAAGGGATTCCTTACATCATCTCCATGCAAGCGTTTCGAGAATGAAGTGAAGCTATATGGAGGAGGAATGCAGATGAAAGAGTTTGCAGTGAGAATGCAATAAAGTAAAAGGCTATGAAAACATGGAGTGTATGAATGAATTACAACATGGACATGAAATTTACAGGAAGTCAGGACAGTGGGTAAACAGAGAAGAAACCCATCAAGTTCTTGGAGACACAGACATGCACACACAAACAGATCAAATGCTGACTGTCTCTCTCTTGCTGTTAACTGCAGTTCAACCCACCCTGCAACCCAGGGATGCACCAGGCACAAAGCTGACTCATGCTCCTCTCTGACTGTCATTAACTGGCATTACCTACTGGCAGGAAAACACAAATGCTACGAACCAGCACCAACATAATCTCACATAATGTGCGTGGATAGGAACCACAGCAACACTCAAGCAGCCCACAGAGTTTAGACCAGAGCCATGTGCCTGGGAACCAGTTTTCTGCTGGTTTGGTTTCCACTTACCTGGCATCTAATCCCACTATCAGTCAGCACCTCACAGCACCAGGTTATACCTTTCTTGTTTGGGGATACTGACCTGATTTTGGTACCAAGTGCTTTGGCTTCAACTGATTTCAAAATGACTGCTCAGCCTTCTAAGAACGAGGCCCATTACCTAATTAAATGTCTGATATTAAGCATCTTTGTTGGTTATAATTGTGGCATAGAAGGTTGCCTTTATTGCTGCAAAGCTTGCTTTCTCTTTTTAAATCATTTGATGTGCAGTTTGGAACTTTTACTGGTGAGCACAGTTTATAAACTCTGTTTTCGTTGGATCCAAAAGTTGCAGCAGAAAAATTACTCAAAATAAAAACTGAAGATACCAAGTGTTTTGAAGTGATCCTAATCAATAATGCTGTGTTTACTTTGTCTCAGCCGCTGAGAAGCAAACTCTGGTCACTAAGGACATCTTATAAACACATTAAAGTTCACACAAGCATTTTTAAAAGCTTCTCAGTTTACCATAATCTCAGTAAATCTTGCCTGATAATTTTCCCTAAAACCAGTCCTTATTAACACACAAATTCAGTTGAGGAAAAAAATCTACTATCTGCTTGTCTTAGCAGCAGCTAAAATATGGCAATTAGTTTACCTTAGAATAGACATCAAAGGCTCAAAGGATGACCCTGCCCCAGAAGAACAAAATCTTTTAAAAGCCCCATTCCACTCAGTTTGCTAGTTTATAAGGTTTGCTAAAATCCAGTTTAATGATCATGTAGTTTCTTAGCAAGTCATGTGGTGCCATATTGTGTAAGGAACAGAAGAGTTAGTTTTAAAACCTTTTTGAACTTGGGGAGCTTTTCCGACCAGCTGATGCAGAACCACATTCTGAGATGGTAAATGAAACTGTTGGATGCAAAAGCCTCACCATGATTTTCTTTAGCTTCTTTCAGAAGACACAAAAGTTCCCACACAACACATACTCCCTCTACACAATGAAAGGTTCAATAATAGCAATATATTCAAGTCCATATGGTGTGGTTATAAGGGAGAGGCACAACGAGAAACTGAGAACCCTGAAGGCAAGAGCCCTGAAAGCTGTAGTGAAAAAAGCAAAAGCATAAAAAAAACCCTTAAGGTGAAACTAAATAAAGTACTAGGGCAAAATGGATTAGCCAGTTCTCCTTTTAGCTATAGTCTTTATATCCCAAGCTGCTGATGGTTCCCTCCCCTGACACGGTTATCTTTTTCAAAAAAATTTTTGGATGACATAACAAAGTGCTTTCAAGGCCAGTCTGCCTCAGTGGCCAGGTAATAGCACTACATGTTGCCACGCTCAGTCTCCAACAGAGCCTCACAGCAATAATGCAGGAGAAATGAAAATGGAAGGGCTGGTTTCAGTGGGGTGAACAGATGTATATGAAAGGCAACAGCAATAAATGAATAATACAGGAGAAGAAGCCTTAGTAGCCTGTCTACAATCAGATTTTAATGGTGAATGAGAAATAGGAAGGGGAGAGGAAAAGAAGGGTCTGGTTTAAACATTTAGCATAGACTTGCCTCTTTCCATTACTATCACGAAGCATGGCTTTTCCCAGCTCTCTTGTCTTCGTTTCCAACTCCTGAACTTGCTCCAGCAAAGTTTTATGGTAGGTATGCTTTGCCCTGTACCACAAGGAAAAAACAAAAACAAAACAAAAAAGCCACGTGAACGTTTGTTTTAATACAAACCCCCAATCTCACCTCTCAGGTGAGAGGCACCAGGGCCTTCCCTTGAAGGATTTGGGAAATAAAGCACCGTGTATGCACGTTAGTTCAAGTTCACAATACCTGGGAAAAAAATACATACAAAATGAGAAATCAGGACGACTTCAAATTAAACAGAGCTCAGCCACTTCAACACAACACTCAGCCCCTAACGGAGCAGCAACGCTGTGGGGCTACAGAGACTTGACACCACTGCCGTGGGACTGTTCAGGACCCGGGCATTCAGACAAAAGAGCTGGGATTCATTGAATATTCATGGCAGTAAAACATGAATCCACTCTGTCTTTTGAGCTACGCGTGGCACTGCTCTGAAAACCAGAGGAAAGTCTCAGCTAATAATTACCATTCAAGCCCCTTGATTTTCATTTATCAGTCTCACATGACTGGAAAGGTACTTCTCTCCTCAATGAACTTCCAAAATGACAGTAACAAGACTGGCTGTGTCCTGCTTTTTCAGCCTGAGGATTCAAAGAGTAATCCATGCACCACACAGGCAATCAAAATTCAGAGTGCAGTTTAGAGTCCTCCATGAAGAGACTTGGGCCTTTCCCCCCCACCCCGAGATTCACCTACTGCTCCAGGGCTATTACACCTAAATTACACTGATATAGGGCAGACAATTTAGTCCCCTTTGTCTTGACCTGTAAAAAGCAAGAATACAAAAGGCAGGGAATCTTTCTCACATGGGCAGTTTTTGATCAGCTTCCTCTTTTGTGCCACTTAAATGAGGACAAGTGTCCCATGAGAACATATTGATTTGCATGTGACTGCACAATAAGCCTGAAAACAAGATGGGGCCAAGTCGGCTGAGACACTACTTGCTTCACAGCATTAAAATAATATTCTTCAGCTCAAAGGTGGCAAAAATTTCTTTACAAGTTTTATAAAAATCTTACACGCAGACATTAAAATCTTTAGCCAATGATATAAAACAATGTAAAACTCCCTCTAGCAGAAAAATAACTGGTGTGTATGTAATTAAAATATAATGAAGATGCATTTATTTTCAAAAAGTATGATATTTATTGCTCTTTCCATGGGGAATAAGAAACAAAGACCACAAAATCTTTGCTGATGTTGTTTATAATGACAGTGCCTTGATACTAATACTAGGATATCCAAGTCCTCTGGTTCTTATGTCGCTGAATTAGGCCCCAAATATCTAAAAATGAGAAGCTAAAATGAAAACTACTTTCAAAACACATCTGCATTTAAGAGAAAAAAAAAATAGAACAACAGAAGATGAAGCACACCAAAATCGGAAGGTAAATATTATAAGGATGTACTTAGAAGGGTATATTGTTAAAACAAACCACCAAAGGTGTATGATTTGCAACTCCAGCATACTGTGTCAAAAGAAATGAGTAGCAAGGATATTTTTAAAATGCATAATGCTTCAGCAATGTGAGATTACCAACAGCTGCACAGAAATTAATTAGATTCAAGTTGCTATAACTAGTTAGGCTAATGATTAGACTGGTCTCCTCTTTGAGGAAGGGAAAATACAGCTATTAAAATGAGAAAGCTTTGAGGCTATTAATTTTTAGAATCTTTTCAGTTGAATTCACTATCATACTCTTTAATTTAAATAAATACACTGAAATTTTGACCTTGAAATTTTGACCTTCATCTCTTCCCTTTTAAAGAGGTCATACCTACTACTGCAAACTTCAAGGCTGTTTGGAATTTTTCAAATCCTTTATAACCAGTTTTCCCCACTGACAAGAAGACAGAAATGTACAAGTTATCCAATCTCTTCCAATGTCCCATGTTTATCTTTCCATATGCCATAAGAGATGATTTTCTCTTCCCTTAGGATGAATATTGAATCCAAAATTCGACAGAATGAATCTTGATCAACAAGTCCAGTTTGTGCAGCACAGCACAAGCAGGAATGGCACTGATAAGATACAACACGGAAGAAATACTGTTGGCCTGAAGTTGGGGATAATGAAGTGTTTTGTAAGTAGTGTGAAATGATGAAACACGTGGGCTCTTCTGGGGCTGGTAGTTGCTATGCATTGAGTCACTCCTTCACTTGGAAGCAAGAGCATCCATGGAACAGTCATTAATCAAGTATTTATCAATAAACATAAAAATATAAAAAGGTCTGAGCTAACCTATCCACACGTTCCCTTGAAAACAAATACTAAAATATGGTATTACAATTGCCTCAGAGTCTGGGCTTGCTCCTGTCGAAATCAACTGCAAATATTCCATGGACTGCTGGCTACAGGACTGGATACTTCACGACTTTTTCCCTACAGTATGTTATAAACTTTTGATGCACAGAAATACAGGTAGTATTCTGAGCTTTTAGGTTAGTACTCTACAAGCGGCCCTAGATGCATAATCAATCCTCAATAAACAAAGAGATCTTGTGTTCACTGTTATTGCTCAGCTAAAATTTGAGGCACTACATAAAGACAACCTCACCTTTACCTCACATGCCGGCATATTAAGATCAGGCACTGTAAGAACAGGCAAAAGGCTATCTTTGTATTTTGTGTGGCCCTTCCTCTTCGAAGCCAGGGAAGTGCATCACTTCACTGGCCTACAATATTTAAGGGGTTCAGGAGGCCAGAATCTGCCAGGGAGAAGCATGGTGACATTCATAAATGTTTCTCAAACATGACACTACCTCTACTCTGGCTCATTTTCCTCAGTACCGTTTTATGAGTCTTGTATTCCAGAGACTGCAAGTATATGCAAAGATGGGAAGAGCTCCTCGTACCTTCTTCTCTTACCCTGCGGAACTGTTAAGTGCAAACTGCTTCTTCCCCATGGTAAAAAAAAAGAGTACATGAAAATTTTGGTAATGATTGGAAGGCTCAGGAAATTTTTAACTGTAAAATAAGCACTGAGACACCAATTAGGAATAAATTCTTGCCCTCTTGCCTGATTTTGCTGGAATACATGCTGCGTTTTTATGATTCCCACATACCTCTGTGAGTCAGCTATTCCAAGACTTCCTAGAGCCAGTGACATGTATTCAAGTGACATGTGCCAACTGTGAGGGAGCACACACCTTATAAAGCTCTGTTCATTGTAGTGGTGGCACAACTAGGATTTTTACAAGGCAAACCAAGGCACTGAATTCAGAGTAGCAGACCAAAGTTAACAACGTATTGCAACCAAGCATTAATAATAAGCTTCCTTCTCTTTTAAAAGAGAGTTTTCCACATTTCCTTGATTCATTTAAAAAGGAAGGAAAAAAAGGAAAAAAGAAAATAAAAAGAACTGGAGCTGCAGGGAACATGGGAGGCAAGTGATATGTTGACAACTGTAGCCTGTGTGACAAAGGAAACACGTTCTTGCTTCCAGCATTAAAAATTTTGATAGTAGATGCAGCACACCAGTTTATAAACAAAACATTTGTATATGTCTGAAACAGACTTTCCAATCAACCTTTTTCCAGACAAAATCTCTGTGTTGTGTTTATGGCTTTCCGGCAGTATTTTGCACTGAAATTAGGCATGTACCTTTTGGGTCATATGGATGTTCTGTCTGTGGACATGTGCTTCATGTCCAAAAGAAACTGAAAGGGATAAATTCCATGACCATGAGCAGTCAGAGCTGCTGGAATTTTACGGCCAAAACCATATTCTACTGAATTACAAAGAGCAAGTGGTGTAACCGCTGCTGTGGAAATGTGCCAGTTGATTTCCAGAGGCCTTAGGCTCCAGTTTTAAATGGCAAGCCTCTTGGAAAGGAAACAGACCTTTACTCCTTCCATATGGCAGTGCTGATAGCTGTGTCATTTCATTTATCCTAGTTAAAATGTTAACGGTGTTAATTTTTCAGTGATGGCTCAGTTAAAAAAAAAA
>WEIT01019063.1:0-19050 GCA_013389985.1 Dryoscopus gambensis | reverse complement strand
AAAAAAAAAAAAAAAGTCCTGGTCAGAGAAGAGATTTTTTGCCTAATGTTGACAGGAGCCTGCTGTTTGAAATCTGTTGGGAAAATATCTAGTCTATCAATCATACACGTTTGTCTTGAGAGCTTCACAATCTCTATACATTCTTGGTCTGAATGACTAAAAGGATTATGTTGCTGAGATTTCTTTAAGAAATATTAAAGAACAGGCTCAGTCAGTAACAGAGTTTGAAATGACTAATAGCTGAGGATGAGCCTGCCATGGTCTGGCCTGTTTTACAATTCATGAGTCATTTTTGCTAAGAACTGATAAGAACAGAGGACAACTTCAGGACACTCCACTACCATGAAAACATTTTAAAAACTAAAGAGTTTTTTTCAGAGTTTTAACAAGCAGGTCCCAGACACAGTTAAGTGTCTAAATTTAAACATTTTGGCCTCAGTTTTACTATTCTAAAGTCACTTGCAATTGCAGAAGTTTAGTGAGTGCAACAAAATACCTTCTGATGTGCTAGACTATTAAATCATAGTTGAAATTTTACATTACAATACCTAGTTTTAATTTGAGCAGTCCAGCTTGTGAAAATTAGGCTGAGGGACAAAATCTAAGAAGAACTTACTGACTGGTAGATTTGCCTACTACCAGTTTAATTTTACTGTGCTATCAACCCCATATGAAATAAAACCAGATTTTCTGATCTGTGCACATGACTTATCTTTTATGACAGTGTTTGAAATGTGCTGGTGTTTGGGAAATTTTTGGGGTTTTTTAGTATTTTCTGCATTTTTCGGTAAAGAAGATTGGTGAACTTGGCAGCGTTAGGTTTACAGCTGGACTTAATGATCTTACAGATCTTTTCCAACCTAAACGATTGTGTGATTCCAAGAATCTTCCCTGAGTGACGAACAGCTCATTCTGGGAGCAAAGTGTTATGTGTTATGATGCTTTTACTGTGAACCTTTCTGAAAAGTAACAAGCTAACTTGCATTTCCTCTTCATTCCAGCCAGGATCTGCCTTTTTGCCCAAGAGTTGGAATGTCCTCGGCCCTCCTTGCACAAGGTTATTATGTATCTGTGTAATAATACCTTCTTAGTTGTCACACAGCTTTCCAAGGGAAAGGATGGAAGGTTTGGTGCTTAAGACACTTAAAAGTAAGCTGAACAAAATGCCACAAATTCTAAATTAAAATTATTACTTCTGTACTTCAAATTGCAATTGTAGAGAAGGTAAGTTTTTTCCCTTTAAATCCACGTTCTTGAAAAGCTTGCCTTCTGCAACGCTTTGAACCACAAAGTTTTGAGAGAAAGGGATTACACAGGCTTGTATTTCAGCAGTTTGTTCCTCCTCTCTGGGCAGTGAAGGTACCATTAAGACTTCACTTCAAACATAAAGTGCAGAGTATTGCTCTTCTCCCAGTTCAGTCTTCAAAGACTCGCTGCTGAAGGAGAACCTAAAAAGCAGCTGACAAAAGAGCTGAGAGCTTACTGGATATGGATTAGAGTGCCACATTTCTACTTTCTGTCTAACCTTAGTCAGACTGAACAAATTAATTGCTCCATTTTAAGGAAGAGGAAATCTCAGATGTCCAATTTAATTTTACCTTTAACTGAAGAATAGACAACACAAATAATCCTAAGGTGACACACCTTCATTACTCAGACATGACCACCTCCTTCAGATTTAGGCCCAACTATTCATTCTCTCACACTGCTGGGTGCCATGGCAGGTGAGAAATCACCCACATCACCTTTTTTCCCTTCCAAATGAGTACCACTGTTTTGCAATCACTGAGAGAATTCAGAGTTCTTTACAGAATGACCCTGGACTGGACAACACGAGAATAGAGAATAATTTCTATAACACCAAGAGGACTGGTTTGGGACTTACGCTGTCCATGCCACGTCTTTAACAAGGCACGCAGTGGGCACAAGAAACAAGCCAAACCAGAAGTATCCACATCTTAACACCATTCCAGCCTGTGAAGAAAACAAAGAAATAACTGACGGGTATTTTCAAGCCATTACATGTTAAGTGGTTGTTTACAAGCAAAAAGGTAGTGTGATGGCATCAAACTGGTACTGCATCCATGACCTGGGTGATGTTGAAATTTAATGGTGAGCCAATAATTAACAAACAGCAATGGCATTTTTCATCGCAATAATTCCCTATGACCTCAAATTCCTTAAAAATTTCTGAAAAATCAAGCATTTTGACCAAATTCCCCAATGATATTAAGTTGTGGATCCAGGCAGACACATTTTTAGTCATGAAGAAGAGCACCCTAAGTATATTTTGCTTACAGTTTTGACTATCTTTTGTGCCCTTTGCTTACTCTCTATTTACTGTCTTAGATCTCTGAGCAGCATCAAATCGACATGAAAAGAAATACATTTCTCACTAAAACATTTCAGTCATATTCCACTTAAATACAGCACTTCCTGTTCAAACTACTGCTGCCTGAAACCCAGGGTGGGAAAGATTCACTCCTGTCCCGCAAATGGCTTTTTTTACAAACAAAGAACTCAAAGTTTATATTCGCGTTTTTCTCACTGTTGTAATGCTCGAAGAAAAAGCTTGCTGGGATTTGAGAAGGAAGATATCTGGAAACCCTGCATATCCCAGCACACAAATAACTATACACAAAGAGTTAGGGAACGAAGTTGGAATATGGCACTATTTACAGAAATGCTACTTTAGATCATTAGAACCTTTTGCAGGTAAATTAATGGTGATTAAGGTCCAGGTTTGCTACACAGAAGATTCGAGACAACCTCATCACCCATTCCATGCAGTACATACACTTCCCATTAGAATTGTTAAGTTCTGCTGCACATTAGAAACAAAAAGGATTTTTTTTTTCTTGTAACTACTTGTGTGCACCACACAACTGAAACAGAGGCTGAAAGGTTTCAACAGAATTTCCAGTGTCTAGACAGATTTTGCTCTCTCATCAGTTATGGACACTGCCATATCTCTTTCCCAAAACCTTTACTTCTCAATATGTTTTATGCCACATGCACGCACCTACTGACATGTCAGCAGTGTAACAGCAGCCTGGCTGGCTCAGCTTTGCCTCACCTCTGTGGCACACAAGCACTGCAAGCCTGCAATGCTGAAGGTGTCAGGGCATGGTACAGATAAAGACACAGCTGAGCTACAAAGGAAATGGAACTACATGAAACATCTACTAGCCTTTGATATACATTGGAGACAAAATCTGTAATTATACCCCTCGTAAGATGAAAATGATTGCTCACAACAGAAGACTTCTACCGCTTGCTACAGTAAAGCTCTTAAACCGAGAAAAGCCATCACAGTGCTCTGCTAGGATGTTCACCAGTAGCATCCAGCATCTTCTCCCAGTGCCAATCTCTGTCTAAAGTTGTTCACCTAACAACTCAGTCATATTTAGCAGCAACTTGCCCTTGGATTGCCCAGTAGTGAGTACTAGCAAAAGGGTTTTTCGCTTTTAAATGCTAAATCTTCCATGTCACTGCTGGACTGACAGATCAGTGGTAAATCTTGTACTGAAACCAAGAGCAAGCTAGACTGTGCTAAAACATTTATGGACACTCTGTCACCCACACAGACAGTAAGCAAACACATTCCAGTCACAGAATCAGCTCTGAGTTATTTGGGAGCCCTCATGCCTACATCCACATGAGAATGCCAGAAGTACACAGGCAGTTTTGATCTATGCTTATTTAAGGAAAAGGATGTACAGGAATAGGAGGGAATTCATAACTTTATTGTTAGCCAAAAAGTTGAATTGTAGTAACAGTGGCAAAACATAAGATTTATCCTTACGCTTTGCTTTTCTTTGGCCATGACCCTTCAAGTGCTAGAAGTCACAGAATCACATCAGCATTTCCACTAACCATCCTTCCACTGCCTGTGCTAATAAAGGCTAAGAAAGTGCCATAGTACTCTGTATGCATTTTCTGGTATTTTTGATTGAAATATTTTATGTTCCACTTCTTGCTTTTCTAGCCGAAAGCAACTTGACACACTTTCAAAAGTGTAAAGCAGAACAATCTGAGTATGTGTTCAATAGAAGTTTAAATGCTATTATTTTTGTTATAAATGCTGACATCTCAATCAATGGCTATGAATTTGGACATGTGGCATGTCGAAAAAACCTCAAAGCCAAATACTTTTTGCCTGCAATTATGTATTTTACTCAAGTATTATTCTGTCCAAAATCTTCACTATCACAGTAAAACTATTCATCTCATCAGAACCCTGGCAGACACTCATTTTACTACTGGCAAGCCTTTTCCCACACAATTCTCACCAAGGTTTTACTCCATTCCTCAGCTCATCTGGAAGCTTTATTTCTTCTTCATCTCTCTCTTTCCTCTTGGAGCTACAGGACTTCTATGCTTCACAACAGTGACCTGGTCTGTCTTGCATGGACAGCTCTGCCTGTGAGCACAGCCTCCTCCCTCACAGGATTACACCCTCTTCGCACAGGATGGGAGCTCCTCAGCAGAGCATTCACAGGAAATCACCCAACATGCTCTGGAGGCATCCACAGACAGCACTTTTAGGTTAGTCCCCAGTTTGTAGGATAGAGAGCTGGGTTATGAATGGAAGCTGGAGTAAGAACACCTATGTATCCCCACAAAGCTTTCCTCATGCTTCCCAGGTGTTGTTGTGCTCCATTCCAGTTGTTCAGCCAGTCATGGCAACAGGGAAGACAGGACTGCAATACATCTTCAGTGAAACATGGCATTTCTATACCCAGTTCCAGGGAATAACACTCTTCAGCTACCAGTTATCCCCCCAAGACAAAAAAAACCAAACAAACCCAGAAATACCAAACAGGAACCACTACAATTCTGTTTTTGTAAAGATCATCATTAGGAAGCAGGTGTAGAAATAGGTTATTTTTTAAACAAATTCAAAATATTGACCATCTCTGTCATCACAGAGGCCCCATGATATGTAACTAGGTCATTTTTGTTCTCTCTACTGATGTAAACATTATTGACTATCACATCCAAAGCGAATTACCAGAGAACATTAATCACATGGCACCCCCCAAAAACACTTGAGATTAATGCAAGTCCTGCTTCTGAGAACATTGCAACTTAAACTGCTGCCACCAGTAGATTGCCTTTCAAACACTGATTAATCTGTCACAGACAAAGCACTCATTTTAGAGAATTGATAACATTTGTTAAAAAGAAAGAATGGGAACCAGAAAAGAAAGAAAAAGAACTTGGCTCCAGTTATTTCACAACTGAGGAGGAAATAATTTAGGTCCCAATGCTTTCAACCTCTTCTAAATAACTTTTGTAAGGGTGGACAGTTAATTTTTTAAATTTTAAACACATTCGGAAAAGTGATAGCACTGACTATTCAGAATGACCAGGAAGATCTTCTTTGTACTATTATTTTAGAAAGTGTAGGTTAAGGTGGGCTTTTTCTTTTGTTGGTTGGGGGGTTTTTTGAGTTTTTGTTTACTTATTTTAACTCAAGGACACGTTATACACAAGCATACGAAATAAGAGAATAGATTGCTTTAAAAAATACCCCTTAAATTGCAATACAATCAGGAATACATTTCAAGCTCTTTTCTCCATTTTACTATTCTTAGTATGTAAGTAAGTATAATTCCTAGTTGCACTGTTCCACCGATATGTGGTGTCACTATTTTCAACAACTTTCAAGAAGAACAAGCCCAAAAGTGCCCAGGGATGGGAAGTCAATAGGCACACTGTTTTGGTATTCTTATCACAGCATGGTTAGACAACTGGGAAGCAGTAACTGATTCAGACAAAGCAAGCAAGGATCTCAATCATCATTCAAGAAAAGAAAGACAAAATTTGAATTAAAAAAGCTTTTATTATTTCATTTTCTCATATATCCATGTATCTTAACTTAGACAAAAAATGGACAGCAAAAGTATAAGACCACGATAGAAACAGCTGGCTTTATATTTGTAGCATGAAAAAAATTACTACTGGAAGTATGCCTGAAGCCTGATCACAGGTCTCTCCATGAGACATGGATAAGGACCCAATAAATCGCTCAACTGCAGTTTCATATTCATTCAGTTCCAGCTTTGTACACTAGGGATTCAAGTCCAACCTGCAGTCAGGTGATGGCACATCACTGGGTCCCCGGTAGTCAAATGTGGATGATAGCATGGCACTGCCTTTGGCAGCACGTGGGAAAGGAGGAGTGAGGGAGTAGATGGCCACATGATTATTGTGAGGGATTCACGTACGGTGACAGCACAAGAAATATTCACTGCCATCACTGAGGTACGCTTGATCTGGACTTCTAAAACACTGACGACACCTGTGGCTGGAGCTGCAAGTGCAGCTCTGGGAGCTTGGCCCTGCTGCTCCATCTGCACTGCCTCGGTGCCCAAAGCAGGAAGCAGTGCATGCCCAGCCACACTAAGCCACCTCGAAACAGCCAACCGAGATGCACCAGGTGGACATCTCTGCCAGCCCCGCCCCTGCATCAGTTCTAGACCAGTGGCTTGGTCTGAGCACACCACTTCAGAAGGGACAGAGTTGGGGCAGGGGAAGCCCAGTTGGTCAGTCTGCTCCCATCCCATGTTAGGCAATTCACTTGGAAGTGTGTCTGCTTTTCTGTCAATGAGGACAGTTTCTTTGAAGTCTGCCCCAGCCCATCGATCTGAGGTGCTACTCTTGGGGCCTCAGTCACAGACATTTTCCCACTGGTGCTGCTAGCTTTGGCAAACAGTCCCGCTTCATTTAAGCTCCAGTGCTTCATCTGAAGGCACAGGGTATGGACAAATCTAGTGCTCTCCTTGAGAAGTTCAAGCATTAACACTGGGATGCATTACAACAATGCTCTGGAAACTCTCAGATTCCTGCAAAAGATGGTCGCTCATTTGTTCTACAGGCTCAATAGGGCTAATTCAGACATTGCTTTAAATGCCTAGAAAATATTTTCAGTAGAAAGTAAAACACACTCTACCCCAATCTTGAAGTTGTTGCACTTTTAGTGATGTCACAACTTAAGACATCTTTGCTGCAGGTTTGTTCTTTTCTTTTTTTCCCTTATTTTTAAATGCTTTTCACAAGTAAATTTGAACCCTAACTTCAGTAGGAAGAGAAACAGATTCAATGCATAAAAAAATCCTATTGCATATTATGAACAGTATCATTGTACAAACTCCTCAGCAAATATATATTTACAGTTTGCAGACCATTACCCACCCCTGTTTTCCTTTAGAGAACTGCACCGTGCACGGTCTGCGTGTTTTGGGTCCTCTTAAACCTGAATGTTTCAGTGGTAGCACTGGGTAGCGTTCTTTCCAAAGACCTGGAAGTTTTACCCAGAATGGGTAGAAGTACTAATTCTTAACAACCAAATGACTGAACAGATCTTAAGGAGACACAAGACTTGCCACAAACTAACACTCTAAGCACTCTATGCCATCCAACAACTGGTAGATACTGTGTCATAAACCAACCCATTTTTCATAAATTACTCTGAAGGCACCAACTAGCAATGGTTTTCTCACATTTCAAATGATAAAAAAGCTTTTTTTACATTCTGTCAAAACCTCCTACTATTTCTATTAGCTTATGTGGAATGGTCAGTATCTCCACCCCATGCTGTTAATACTGTATAAAATACACAAACTGTTTTAAAATTCCTGTATTATACAGTATCCTCAAAGTGCTACAAACATCAGACCCACCTCAGAGATCACATAGGTTAAAATATAAGTGCAAAGAGATGACAGGGCTAGCTCATGGTCACACAAATTGATTGCAGAGCTGGGCAGATTGCCCAAGTCCCCCAGTTAAATCACACTACACAGAGAATGAGTCTACTGGAGCCCAAGTATGAAGTATAATCAATATCCAAGAATGCAGTCTTGAGGATTTTCCCTGTGCACACTGAAACACAGTCTAGCCTCAACATGAGTTGGTGCTTAGGAACTTTTCCCCGCAACAGAACTGCAGCCAGCTCCAGGCTGGACAGATTTAGTAAATTCAGGGCTGACAGGTGTGATCAACAGATTTACCAGCTCCCTCTTCAAGAAATGTCTGGGCTGGAAAAGTACCTAAAGAAAAAGCCTTTTGGGTTAGTGGCAAAATGTTAAGAAATGAGGCAGAAGAATTTGATTTCCCCTCCTGCTTACACCACTGGGAGTCAGGAGTACCTCAGATGAAATCAGTGGAGCTCTGCCACTGAAAGGCTGGCTGGATAGTTCCATATCTGAAATAAAGTTGTGCAATGTTTTCCATAATGTAAGAGTTTTCATTCTAAAATGACTCAGATGAAAACAATGACCTCACTGGCTGGCTGGCTTTAACACAATGACACATTGGTCCAGTCTCAAACCTATTTCCTCCCTCTCCCAGTCTCTGCTCATACCACCATGTCGCCTTGAGAGCAGTAGAAGGAGGAAAGGAGAAAAAAAAAAATCAGACACCTCACTCAAATATTTTACCCCTTTCCCTTAATTTTGCCAGTCATACTTGAAGACACATGGAAGCCTAGAGTAAGAAATCTGTCCACTGTCTAGCTTCCTAGTTATGAAGCTTGCTGGTATTTTTAATGTAGCACCTGGATATAAATGTAGGGAGGGACAACAGGAGCAGTACTTTGAGCAAAAAGAAAATTGCCAACACCATCACAAACAGATGCATTCGGCATTCCTAGTAAAGCCTATGGTGTTTTGAGATACAGGCCTCAGGCAAGAAGCTTTTCATTAAAGAAGTTGCTGGTTATGATGGATAAAAGAAAGGAGGAAAATACAAATTAAAGTGCAGAAGACCAAGAAAAATATAATGTCAACTCAAAAAAGACAAATCGCTTGCTTTAAGTTATTTCATGATCAGAAAATTCTTGACCAGGAATTAGCAATACAAAACTACAAACCAAAAATTAGTATCTCCAGGGGGAAGAAAAAACCCACCAAAACTAACTTCACTGACCAAAACTAATTTCACATACACAGCCATGGTTTTGAAAAGACTATTTAGAGCTATAACACCATAGGAGCAGAGTGAAAGGATCTTCTAGATCCTTTTATTTTCTTATCAGGAACTCCTTTTCCATAATGGAGGAACACAGCAAGTTAACAACCTATTTTTTACTCTATTTCTTAATGTAACTTACAGAAATTAATATTTGATAGATACATTAACATATCATTGGCCAAATGTATTCCACAGGATGTTAAAATAAGCTCTGTTTTGTGTTAACTAAAAATATATTCTAAATATGCAGCCTTGCTTAAGGAAAAAAAATTACTGTTGTATACTATTTAAGTAATGAGATAAAGTACCAATTAAACAAGAAGCCTGCTCATGCTACCCTCCATTATTACTCTGAGAGCAGAGAATTAAGAAAATTAATCAGATGGTGCTTTAATTTGATTTTATGGTTCAATAGCAGTGTAAACTCTGATGCAGTTCCATGCAGCCTATAATTTTTTTTCATAATTCATTACACTAAGCTAAAAATAAGTAAATTTATGTTTCTTCATAGTCATTTGAAGAAAACTGTTAGTTAAAAGTTAGTAGTAAAATCATGCTTCATATAAATGGCTAAGTGGATTCCTGAAATTTTATTAGAAAGCAAAGATCTCATTAACCAAAGGACCTTCTCCTTATAGTGGATGAAACACCTCAGTAAATTTTTACCTAAATAGCATCAGGCACTAATTATTCTTTTACATTAAAAAAAAAAATTAAAATACCATTCTGTACTAGCATGAGCTTCTCCAGCACAAATTAAAACCATGAACAACTTGGAAGAAAAAATGCTGACACTGTTTATGTCACCCAAGATTTATTTTTCCTCACCTTAGTCCGGCTTCATACTATTCTGAATTACATGATAGTTTGAGGTTTTTGAGATGTACCCAATTACACAGTTGTGTGACACAATGTACTCTTCTTTTATATTCCAATTTAAGATGAATTCCCCCTGGCAAAGTGTGGCAGAGCAGGCCCATGGGCAGCTACAGCTGCTGGGCCGTGCCCTGCCACGATGCTGTAACTTCACAGAGCCGAGGTAAAACATGCAGGAAGGTGTTGCCAGTATGAAAGCAAAGTCACGCCTGTACACACGTTTTTTAGAATCTTCATGGTTTTGCTCTCCTTCCCCCTCAAATTACACCAACAAAGGCATGAAAAGAAAGAACAAACGAAATTGGAAAGACTAACTTTTTACCCAACAATGTAACAGTTTGTCTAGTTCACTGCTTCATGCACTTCAGGATAAACTTCTACTCCGCGTATAAAAAGAAATTTATATTTTACATTCTCCTTTTGAAGTAATGCTCAGCATGTAACCACTCTTGTTTGGTGTGTGTAACTTTCTGCGAAGGTTTTAAGATTTACGACCCATGTAGAGTAGCTGACCTTATTTAATAACTGTGCCTTTATCATGAAAGCTGCAGGGGAAAAAAAAAAATTAATTTTACAGAACCCACCTTTGAATTTAAAACTCCAAGGGAGTAATTATGTTTAGCAGAAGCTGTTCCTTGCCAGCAAAGATATAGGATATTTGTACAACCTGCTAAGTTATACCTAAGAAAAGATTCAGAACCTTCAAATTTCCCGGCTTTGTGTGTTGAAAATTTCCAACTGTGCTACTTCAACAGCACTGGCTTCCTCACATAAAATACATTTGTTTCAAGATACTCCCTCCTCCTCAGTATTAGCATTCCTAAGTAAAAAGATGCTCTACCAGGAGCAGAAAGATCACCTCTACCAAGGCTTCATGGTATGAATTTGGGTATATGCTCTAACCTCAGAAAATACAGACAATACAATCAGCCTCAGTGGAGTGTTTTAAAAGTAAGCTTTTAAACAAATATTTAATGGAAAACAGCATTTTATATTAGTATCAAATAACACTTACTCCTTCACTATTTGTTTTGCCTCTGTGTCTACCTTTATGCTAAGCTTTTCTGTGCTTTTATAGACCATCTTAAGAGAGTGCATTAAAAAACCCCAACATTAACTACACTATTAAATATTTCAGGTAAGTATAATCAAGTATCTATCCACATGCCTGAGCCATCTAAACAATTCTAGGTCCTGACTGAAGCTGCTGACCAAAACTCAAGTCCTACAGCACATATAAAGATCCAAAATGGCCTGTGGCAACACTTCCCTCAGTATTAGCTCAAATTAGATTCAGCATGTTGTCCCCAAATCTGGCAAATGAGTTGACTTCAGCAGTACTGCTGCTCTCCAGAGTCCTGATGTAGCAATTTAAATGGGGCAGGCTGACACCTGCACTTGCAGGCAGCTTTTTGGAGAGTACTGCACTCTACGTGTAGTTTGCTGCTTGCAGTGAATTACAGCACTGAAACCCACTAACAGAAAACATGGTTGTTGATGTTCTGTTTTTAATGTACTTATTTCCTAATATGATTTGAGACTGCATTTACCAGGATAAATGTCTTACATACTGTAGATTCCTTAGTAGCTCAAGAATTTCAGAAAATGGCTAATAATCACACAGCAGGAATTAGATCTGGTAACTGTGAAGGTCAGAGAAGTAGATATTTTCCAAGTTTTTAAAATTGGGGCATAGCTTTATAAATTGATGAGCATGTTGAATTGTTACCAAAGTAGCAGCTGAAAGTACATCACTTCCATAGAGGGAGTTCTGCATTCTGAAAAATTGTGTCCTTTAAACTCAGTTTTAGAGATCTTAATCTGTTACAGCAATGGTTGACTTGCATCAGATAACAGCCATTACTTCCCCACATTTTATTTCTGCAGGAAGAGTAATTTACTAGCTCAGTCACTACATATTCACATGGGATTTTATCTTCATTCAACGGCTACATTCTTAAGGCATATTCTGAATGCAGTTAGTTCAAAGTTTTCTTTACTGTCATACTGCTTCTCCTGGAGGCCCCAGAAGGTTTTGGGTTATTTTAGTACAACTGCTGTTCAACTCGGATCAATGAAGCCTTACACAAATATGTAGTTTTTCCCATAAAACCTTGCTCCTTTCCTTTGTTTTCATTCCCAGAGTAATTTGTATCATTGCTTGAGCACATACAACCTCTTCACAGAGCCACCATGTCTCTGTACCTTGTACTGTCACGTATGAAGTACATCTGCAGTGACTCCCACCGTACTCTCTTGCCAAAGCCTGGAGATGTACCCCTTGTATCCTTTGTGTGTCTCTTTATTTTTCTCCCTTCCATTCACCCTTTACTGAAATCTTCACAAGAGCACCACAATATAGTAACAATTCATATAAATTCACAGCTTGTAGCTACAGGTGTCTGCTCTGATTCCATAACTAAACGAATTGCAGCCAAAGTTAGCTTCCCAGTCCAGTGAGATGCCTGACAAGCCTCACAGTAATGTGGTGCAGTATTTGACATCTGTAGGGGACACATAGTTCCATGCACCACTCAGTCTTGGTCACCTTGTTTCCCTTGCTACCCCTGTGTTTCCACAGATGGTTGATTTCTGAGCATAGAACATTCCAAATGCAAGGGCCAAGGACAAGCCCAACTGCTGAAGACAGGTAGTCCCACCGGAAACATTACCTTAAGCATAAAACACTGACAAAATAACAAATTGACCACGAGCACTAGTCCAAGGTGCAGAGGCTCTGCTGGCTGCCTGGCCCCAGGTCAGGCACAGCCACCTCCTGCCTCACACCCCCTCCCAGCAGGACAGTCCGGGCAGCATTTCCACCCACAGCATGCAAGGCAGCATGACTTCAAGAGCCCCACATTGCCAGCTTCTTTGCTGGGAAGAACACTGTAGAAATACAATACCACTTGGCGCACTAACTTTATTTTATTGTATTGATTTATGCTTTCCCTTTAATTAAAAGGTACCAGGAAAACATTTGGTTTTGATTCAGATACACAAACCCATCGAGGCCCATTCTGGGCAACTCCACGGCACAGGCCCAGCAGCCCCATCTGCGTCTCCACAATGAATGACTTCCGCCAATGCGCAGCCCCAAAGCCTCCCCAGATCCTTCCCCCTAATCCCTGACATCTGTTCTGCATCCAGGCTGGGCAGCGGGACCCGCCAGGGCTGCTGTCAGCGTGGCCACAGATGAGTAAACATACCAGCACCCGTGTCAGGCTGCATGTGATTTCAGCTGAGAACTCCGGACACGCAGCACGGTTCTCATTTAAAGCATTCGCAATGTTGAGGAAACACCTGTTAAGAAACTATCCAAAATAAATCTACCATGAGTCTTTTAAGAAAGAGAAAACCTGTGATCGACAGCAGCAATACAAGATCCGACAGCAGCAGAATTCAAAGCTCCACTGCAAACCCTGACCAATTAAATACATAAACAGCACCATTTTTCACTTCAGGGTAACAGTTACTTTATCATTTCTCATCTTCCACTTAAAATAGATGCTTTTCTCACTGGAAGACTGAAGTTTGACCTATGCTGACCTAGTTTATTTTCTTCTCTGTGCAAAAATCCTACAATGCCACATTGTAGCGTGTTTTGAAAGAAACACTCCCATTCGGCTACTCTTTAAAATTGTGTCAGCCGGATGTAATCAGGAACAGTTTCGAAATAGTTTCTGCCTGACTACTAAAAAAGGTGGATTGATATTCTGCTTAAAGCCTGCAAGATACAGCAGATATATATCAGTAATTTTAGAATTTATGTTAAAACAGTAGAAGCATCGAGATTTTCCAAAGCTGTATCAGTGACATTGGAAACAAATCCCAGAGTCTTTAAGCCTTGGAGTAACAAATAGCATTTTTAAAAAGCTTGCCAGAAATCTTTTAATTTACACCATTGTTTCCCCCCTTTAGGGACTCTGGAGGTTTACCTCAGCCCACAGTGGGTACCTCTCCCTCCTCCCTGTGTACACACATGACCAGCAATCGCACTGCAAGCTGCTTACTAATGGTTATGGTATTTTTCAAGGACATGTAAGTGACTTTGGAGCATGGGTCACACTGATGCTCAAGTAGAGTTAGATCAAATATTTAAAATACTTTGCATTTCCCTGTTTCTCTCTATTCAGGGCTCTACAGCAAGAACTATGCCACTTACTGATTTGAGCTCTACACCATGTCTGTGTGGTAGAAAACTATTTCTCAGGCTGTAGTGTGCTGGTTTTGGCTGGGGTAGAGCTGATTTCCCTCACAGTGGCTGGTATGGGGCTGTGTTTTGGATTTGTGTGGAATGCAGGGTTGATAATATAGAGATGTTTTTGTTATTGCTGAGCAGGGCTTGCACAGAGCCAAGGCCTTTTCTGCTTTTGTACCAGGCTGAGGAGGGGGCTGGGGCTGTATGGGAGGTTGGGAGGAGACACAGCCAGGACAGGTGACCCCAGCTGACCAAAGGGATATTCCAGACCATGTGACATCATGCTCAGTGTATGAACTGGGGGCAAGAAGGAGGAAGAAGGGGACATTTGGAGTGATGATGTTTGTCTTCCTGAGTAACCAATACATCTGATGGGGCCCTGCTCTCCTGGAGATGGCTGAACACCTGCCTGCCCATGGGAAGCAGTGAAATTCCTTGTTTTGCTTCTTGCGTGTGCTTTTGCTTTCCCTATTAAACTCTCTTTCTCTCAATCCACGAGTTTTCATTCTTTTACCCTTCTAATTCTCTCCCTGATCCAGCAGGTGAGAGAGGGAGAGAGTGGCTCTGGGAGGCTTGAAATTTTTTTCCAACAAATAAAATTCAATGTGTTTCAGTAAAAAGTGATAGACATGGGGGGGAATTGTATTAGTAATAGTCAGCTGAAGGTCTGAGAATACAATCCTGTTGTCCAGGAGTAGAGAAAAGCTAATTCAGTGCTAGGACTTACTAGAAATGGGATTGAAGAATAAATAAATATTTTGCTGCTATAAAAAAAATCCCAACAAACCAACTGTGCTTCATCTACATGTTGTCTTCATTCCAAAAAGGACACCACAGAATTCGAAAAGGTTGAGAGGGAAGGAAACAGAAATAATCACAGTATGGCGTGGCTTCACTGTGAGTAACGACTAATGCGATGACTTCCATTGAAGGAGAGAGAGCGAAGGACTCCATAAAAGCCTGTAAAGGCAAGAACGGCAGAAAGCAGGTAAAAAGAGTAATTGTTCCTTTCTTCTTCCAGTACAAGAACTTGGAACACCAGAGAAGACAGCCAGTGGCAGGTTCAAAACCATATGGAGGTAATATGCTTTCACATATATAGCATATGATTCATGGAGGTTGCTGTGGACCAGAGAGTGATCAAACTATATAAAAACAATGGTATTATTTCTGAATGTTAAAATTCCTGAGCTGCTTAGAGCTAGGAGTCTACAGAAGCATCATTACATCTGTTCCTATTCTTATACTCTTCCTAATCATCTGCCACTGGGCACTGCCACAGCCAAAACAGTAGGTTAGATACCTGTACTGGCGCCAAATATGCATTATTTAGACTGCATCAGCTGGAGGCTGCAGATAAAAGAGACACTGAGAGCTCCAGAAACTAAGGACCTGCGCACATAGGAGCTGGAATTTGACTAATTCCTCTCACAGCAAGGCACCTGTCTCAGTGATACTTAAATCCATTGCAGAAGTTCTTCAAAGCTTTTAGTTTAGCTTAACAGACAAGTAAACTAAATTGTTAATAAAGCAATGTGTATTTCAATCAAAAAGGGAAAGGAAGAAAGGTAACTCAAGGAAGATGTGTTACACAGAGCTCCTTAAAGAACATTTCTAACAGAGGAAAAACAATACCAGAGTGCCAGGCTCTAGGGTTCAGCTCCTTCAAAAGTGACAAGCTGTCAGCCCACAAACCCACACGTTGTGGCCAGCTTACGTCTTCCCATTAAACTTCTCTGCAAAGTGGGGCTTTGCACTCCCTTCCCGGGAACTATTTTCTTTTCCAAGGCACAGACATAGAACACAGGTGCACAGATACAGGCTCAGGTATATGCTCAAAGCATATCACTGTATCTCCTTCTCCTTACAAATACTTTCCAGCATGTCTGGGGGCAGCCTGAGAGGGAAAAGGGTGACACAGAGCACATTCTAAGCCCCCAAATCATAACCTTAAGTTCCTTCCTCTCCTTCTTCAGAGACTGATATGCACAGTGGAAGAGAAGGATGCTGAGAATTTGCACTGCACAGGAAAATGCTCACAAAACAAATCCCACAACCATACATAATTGAGTAATCCAGACTTTGGCTTATTCAGGTTTATGAGAACCAAACCAGCATTTTAAATTCTTATTTTTGCTTTACTTTAAGTTTAATTAAGCTTGCCTTAGGCTCACAAGCCTATTGAATTTGAGACATCCTTAAGGTAACTGACCTGGAGAGTTTTCCTGTGTGCTCTGCCCTTAAAGTATCTCCCAAGTTCATTCACTTTTTTACCACAAGCCTGACAGCAATGTGAAAATCGTATCAGAGGAAGAGTATTTTTTTTTAATATTAGCTGATAAACATTAGCCACAATGAATAGTTTCAACCTCTCTAGTAGCCTCAAGGGGTTCTCCTGCAAGATTCAAGATTAGATGAGAGAGGAGTTTTTACTTAAAGGTTGTGCTCTCCTGTTTCTCTCTCGGCTCTTAAGTTGGGGCTTTCTGAAAGGGTTCCTGGCTCCCACAATAAACCCATTTGCTACAGGCAGCAGAAGCATTATCAAAGACCTCATAACAGTTGTCATAAGCCAGAGCTATTCTGCAACTGACAGGAGAAATGTGGGTTTGCAACACCAACAAATGCATCCAATAGCTTCTCCGGTCTCAAAACAGGCCATGAATTTGCCAGGAAAAAATAATACAGAATATTTATGTTAAGCCTCCTCCCACCCCCTCCCAAAACTCCCTTAAGTCAGCAGGGACGAATTGTTGAATATGAAAAAGATTGCTAAACTCAGTACAGTGACAAGGTAGCACCATGCTAATAAAGTCACTCTGCTTTTGCACAGGCAAAAAGGATTATAAACCTTTTATAAGCATGGGAGAAAAAAAAGGAAAAGAAAAAGATATAAATTTACCTCTGAAGCCAAATATTTCAAAGAAGGATGACTCTGAAAGTTATTTTTTTTGTGCTGTTATTACATTCTAGATCATTAATGAAACAATCCAAGAGGAAAAAATAAAGGCAGTGCAGTGTGAAAAGGAGGATGTAGCTAGAGGAAAATTCAGAGTGCCAATTCCCTGTTAATGGTTCACATGAATTCAGATGAGGTATGGTCATAAAGCTCTAGGGATTCACACATCCGTGCCTCAATTCAAGGCACTAATAACCAATCAGTATTTTAGATAAGACTCTATAAATATTTAAAATTTTTAATCTTTCAAGGGCCAAAAATAACATTTCCCATCGTGTCCTTGTCTTTCCACAGCAACAACGATGAGATTTCTCAGCTGGCACTGCTGGCACCAGCATGACGTCAGGTGGTTTCAGTAGTGGCACTCAACTCAGAAAGTTACATCTAATCGATCCATTTCCTGCACTGATAAACAACTGTAAACAAACACTTCTCTTCAAAGGAGCAGCTTTGTTCACAAATTAAAAAAAGGAAAGGGGCCATCTGAATCACACCAGTCATGGCTGTGTCAGGGGTTTTATTATAAACACTACTTTTAGGGCTTTAAATGAGTGATGTGACATTAAATATCATGAGCCATATTCTTCCCCAAGTTCATGTGACAGTGGTGCTTCCTCACAAAACAATCTTTGCTTTTTCTTCTCTTAAATTCTTCTGTGTTACTGACAGCATTGTCTGTGTATATTTACACTGTTGTGATTTTCCTAATCCATATTCAGCCTTTCCGATACATGCTCATTTTTGGCACAGGAAGCTCACTACCCCCCTTCACTTACACTTTCATCAGGTTCAGTGTCCAATTTCTGTGTCTCAGTGGAACAACAGCCAGAGCAGTAGAACAAAAGCCAAATCCCTTCTGTTTCTGTTTGCAATTCCCCTTATATACAGACACCCACCCCCACCATTTTGATAAGCATTCATTTTGTGGTCCTTTTTGCAAACCTTTCAATTTCAGCATAAACTTTATACTGATTTGAAAGAGGCCACAGCACACACAGTTACTTACAGTGGACTCCTGCACAACCTTTACTAAAAAGTCTGCTACTTTAGCTGTATTTCACCTGGCCAATTCCCCCATCTGTAATTTTGTTTCCTTATCTACTGGAAAAAAATGATACAATCAGAGAAGTGTTAGAGCAGGGAGGGACCACCAGTGGGGTGACCTGGTCCAACCTCCCTGCTCAAGCAGGGTTTTCCCGGAGCCCACTGCACAATGATCATGAAGGTATCAGCTTGCCTCTAAATGACTTCAGATCCAATTTAAAAGCATGCTACAGAAATGCCTAATTATTTTTGCCATTATTATATTCTCCTCTGGCAGTGAGCCAGAGATTCTTAAATTTAGGGGATTAAAATTGCCACTGTCATTTCATTAGCCAAAGCATTTATTAATCAGGAAATGGAAGTCTGTGCATTTTAAATTTTGGTATGGTCACATATATTAATTGAGGAGCTCAAGCCTACTTTTACTAAGGTACACACTTCACACATCACTTGAGCAAAGAGACCAAGCAATTGATTTCTACACACTGTCAGCTGGTATGTCTGTTTCAACAGATTCAGGGTGCTACCACATCCAACTGCCCTGACTAACATGATTACAACCTAAGACAGCTATTAGCATGCCAATAATGTTTCTTAAAGTGATTATAGCACCATATTTTGTTTATGTACTTTCAGGAGTTGGGTGCCTTCTGTTAACTTTCCAGTCCAGACACCTGTGGTTTACCTGAAACACTTAAAAGACAGGAAATCAAACCCAAATGCAAATTGGCAAACTAAAACAACCCAACCCTGTGTTCCACTTGACAATCAGAGCCCAGGGCATGCTCACAGGAACAAGGTGCTGACAAAGATTGGAAAAGACCGTATCTAAAATATTTTACCAAGCAGCAAAGGAGCTGCATTTTATTTACTAACCCAAGAGCTTAAGCCTGATATTCCAGGACTGTCTGAAACTCCAAATTCAGATTTATGAGTACTGAATGCCTAGAAGAAACAAAACAAAACAGGTGCAGAAAGAAGTGAATTACAGGTA
>WEIT01019062.1:5199-29427 GCA_013389985.1 Dryoscopus gambensis | reverse complement strand
ATAAGTCAAATGTAAGCATAATTCAAAGGCTTTCCCTTCTAAACTTCTGACACTGTGGTTTAGGGAAGCATTCAACCTTGCCATTCATATCACCTTGTACAACAAAGTAAGTATGAAAACCAGATATTTTTATTGACCTTGGTAGGTAGGGTAGCGTGAAATGCATTATTTTAAATGCTATCGTTGTTGCTCTTTTATTCCTAGCTCTGAATTATTGCAACCACTGTAAAATGTAATTGGACACTAAGTAAAAATATACATTCCACTTGGGACATTCAGGTGGTTTCTAATCTATAAACAAGCTCTACTTAAAAACCAACAAGCCAACCAACCAACTAACAAACTCTACCTGGGAAATCAGTTCTGCCTCGCAAAGTCGTCTTTGCCAAAAGGTTCTGCACTCACATGGAGTTCTGTGTAGCATCAGGCCTTACAACCACAAAAGGACAAGGCAAGAAATTCACACATTGCCCACAGAAATACCAGGGCTTCCTCCTTCCTCTGACTCAAAGGGAGATGGAAGGCTGCAGAGGCAACAGAGCCAGGTAACCTGCTGTCTGTGGTGCCTGCTGACCTGTGGATGGGCTTGTGATATGTCGGGGCAATTATATGGCGCTTTATGTAGATCTCTTATTAATTCTGGTTAGTTTATTTGTCTGGGGAAAAGTTCTGGTTCTGGAAACCTTTGCAATGTTTGCATGGGAAGTAGTCTGCAGAACAGAACTACACCTCACACTACACATCTGGCTTCATGATTTGGGAAGGACAACAACTCCTGAGTGTTTCTTACAGTGTTAATGGATATCTAAATCTCACACATCAGTGCAGCATAATAATTTGATGGCTCTGATATATATAGAAAGGATCTGACCTTTCAAAGCTCAGAGTGCATCTTCCAGCAACAAAGTGTCTGAGAATTCAACATTTTTAGGATCCCACTGAAAGCAAAACATTCTGATCTGTTCTGATGAAAAGTGTTGTTTACAGGTATGTCCTTGCCATGTCCCAAATTGATTTTCTGGTTGTGTCACTACAGAACCAGGGAGAAGTGAAAGAAAAGCCTAAATATTTTTTTTTCCCAAGAATCCACAGTCAGTGCTCAAAATTAACTTGAGGATTATCAGGTCCAATAGCAATAAAGAAATGTTTCTCTCTCTCCCTCTCAGGTTACAGTTTGAAAGTTAAGCTACCAAAGATAAAATTAAATATCCTTATTTGCTTAATTACAAGATACCTTTTTGTGTTGGTTTTTTTTGCTTGTCTGAATTAAAAATATTTTTTCCATACCAACTTAGTCCCAGTTTGACAATTAAAAAAAACAGGTTTCCACAATGAAATTCTTTTTTTCTCTCATAAGAGAAATTACATCCTTAAAAAGTCTAGTTGTCATGTAGATATTCATAATAAGTTCAGAAAATAAGTGACATCCAGTTAAATAAAAGAGAAGTTAAATGCTTGAAATTGCTGTTTCAAGACTTTTTTTTTGTATCTATAGTGATACATGTCTTGCAGCAAAGAAAAAAGAAAAAGAGCAGCTTGATTTTATAATGGCACTTCATGTACTGGAACAATTGTAACCTTGTCTGCTACCCAGTAGCTGCTAAAGCCCTGCCAATATGTGCTAAACAGGAGTAACACCAGCATTAAGGTCTCTGGTTATTCCAGCATCTCAAACAAAAACTTAAAGAAATTTCTACATAAAATGCATTTCACATATTCTGCTTTTCAAATCCGACTGTGTGTGTATGTTAAAATATGTTTAATCTAGAGTGTCAGACTATCTGTGCTGCCTTCAAAAACTCATTTATAAACACTTGCCTTCACAGTGAGGCTATCAGCTATCAGGCTGTCAGTATTTGAAATTACTGCAGTAAAGTTTAGAGAGTAATAATCTTTCTCTTTCAAGGAAAATACGACAGGTGAGTGTTAATTAAGTGTCAGGGAAGAATAACATCGGCCACACTTGAGCATTCTTCAGTCTACAATGTCTATAATTTCTGTACTTCCATCATTACATTCTGTCTTATCAATCATCTTTGCTTCAGCTTTCTCTGTGGGATTAGTCAGGTGTTATGCCAGCTGCTGAACACACACATCATGGGAAAAAACTCTTGTTCTACGGGAATCCCAGAAGTTATGGAAGCATGCTAATTACCTTACAAATTAGGAACATATGTTGAATGTTTGTAGGTATGTGTACATAAAATAGTAGTGAACCATTCATATGCTTTTTGAGCCTTTACAGAGGTGTGCATTAAACAGTCTTTAAGAATTCCTATTTTTAAACATCAGGAGATCTTGAACCATAAAATCATCTCTGTGAAACCAAGGCTTTTGGAATAGTGTTTGATAGCCAGTATTGGCAGGGGAAAAAAATAATCAGCAAACTGATTTGAAATTATATTACAATTTTTTTTTTCAAATTATTCAAAATACTCTTAAAAGTAGATCCTTAAAATTAAATTAGAGTGAACAATTATTTTTATAGGGATCTAGCATACATTTCAAGAGATCAGTACTAAAATTGCCAATTTAGCCTAAGGGTTAAAAATTTCTTCTATTGATGTGTTTTCTGCTGCTCTTTCAGACATTAACTGATCCATGTTTTATTTGGGAAATTGATATTCATAGTGCACACCTCACAGGAATTAATTAAAATAGAGAAACTTCTCCAGACAAACTGAGTATTCTTGAGGTGAAAAGACTCATAATACAGGGAACTACCTATCTAAAAATTCAAAACAGAACAAAGCATTAAGCTGAGTAGTTAACTTGCAGGTAAGACAAATAAACAGTATATAAACATTAATAATAGCACTACATGCACATGCTGTATCACTCAAGAGTTATTGATAAATTTCAAAAATGTTGTTTTTTTATCAAAATCTCTAAAAATGTTGCATGAATACTAAATATGCCAATCCCACCCCCACTTTGTCATCTCCAAACTATTTATGTATCTGTGATGAATTTGTAGGAAGGCCGCAAATGGAAATAATGAGAATAGGTGAGAAAAGTGAGCTGTGGGAGGTGTGAGATAGCCATGAGACTTAAAACTGTGTCTCCCGTAGGAGAGATCACTGTGCATGTCTTGCAGAGTATGTCAGCTACTAAAATAGTTTGTAAAAGGGAATCTCCTCTGCTAGGTGTTTTCTGAATCTGATGCTCCATTTTCTTCTCTCCTTTTTTCTCTTTTTCTTTCCGTGTTAGCTGGCCTGGTTTTAGTGTTCCAGAAAATACATTTTCTGAGAAACAGCTTTGGAGAAACTTCTTTTAGTGGAGGAATAAGAATTCTAAGTGAATTTTTTTCTTCTTTTTTTGGATTGGCAGACAAATAAAAAAATATATGCTTGTGTAGAAAATGCAGTGGTTTCTAATTCATTATTTTATATAGCTGTGCTCCTTCAGAGGCAAATAGGGGATGGAAACAGACTTTGATTGATTTCATCAGTATCAAGTGCTCAAGAATAAAGCTTGTAGTGCTGACTCTTCTCTAGGTGTGCAGATCATGGAAAAACCACTACTACATTGCCCCATTTTTGTCAGACTGAAGATTGCCATGGCCACAGCATATGAGTGCTTCACAACTGCTAATTAATTTCTTTTCACAGGACTCTTGAGATAGCACAGTTTCCTTGTCCTCATTTTCTAGAAATGGAACTGAAATACAAAGGAATTAGGTGCTTTGTTCAAGGTCACAGAGGAAGCTGGGACAGAACTTGGAATAGAGCCTAGCTCAAAAATTGTACCTTAACTAATATATCACTTCCCTCCCCCTAAGGTATCTATGCAAAGGTAGTCACAACACAGCTCTTGGTGAATCAAAACTCCACAAATAGTGAGCAAAACTTAAAAGGTTTAGTTCCAGTAGGAGTACCACTACTTCCTAAGTGAAAGAGATATTCTAGAAATGTTCTTTAAGAATGTTCTGAAATTTCTACCTGAAACAAATGAAATCCAAATCAAATCATAGAGGGGGTTTTTTGTTGGTGGTGTTTTATTTTGGGTTTTTTTTTAGGATTTTAGATACACTGCTATATTTTTGCTACCATTTTTATAACTAATGGTATGCTCTGGTCAAAGATTTAGCCTCAATTCTTCTTTTTTCTTCCTGAACCAGTCGTACTATCTTGCTTCAGTGTTTAGATATGCCATCCATAACCACATTTATCCCATTGAAAACTTACAAGCAGATTTGTAGTTGGTCTCTGGAAAGCCAAAAGGATTCAAAGTAGATTACCATAGGAAAATAAAACTTTTTCATTGTCTTTTCTGTAAAATTAGTTATGTTTTGTACACTAGCTAGATGCCATAGTTTTACACTGAAGTAAAAGAGATGAGGATACTGTAAAGGTATCAGATTGTTTTTAAACACTGTCTAATTTCTGAAGCAATTTCATTATCAGGGAATAACTGGACTGAATGCATGCATCCACACTGAAGGGCCATTTGCAGTGTCTGTGTGTCTTCTATGTTATCTTATAACAATAATCTGGTTTCTAAACAGACAATCTGTAATTTGCAATTGAAAATTCTTGCTTTCTTGTAAAAATCAAGATTAAATGAATAGAAGTATTTTAGTGTGTAAAAAAATAGATGTGCCGTAAAACTAGCAGCCTGATCAGGATAACTTCTTGTGGGCTACCTACAAAACAGCATAGAAAGTGATTTTTTCACCTTGCTCACTTAGTATTTAGTATCTCCTGAAAGTACTGTAGTGGTGGGTTTAGACCCTTCTTACCATCCAGCTACTAACCAAGGCTCTAAAAGTTGTGTACACAGTTTTCAGTCATTTGAACCTGTAAATTCCTGTCTGTTCAAAAATTTTTACTAAAATCACTCTGTTACTGAGAGTTTAGCTGACATAGCTCAAAAAAACTACTGTCTGGTTTGCAGCATTACAGATACCTTGTGTCTTGCCCAAGGTCTTGTAAAAAGTGAAACAACCCTCAAAAAATATATTTGTGTTTGAACTTTGTTTGGTAAAAGATGACAAAGTAAAACTTCATGTTTTTAAACAATGAGTTCTCATAGGGACATTTTTTAATTAGTTACCTTAACCTTATTAGATCCAGTCTTTGTATTATGTAAGATATTTGGCCCCAAATCCACTCATAGCCTGTTATTTTTCCTGTTGATCAAGCGTTTCTTCACCGGGGTTTGTACAGTAAATGCTGTGCACTGGAGTCATCTCTGTATTTTGGAGTAGATTGAAAGAGACAGGGCAGCCGCTGCAGGTCAGATCTGCTGGGAGAGCTGCGTTGTCATAATAAGCCAGTTTCTCAGTAACTTACAGCAATGAAGTTCAGAGGCAGCCAGCTCTAGCAGCTACTGAGCAGACTAAATATTGATTGGAAGGGAAAAATGAGGGAGATGGTGACCTTCTATTCAGAGCCTGACAAAAGTGTGGTCGGAATGATGCTCTTGCTAATGCAGCACCTTCCTAGTTACCCTGCATACTAGTGGGAGGCAGCCGCGCTTCCTTCCTGCCTCAGATCCTCCACGCCTGACTTCTGACATCAAGTCGTTAACTTTGTTAGCCTTGCTCCTCCCTTGGAGTTTCCTAAGGGAAAGAAAGAGAAATTCTTCTCAACTCGAGCCTAATCAAAGTCATGAGAGTCATTTTCAAGTACAGTGTATTTTTTATCTGTAAGTTACCTAAAAAATAAAAGCGTAGTTGAAATGAAACTCCCTCAAGCCTACCTGTACTTTCAGCAATTAATGGGGTAAGTATTTACCATTCAAAAGGCTTTTGCTGTTTGGATTTCCTCCAGTTCAGAATCAGCTCTATCAAATTGGCCAGTAAAATTTATTATCTCCTCAGGGACATTCAGCTGTCCCAGCTAACCTTTCTCAGAATAGATCCAGCTGTGTCCTTCTGGACAAAATCTTTCCACTGCCCTAAAGATGCAGTCATTGTAAGGATGTCCTCGACAGAACTATTAAAGATACCCTTAGGCCCAGCTCTGCATTAATGACCTATAGCTCATGACTTCCATTTCAGCTGTATATATTTTGATGTGAGGGTTAAGAAGGATAGCATAGGTTAAAGTATAGCAGCAAGATCCCCAGGGAAACAAAAGTGCAATTACTCTGTAAATGGCAATTCAGAATTAATGGTCCAGGAAAATGACTTTGCAGAGAAGTTCAGCTCCCATGATTTTATTTGGAATTGACAGCAGTTGGAAGACAGTCCATTACACGACAACAATGCCTTGCATTTTTCTTAGCATGTTTAATCTATAGATCCTGAAATTTTTCTATGTCTTTGTTGGGGTTTCCCGCCACCACTGTTTCCCGTAGGGGGAGGGGGGGCCCGGGGTGGATGCACGGCCTTGGGCATGAGGTCTCCCCCGCCCCTGGTCGCATGGCCCAGGTTCTGTGTCCCATTGGTCACTTTGTACCCCCCTGCCCCGGGAATTGCTGGGGTTCACATGATTTCTTCAGTCTGCGTGCTGACTGCCAGCCATGTGGCTGGGAATGAAACATCTATGAAACATCTATCAACAATATCGTCCTCTGATTCTTTCTACGGGCCAAACTGTCTGCCACGGAAGGTTGCAGGAGACCCCACTGCAACATGTCTTGTCACAATTTTGTAAATGCTGGCAGTGAGAAATCTGGAAATGAGAAAATGAGTTTAATCTGCTTTCTCTGAATGGATGTGTTCAGCTGGTGGCTACTAGATGAAATTGGAACAGAGGCATCCTAGTTCCAGTTTATTCTGAAAGGTACTTCAGTGATTGTGCTTTGAGAATCAGTGGTCAAAAATTAAATGGATGATAGAAGTCAATGGTTTCAAGAAGTGCATTTTGCTTTAAATCATGTAGAAGTTCTGTATGGAAATATATTCAAGATAGAAAATAACCTCATTAAATGAAAATATTAGAAAACAAGACAGGAAGGAAAATTGATTTAGCAAAGGCAGAAAAATGGTCTTACCTAATAGCAATATTCGTATAATATTTAATGTAATTTTGCACATTGCATGTAGATATCCTTATTTATATGAACATGTTCAAGATAAACAAGGGGGAAAAGCCTACCTTAAATTATTACCTTCCTGTTTACAAAGTCAAAGAAACTTTTAGGTCCAACAGATTATTGCGCAATTAAAAAAAACAAAACAAACAATAAGAAAAGAAATATTCCTAACTGGGCTGCTAGAGTGGAGGGTGGATTTTTCAGTGACAGAAAATAGAGTTAATATTTCAGACTGTTTAAAAACACAACTAGCTGAGCAGTGTAGCTCACAATGATTAATCTATTTCACGTATGTTTTATCAGTAAGCCTACAGCTTAAATTAGGCTTGTTACTTATCAGGCTTTTACTCAGAAACTCATGTCAGGTTGTTTTATGGTCATGATTTCAAAGCTGCCTTGATGACTATATTTGTTAAATGAAGATTTAGGCTTTTCAGTTTGTTTTTAAAGAACTGAAAAGCAAACATGAGTATTTTTAAAATCTGTTGCTGCTTTATCTTTATTCTTCCTTGGAAGGGGGGTAGTTTTTTCTTGGGTGTTCATTTTTCAGGATGTTCATTTTCAATGATCTCCATAGTTTTGTGAGGCACTGTAGGTAGCCATTTTACTGGAGAAGACAGAAAGGCTCATACTAGAACAATTTGTCCTCTTGGTTGTTCAAATCTGAGGTGGCCAATTTGGTGTTGGCTTCTTTTGACCACAATTTTACCAGAACACCACAAATAGATGGTTAGAAATACTTTCTGTGAAGGGGTTTAAACTTCTTTCTGAATGGTCATTGCTTTCTAAATATCTGCATGGATGTTGGTAGATATGTAGACCCATGTGTATAAGTTTTTCTTTAAAGCTTTTAAGTTTGGTTTGGATTTAGAAATTGATTTCAGCCTCGAGAGAGAGAAAAAGATATCAAAGAGATAATTTTATAACTTCTTGGTCTGTGGTTTTCATGATTTATCATTTTAATAATTTCGTATTCAAAATGTATTTACTTTTACCAGAATGTGTAAGGAAAGACTCTCTTTTGGAAGCTGAGGTACCTAAAGCAGGTCTGTGTTTTCTGTTTTGTTTGTCTAACAGTTGGCCTAATAGTTAACCTTAGTGATTATAAAGATGGTGTCTTGCTCCCAACTAGGATTTCTGTGTGCCTTACCAAGTAAATCATTAATTTTATGGGTGCTAACACCACAGACCACATTTATGCACATGTAAACAAGCTGCACATAAATTTACATCTGTTCTTTGATCTGGACAGCTATTCCTATGATTTAGCTCAGTATCCTGTCTGAGCATTAGTCATAACTCTCTAGAATACAGCAGTCATAGAGGCACAATTTGGGTGAAGGAAAGGAGAATGCTTAAAACACATGTGGTATGACAAAATACTTGGAAATCTCATTCTGGTGGCATTTTATAAAGGGATGAGTAAGAATTTTAGAAAATCCTGTAAAGTAAAATTTAAAAGAAAACCCTTCTCTTAGACTAGTGCCTTAAATGATGATTTTAGCATCCACATTAGGGCAAAGGTTTACCTAATTGTGTCATAGACTTAAAGCATAAGCAATTTCATTTTTTGAGTTCCCAACACACACAAACACATGCACAGACTCAGGGACACCCATATACACAAACTACAAGGCATTAAAGTGGGATGACACTGGGAGAATTTTCTTGCAGACACATAATTAAGAGATCATGGTTAGCTTATGTCTAAGTTTGCATTTTCTAGTCCAAAATTTTAATTTCAATATCTCTTCACCTTTGCTTTGAATTTCCTGGCTTTCTGTGATTGTCCAATTTTTAATTTTTTTAAAATGCTTTATTAGATGCTTAGATGTTTTTCTAAGGTAACTTGAGAATATTGTGGGCCTGATCTTAAGTGGAGTGCTCAGAACTCAAAATTTTTTTTTGAAGAACTCCAAAGCCTCAGCAGCTCATATGTTAAGTAGTTCATAGATTCTGGCTAACTTTTAAGAGCTCAGAAACACCTAGGTATGTGTAGCTGAGTAACTTCCTGGGTACATTTTTGGATGCAGTTGCAACACAAATAAAGGCCCAAGATGCACAAAAAAACCTCTAAAAGCTCAAAGTGCAATGAAAGGCCTCCAGCCATGAGGCATGAGGGTAGAAGAGCTGCTTTGCAAGAAATTCTTTTATGTTAGTTGTATACAGAAAAGGCAGGGAGATAAGAGAGTTACAGAGAAGGGGGCTGCAGCATTGCAGAAATTCTTAATAATGCTGCCATCTATTTGGAAAGCCCATGAGATGGCTTTATCTAGACACCATTTAAAGTGTACTTAAATTCTAACTATAGCAACCTCATCTCAGACTGGGAAAGCAAAAAAGAGTGGAATCATCTCACCTAATCTTACAATCACTATGGACTAGCAGCTGTGCCCCATGCTGCCTGGAGACACTTGCACTAGAGATTCTGATAAATCCCCCACAAAATCCAGTTACCATTATTTCTTCTCTCCAGAAACTACAGATTATGTGCCATTTATCTTGGAAACTTTAGAAAATCACATATTCAAGTTTATATTTCTAAAATAATGATAAGAGGGGATGAAAGATTTGAATATAGATCCTATTATTTTCTTTAATAATGAACAAATTCTCTAAAAAATACTAGGAAAAAAAGGACAAATTTTTGATGAATACAAATTGTAATTTTTAAAAAGAGAGACTAAATAAAAAGTTTAAATTTAGATTAACAGTGGATATTTTGAAACTATATTTAAACATAGTACTAATTTTACAATATTGTAAAAAGTAGACTGTGTTCACATGCTCATTGTATCTTTAATTGTTACACTCTTTCTAATATTAATGGTTGAAGATGGAATTTTTAGTGAATAATACCCCATGGAAATGTCACATCTCACTTATGGGATGATTACATGCAAAATATATTTTATAGTAAAAAAAATTTAAGATACAATAGAAAATTCTAACCTTTACAATACTACAGTCCAAACTCATGACTAAAATAAGGCCTAAGGAAAATAATACACTTTTAAGATCTAAAGTACTTTTGATCTTAATTGCATTTTGGTGGATATTATTGTGTGGAAAATGGAATCCTGAAGTGACAGCCGCTTCACTCACCATGTAGGTAACAGTTATCTATCTCCTCCAACAATGAAACTCCGAAATTTCATATGTTATATGGGAAGCCACAGTAAATATGTCATTTCTCAAACTGATGAAATACATAAGGACCACTGAGAATACAATAATTTTCACAGTGGCATATTGTATATCAGTGTTTATAAAATGATTGTAATTCAATAAGAAAACTGATGAGGCTAAATACATAGATGGTAAATTTGTATGAAAACAGCTTTTCCAAGGACCTATAAAAAAATAATTTTTGTTGGAATCTTGAGTAATGTTTGTTAACCTTTCCAACCACATTTGTATTAACTTTTCTTCCAGATGGATTCTCACTGCCTTGTTCACCTGCTTCTCTTCTTGGATGGAATGCAATTCCCACAACGATTTTATGCTTTGATTTTAGAAATTTTAGGCAAACTCTGCATGTTCCTGTGTACTACAGTTCTTTTAGTTTTGCTGAGTAACCTTCTTCCTCTCGTATCCCTTTCGAAATCAAAGGTATTGATTATTAATTTGTTTAAATTTATTATTTGATTTAAAGAGTTTCACATGGGATATCATGATAACTTGAACCAAATTTATCTTCTGTCACAAAATCTTTAACACAGTTGTTACTTAGGACTGTCACAGTTGGCTGCAGCGAAGTGAATGGGTGAAGATATCACCACCTTTGATTATTTCCCCTGCTTCTGAGACATTTTGCTTACCTTCCTGGACAGGTTTTTAGTCCATTTTCGAGCTACCTGCTTTTTCAATATGATTTTCAGTATGCACTAGAAATCTCTCCGTGCAGAGACAAAATCAGCCATCAATTTCTAATATATCTTCAAAGTCTGTCAGAGGCTTTGGTTTCAAATGGTGTAACCACAAAATTCTCTTTCTATGTCATCCAGGAGTAACTGGATTGGACAGAGCACTTAGCTGCAAGTGTTTGCAGATGTGGTTCCAGTTTCTGTGTGTTTCTGTATACTAATGGTTAGGGCAGTCTCAGTAAAACTGAGGGAGAGGGATAGCATTTAGTAGATATAGCACTTAATAGCACTGTAATTAGGAAATAAACCAATGTAAAAGGTATCGAGGGTTACCTTTTCTAGCTATATTTCTGAACATATATGGCTGCGGGTTCTGCACTTCATGTGGAACTCAGTGGGAGCTGGTGGACCTGAGCACCTTTCAGTATTCCTCTGGCCATGGTACTGCACACACAGAAACTTTATGGAGGGGGAACATGAGGAAAACCTCATGCCAAGAAGGGTGATGCCAGGTGACTATAGGTACCTCTAACACAGAGCAGCCACCAGAACCTGGAGCCAGTGCAATGTTATTGGGTTTTTTTTATTATTATTTTTTAAAATTTATTTTCTATATTCTACTTAAATATCGTTCTAGACACCAAAACAGTCTTGAAGAATCAGCTGACTCATTGGATATGTATTTATTTCCAGCCCTGGATGATTCCATACATGAAAACCCCTATACCTCTGTTGTAACTGATATAATTGATTGCTCCTGTTCTAATTGGTAAAATTAAATTTGTTGAGACAGTTTTATTTTACTTCCTTTTCTGAGTGCATCAGCATGACCCAACGGTATCTTTATGTAGAATTTAAAGGAGGACGCAACAAAGAAAGAATACCACTAGGGCATATATTAATTACAAAGACATGGGGACAGTATCATATATTGCAGATACAATACACCTTGGTTTCTGGGAGTCATAATCAGAAACTTTTACAGAGGGTTAATGCTGGTTTCAAACTTATGCAGGCAAGAAACCTGTGGTTTTAGACTACTGGGGAATAATAATGTCATATATTTTTCTGGGAAGTAGTGTGTAAACAGAGATTAATGACATTTGGAGAACTGAGAGTGCTGCAGTATACACTGCAGTCCTGTGACTATTTCTGTAGAAGCAGATGTGTGTACTTCTGCACACAGGTAGCAACCCTTGAACAGCATGACATGGGGAAGAGAATTTAGAGTACTCCTTGTGGTTTGCAAAACTTTAAAGAAGTCCACAAGTAGACTGAGGAGATTTGCTATGCCCTGTTAAATCAGAAACTGCTCTACTAACATATCATGTGAGGAAGAATGTTAAATAAGAGCTTGGTAGCTACTGTGTGCAATGCTCTTGCTATCCACCTGCTGTTGACTGCATTTCACTTTCACTGTCCATCTGCCTTTCCTATTTTCATCCTAGTTTGTGATGTAAGTCATTGCTCTTTTCTGTGATGTCAACAGACTTTGTTGTTGATGTAAACAACCATGGACTCTTGAAAGGCTGTTCCTTGTGAGTCATAAGTACCTAGGGCATCCAGCTTTTTACTGGAATCCTTCATTCTGTATGTGGGTACCAAACACTCCTTTAGGTATTAGTACTATTGTCAAGAGAGAAATTTATCAAAATTTTGTGCCAGGAAGAGGATCCCAAAGAGAAAACAGCAATCTGAGCTGGTGATACACATATGCAGGTACCTACCTGGAGTAAAGGTAGTATTGCTTTTAGAAAACAGGAATTCCAAACCAACAGGGAAGAAAATCAAAATCCATCATCATTCTTTAGATATAAGGCTATCATAATAGGTGATTCTCTTGGTGGCCACTAGAACCTATGAATCCTTTTCCACCAGCCATGCCTCAAAAAGTGACTATAAAGACTTTCAGAGTTTCTGATTGGGAGGTCAGTTTTATGACAAATTTTTATGTGTAGAATATATCTTTATTTCAGAATATGGGTACATTTTGAACTGACAGATGCCTATAGCCCAATTGTAGCGCAAGTATCACAAAGACTACAAGGCTATTAGTTGGGCTTTTTTTTTGTTGTTGCTTTTGAGACAACAATTCAATGTAGCAAACACAGTAAGAGAAAATATATACAATAGACTTCTCAACCAATAAAGACTAAAAGTCTAAAATCAGCCAAAGAGTTGTTTGAATTCAACATCTTTAAGAAATAACTTCATCTTGGAAATAAATATATACAATAAATTACTTGTAAAAGAAATTTCAATAACTTCACCAGAGAATTAACCATGTTTGAATGTGTACTACAAAATTGCAACTAAATAATAATTTTGGGTTATAATAAATGCACTAAAAATACACTCATACTTAAATTTAAGAACTTAACCTTGAAAAGATATTATATGGATTTTGAATCTTGTAGTATATGTGATACCTATTAATGCTTATTTTACAGATAGAAAAGCAGAGACACATGAATCTTGCCTCCCAATATCATTTGTACTTTCACTTTGGAGAAATAGGTAATATTATTTCAGGCTAAAGAACTGCCACTTCAAAGAACTACATATTTGCATATGTAAGTTCAAGAAAGCAGCTGTGGGTGTGTACTTTTTTTCAAGAGTTAATATTTAAACTGTAATGATCCTATATTAGTCTTATACTTTTTCATATAAAATGATTATCAAATTTATTTTCTCTCTGAAACTGTAACAAATATACATAGATAAAAATGTAATCAATTTCCATGTGACATTCAGTATCTAATAAAATTCAGAATATTTTAGTAGTTTTGTTGCCAGTTCTTGCAATATTTATCTCATGATAGATAATTCAACTGAAAGATCCAGATCCTAGATTCATGCAAGTTGGGCAGTATTTTAGGTTTTATTAGAAAAATGCAACAACTTGGTGAACACCACAAGACCCCTCCAAGTATCAGCACTAAGTTGAAATTAAAAAGAACCTTTTTTAACTAGATTTTTTTCACTGATAAGTGAAAAATGCCCTTTTTCTTTTAAAAAGTACTATAATTGCAAATTAATCCCTTTTTTTTCCTTATGAGTGATATCAAATCTTTGCCACATTGCTAACGAGAGCCTGATGTTTTCCTTATCTAACTTTAGCTCATTATAAATTGGTATTTAAATGTTTCAGCCAGGAGAACTCAAAAGTTCCTTCTTCAAAATTTTTGTAATTATTTTTCTTCTTTTTAAGTGCATCTCAGTACACTTTTGGTTGCTTTGCATGACTTCTCTATCAGAACAAATATTAGGTTAATGAATAATGTTCTGGGTCCTTATGTTTGGTGAAAATTTCCCTTCTTGAATATTAAAATTCCAGGCATGAATTGTATTTTATGAGGCAAACACGTTCTAAGAACTATGCTGTTGATTGTACACAGAAAAACAAATCAAACATAATTAAATGTCATGTTAAGTTTCCTTGAAATGTCAGTGGGGAGTCACAAATGCTCTTTAAAATACTTTGAAAACAAAAATTGCCTCATATTCCCAGGTTTAAATTATGTTATCAATAGGCAGATCTTTATTTGCATTATAATATGCTTCCTAAGTAATGAATGGAGTTTGCTGCGAATGATGCTGCTAATTGAAAAACAGTCTGCATGTTTCAATCCAAGATGCAGCCATTCGCACTCATTCCTGGAAGCTGGCTTGCAGCATAATTCTTTGTTTTGACCTTCTGTAATAATGTTGTTTTTCACACTCTATTCTGCATTAAAAATGTGCTTTCTTGGGACTGACTATATCTGTGCTGGAGAGGCGAGGAGCAGTGAATGCTTGGAGAGCCGTGGTGGAGGTTCTTTGGGAATACTGAGGTTCCTTCTCAGCCGCCACAGGAAAGGCTGACTGACTATTATAACCAAATTTTGAGCTTGCTTCCCCTCAGTACTATATTAAGTGCCATGGAAACTCTTCCTATTCCTTTCCTCAAATTGCTGACAAAGAGAAATCTTACAGCTTTTCCTAAAACCAAGTTCTGTTATGCCGTTTAGGGGTGACCAAAAGGAAAAATACCCAGTTGAACTGTCTTGCCTAATTCTCCTCCCTTCAGAAGGACACGAAGATGTGGACCAAGGACATCCTGTGCCCTAAACCATATATTTTTATCAGGTTTTTTTCCACAGCTTATGAACTTTAACTCCACAAGCAGTAACACAAATGTATTTTAACTATTTATATATGGAAAATAATGGATTTCCATGTATGAATTACAAGTTCATTTCTTCTAAAATTGAGGAGAGTAGTTAGATTGTCAAAGTGGTTTTCATGCCTAATAAACAATAAACAGTAAAAAAAGTAAGATTTGGTTCAAGTTTTTAATCTCATAAAAAGCCTGTAAATCTCAGTAAGACAAGAACTATTTCTGTTTGTTTTTTTCTTTCATTTTTTGGTCTGGATTTCTAACACATTTGATTGTCTCCATTTTTCATGTTTCTATCCACATAGCTTATGGTAATAATGATAATGGCAAATGGAAGTCATTATTAGGGAGATCACTGAAATTAATGAAATGTGTAAGCAAGGGCAGAAAGGAAGGGGATAGAAAGAATTTAGGACTATGAGAGAAACTTGAATTTTTAAGTTTGTTTTTTTTTTCATTTTAGAAATCTCTGGGTGGAGCACATGTCTTTGCAATTTATGTAACAACAGCCAGTCTTATTACTATATGCTTTGTTTGAACCCATAGCCAAGGCAGATGTTTCACTGACAGCAGTATGAGCTATTTGTTGCTACTTATCACACTTGTATTTTGTTCTCTTTTATATAAAAAAGGTAGAGAAATCTTGGGAGATGTTAATGGATGAGCTAAGGCATTGCAGCAAGACAGCATAGAGTTGGTTTGCATTTGGCAAAATCTGAACTCTTCTCCAGTTACATTTAAAGGACAACTATTGGTCTGTTGGATTATTTTTGGATTTTTTTTTGGATAAGGGAGAAAAAGTAAATTTGGATATAGCAAGTTCACTGACAGTATTATATAAATGTTAATGAAGTTTCTAACTGTACATACTGACACTGCTGTGGCTTGTAGAACACAAAAACTGTAATTTGGAAGGAAATTCCTAATTACCAGTAGGCATCTAGAGTCTACATCTGTTGAGGTTTTTCATCTCCTCAGAAGTGTGTGTGACAGGCTTTCAATATTGAGCACTTTGCAAGCAAGTAATTTGGCATATTTAAGCTTTCTGTTCTTGAGAAAAATGTGCTGCCATTAGTGTGCAGAACTGTTCAACCTGTTTGCATTTTTTCAGATCATGTCGCAATAAGTTTCAATTGTTTTACTACACTGATGGAACTTCACTACAATTCAGACATTTCAATGTCATTTCTAGTACCTTTATTTTCTAGTACTTTTTTTTCTGGTACCTTTTAAAACAGACTTGCACCCTATTAGCACAAAAATGTACAAAAGTGGTGAAAGATGGACAGGAGAAATCTTTGTAATTTATATGTATAAAGTTGTTCTGCACTTGAAGAGCTGCCCTGTGAGACACTGCCTGCTAAAAGTACAGATTTAATGCAGAAAATCCTCCTTTTCTTCTTGGTCTCGCTCGCTTCTTAGTGTTGGCCTGCAGTGACCTGCAGAGTTTGGGACAGACTGGCATAACTTGGGCTGTGGTCTCTGCTCTCCTGAATTCTGCTGGTGGCATTGTGAATCATATTCCTTGCACGGAAATAAATCAGAGAACTTGCATAAATCAGAAAACTTTACAAAATATAGATGAAAAGCATTGATTGTACATTAAGTCTTACTATGTACTAATACCTTTAAAAGTGCCTCTTTGCTTTCACAATTCTTCTATTAACTTAACAATGCACTTACCTCCAAGGCTCTTGGGAAAAGGTGACTGGTGTTAAATTAGAGGAAGCTGGGAAGTTTTCTAACAGAAGTTATAATGATACAGAAATTATAGGGTGAAGTGTCATTGCTACTGACTTGGAAGGTGGCTGGCAGCTCAAAACCTATTCCACAATGATTCCCCACGCCCACAACCTGCAACCTTAAGCACAAGCTAAGGGCGATGGGATGGGATGGAATGGAAGGCGGAGCAGAATGGAGACGCCGTGGCCAAGCTCTGTTGAAACGCTTGCAGAAAGGGGCACTTACGGTATCTTGTAGCTGATAAACTGCAAAGCAGCTGTCACCAAGCTGAACTGCCCTCCAGTCCAGCAGGCATCTTACTGCAGAGCCCCCATAATGGGACTCTTGGCTTTCCTGGGGCACTGACAGACAAAACAAACACTAAGGTTTTGAGGAAACCTTTTCTCGTGATGGTTCTGAAAGAAGATATTTGTAGTTTTAAGCACATTAACTATGTGGGGACAATCTCCCTATGATGTTTTCAAAAGTAGCTCTGTCTAACCTCTTACTAACCAGCTAAGAATCACTTTGGGAGAACTACTGCACCAGGGGTGTAAAATTTAGGAAGTAAGATGCTTCTGTCAAGTAGACTGTTTCTCAGCTAATTGGCTGATGTAGAAATGCATATATTCACAACGTAAACATTGCCCCAGTACTTACTTTGCATTTTATTAAATAGCATTATTGAGTATTTTGATATTAGTTTCTCACTGTGCGCACAATTTTGTATCAACACCCTGCCTGCATTGTAAAAACCATCAACACAAGAGCTGGAGTGCTGTCAGCTTCTGTCAGAAAGGAAGGAGTGGAGCTTTTTGATGCATTTTCATGCATACTGTTAAGAAGCAGCTTGTTTTACACTGTCTAGTATGTCTTCTATGTTTTCACTAAAGATAATGAAAAGCGAAATTGATGTTGAATAGTGAAATAGCAAATTCAGCCATTATGAACACCTGATAAGATGAATAAAAAAATTCAGAACTGATACTGTGAAACAGGCCTTGAGTAAGAAATGACTGCCATGTTAGGAAACCAGTGCAGATAAAGAAGATTATTATTATAGAATCTATTAAATTAAAATTCTTAAGAGTAAAAGAAAACCCAAAAAACAACCCACAATTTAAGGATATATTCTAGTAAACACAGTTTGCTTATACTTTCAATTGACATGGGAAGAAAGAAATGTGCAGGTCAAAGCCCCCTTATTGCCTGTAAAACAATGAGATGCAATGTAATGATAATTTTTTGCCACCAGAGAGCTCTTATAGCATTGTTCTAACAATGTTATTCAAATATTTATTCATGGGCCCCATAATTAATTCTCATGAAGTGAAAATACCTTCATATTTATATTCTCTCCTGTTCTTTGTTCCCTGCTCTGCTTGCAATTCCCACAGGGTTATTTCCTGTCATCAAACTGCACTAAGGGGGAAAAAAAAAGTCTGCATAACTGACTGCATAGCCAGAAATAGCATTTCTAAAATCACAAAATTTAATTGCTTACAGAAATTAGTTTAGCTTGCTATTCTTTTTCTATAATACAATTTTAAAACCCTATGCATCTTCCCATCATATACTGTCAAGAAGTCCAAAACTGTGAAATTTGCAATATATCTAATATATGTGTTTTCTGAGAAGAAGAGGCAGACAAACTTGAAAGAACTGATGAAGAAAGAGGTTGCTGAACAAAAGTAGAAAAAATATTTTTTCAGGATTTGGAGTTTGACTCCACGTCAATATTAGTGATGCATATTTGAACTGTTTATGGACAGATCCTGTTTCATCTAGGGCTTCATACATGATTCTCATATATCACAAGGTTTTATAGGCAGCCTTCTCATGGATCAACATTACCCTTTTCTTCTGCTGTTAGCATTTAGATTTGCACTTACCCAGTTTTTCACTATCAGCCTCACACTTTCTATACATGACTCTACTTCATTTTTCACCTTGTGTATGTTATATACAGACTGGCTGTAAAAAACTACAAAATGGAAAAAGTATCACTTAACAGCTGGTTTTGCACAAGTGCAGATATTAGCCAAGGTTAAGGAGTATTACATCAAGCCTCTTAGGAAAGGCTTTTTAATCTTCCCAAGTAAGAATTTTTAAGCTATTTTCACATATGTAACTTAAATTATTAAATTTTGATTAAATTTATTAAATACAGCATATTAAAATACAGTTATGTTTTCTTTTGTTAACCTATTCCTCTGTTTGCCCATGTTAATTTGTGCATCCCCATGTCCTATGTAATACTGGACTGATTCATCACACTTTCAAACTACTCCAGACACCTAATGATTAATCTGAATTTTGTGGACCGAATTTTATAGGTTTCAAATGCAGTTACTGCTAAAACCAAGTTAATCAGCTGCACACCCATACTCCTGTGTTAATGTGGCTGGCACAGCTTCTGCCAATTAGGCTGCAAAGGTATTATATCTATTTTATCTGCTTGACAGCTGATCTGAGAAAAAAATCATAGATATCCAGCCTGAGTATTCTTACAGTAAATCTATGATGAAAATCTTTTCTGATAGCTCTAGTAATTTTAGTAAAAGAACTAATAAGACAAATTAAGATATTCAGGTTGTCCTTCACAAAACAAAATGCTTGCTATCAAATCTCTAGCTAAGGAAGGGGAGAGATTTTCAGAAGTGTCTTCCTCCCTCATTGGAACCCCCTTCCCAGAGCTTCCTTACTTTTGAAACCCTCCATTCCCATCAGTCCCTCAAATATTAACCTTAAGTCCTCTAAGGTGACTCATTTCCTGGGCATAACTGGACACCTTACAATTCTACACTTCATTCCTCATGTCTTCTAAGATTCTGAAACTAATGGTGGCATTTGTCACAATAAATGCCAAGACATGAGGTGAACTTAGAGTAAGTCAATGAAGAGACATAGACAGGTACAGGTAGGATGAATGATTTATTCAGGCCTCCACCTCTACCTTTTGGAGAACGAGATAGGTGACATAATCCTGTCCTGCCTCCCACTCTCGTGGACCCTCCTCTTTCATGTCCTTCCCATGGTTTTCATCCCTTCTCATGGTGTGTACAGGGAGAGGTGATACAGAGGATAAATATACCACCCGTAGTTAGAAGGAGCTTTCCCCACATCCCAAAACTCTGTCTCTGCGTGGGTTGTGATATCCCTCAGAGCTGACAGTGTATTTCCCAGTTGATTGCCATTTCTTTGAAGTCTGCATTAATTGTAGAATAAGCTAGCTAAACCATCAGGGAGGCTGGATTTGATTTCATATTCCTGAACAATCACTGTGAATCATGTGGACATCTGCTGTAGTTATTTAAGAATCAGGTAGTATCTACTTGTCCGCTCTTTTCCTTAATTCTAATGTCTGGCAGGATTTTGCACATGGGACTTGCAATAACCCACTCATGGATTACTTGGCTCTTAAGGTGATTTGTCAGTTGGAGTTATCTGCTTTGAATTGAGATGAGCTGCTTGACTTCTATTTTTTCCCTTCTGCCAACAGGAAGAGTTTGGTAGGAGAAGTTACAGAATTACATTCCAGGTGCTGTGAAACACTTGGTGGTGATGTTGTATACAGTGATGTTTAATCACAGAGACTGTGACTAGAAATCCTCCTTACAGTGACAGTATTCTTAGTACTCTGTAAACCATATTTGTCATTAGAAAATAAAATAAAATATTATATATGAGACATTTCTTCTTTATCACACTTCCGGTTATAGCCATCAACATCATATATGCTGTGTGAGAAAGAACTTTAGTGAAATACTTCTGTCACATGTGGCTCCACAGAGCAATAAGGACTGTCAGGCAAGGTCTGCTGAGCTGACAGAGATTTTGTTGTTTTTGTGAGGACTTAACTACTTGGCTATCCATAGAAATGACATGCTGTGTAGTAGCTCTAGCACTGACAGGTTCAAAGCTGTCATCTTTCACCAGGATTGTGTCTGCTTATGTGGTTTGTATTGTCCAGAGAACCCTGCAGTTCCCCCAAACAACAACCTGAAATCATATTTCAAACTATGGCTAAATCAAGAACATCCCTTCAGCCAAGCTTTAGATTTCATCTGCAATTCAGTTCTTCTTCACTGGCAGTTGGAGGTGTGGCTGGAGGATCAGCTCAGTGCAGGCTGCAGCTCCGAAATGCTGGGCGGCCTCAGGGTTTGTGGGGAGGTCTGCGGCACAGGCCACAGCGCAGCAGCTGTGCTGCAAGCAATTCCCACGTCTCCTCCAAGCTGGAAGTAAGAGACAGGCACACTTCAGGCTGCAGCTGAGACTAGTCTTGCAACCACTATTCATATATCATAAATGCAGTGGAAAGTAATTGAGAATGAGTTGCAAATGGCAAAATTAGCATCAGTTTTCTGAAAGCTTGGTATTCAATTGCAGCAAATGCAAAACGATTCCTCTCTAGTTCAAGAGAGTAGGGAAAGTTAAAAAAAAAAAATGAGACAGATGAGATGAATTCTAAATAGGACTTCAGAGTCTAAGTAAAAATGATAACTTGCCATTCAGATAATTTTTAAATTCATAATATAGTTTCCATTTTTGACTAATTTTTCACAGTAAGCAAACTCACAACACACATTTCCAACTGATGGTGTATTTCTGCAAATAAAAGTTAAAAGTCTGATTGATATTATAATAATTAAAAAATATTTTTCTAGTAAGATCCTTAATTAGGTGGGAATGTCTAATGCTATTTAATGCGTTATACATGGAAGTCTTTAATATTTCTTAATTTCAAAAGTATTTCTACAAGTGGAAGAAATGTTTTACCAAACATTTTTGCTGAGAGTCCAATTCTTGGATCCTTTTTCATCTTCTCAGTCAAAGGTTGGACTTGATGATCTCAGAGGTTTTTTCCAGCCTAATTGATTCTGTGATTCTGTATCAGACATAAATTAGAGAAATAATTGTGACATATTGAGTAGATGCAGAAGTTTGGTTTGGGGTATTGTTCAGACTAATGCTTAATTAATTGTGAGAGATCCTGGGGAAAAAATTCCTCTTGCGCAATTTAATTCATATCAGTGACATGTATTTCATAAATTCACTTCTGTTCAACAAAAGAGCAATTACAAAGCTAGTTGAAAGGGAAGAAAATATTTTAAAAGGTATGCTATTTTTACTTCAGATACTTCCCTGTTCTGACACCAGTGTAGCGACCTGGGAACACTTTTATATGACTGCTATTTTCACTTACAAATTCAAATAAGGGAGAATTGAAGAATTCACATTATCATAAAGAATGTTTCAGACTTTATTGAATTTTTTTCTGCAAAACTGAGGGAGGGAGTCTCAAAAGTGTTTTGAGATAACTCAGTTGTCTTTGCACGACTCAGCTCGTGTCCGCTGCGGGCGCGGTGCTACCGACCGAGAAAGGACAGCAGCCGCTGATGGTTAATGTGACTTGGGAGGCACTGCCTAGGGTTACCAGGGTACGCCAGCTCTGCACTGCTGCTCCTGAGAGGGGCTGTAAGCACGGCCGGCAGCTCTGTGTTGTGGTCGTCGAGCAGATCAAGATCAGCCTCGTGACCTTAGCGACCAAGACACCCTCAACAGGCCCTCTGCTATAGGCAGGCTGCGGGGAGCCTCTGGAGGGAAGGAAGCCCTCTTACAGAGAAGTCTATTCTGTGGGGAGCCTTGGCAGTCTGAATTGTTTTCTCTCTTTTACTCCTCGTTTCTGCCTGGTTGACATTTTGGTGTGATAAATCTGTCACCATTCCTAAACTCCCAATTCATTTCAATGTAATAATTTATTATAAGAGTGGCTGATCAGGTGTAGACCTCTTTTCTGGTTTCAAAATGAGATCCAAGCAGCAGCTAAAATACACAGATGTCAGTTTCTTATTGTGTGTAATGTCACATAGCTGTAAAAACAATTCAGAAATACACGCAAGGGAAATATATTTTCTAAGAGATGAACAAATGATTGTGAAGAACATAAAAATTGAAAAACAGCAGTATTTTTGAGGACTTCATTAATTCAGACGTGAATAGAACAAAAAAAGAAGGAATTTCGGATTGTCGTATTTGTCATAATCTATATTGTCATCCAAAAATAGTGAATAAAGTTGTTTAAAACAGTTGTGAAATGCCATTATGCCATTTTCCAAGTCATTCTCTTGACAGAAAATTGCTCCCTAACTTGCAAAATCCCAGACTGTGAGAACAGTCTCAGAGTGGTTTCTAAGTAAAGGAACAGGTGAATATATTTGCATCTATAAACACGTTTGCTGCAGAATTAATTTTAACCTTTAGAACTCAGATTTTTAATTCAATTCTATATTTCAAGATAATAATCTTCTACATAGAAACTACAGAAAAACAAAATTATTTTCAAATATTGATTGAAGGAAAAAGAAATTATTTGGAAAATTAGATATACTCAGGATGTGGAGCAAGTCTGTAATAGCAACTGATGTGACTATAAGAGAGAAAAAGTAAACCCCACTAAGAAGTTTCACAAAACATGATATAGCTGTTAGATATCTAAACTAGGAGAAGAAAGATATTAAATGTTCATTCCAAGTCCTTCTATAATGATGAGTAGGTCTGCACAGTGCAAACCTGTTTCTTAGAAATATTTGTTAACTATCACATCTGTCACATAGACTGCTTTAACTGAAGTTGCTTTGGTTTCAAATGATAAACTTTGACTCCACTATAGTGTTCAAAACCCTCAAATGTATATATTTTTTTTAAATCACTGCATTACTTTCTTATGCAGTGCTGCATTTTTGCCCCAGCCATGCCAAGATTCAGCCTCATGAAACAGAAGAATATTTAGTTAGGTAAAGAATTTTGTAGTGTTGAAATCAGGCTCCACAAAATCTTTCAGGACCAGAGAAGATACACAACTCTATTAAATTCTCTATTCATTTTTGTTTTATCAACAAATAACTTTTTATTTGGGTGTATGAATCACTGTTACTGATAACAGAAACAAATGAGCTGGATTCCCCAGATTAACTATAATGGGACTTTTTTGTTGTTCTTGTTTGGTTTAATCTAATCTGAATTAGATTAGAATTTAGATGTAATGATTTATCTGGCTACAGAGAGTAGAAATGTGCAATTAAGTGCATGTGAGTTGTACCAGTTGGAGAACTACAATGAAAAATTGTTAGCCAGATCAAAATACATCTGCAAAAAAAACCCCCAACAAATAGCTGTGCACATAAATGCATACTATATATATATAAATGTGTATATGTATATATATATATGAGATTATACTGATTTATAAATCCCAAATAACATTTGTAATTTTTATAAGTTCTATATTACATAGTTAGTCATTGCAACCCCCATGTTCTGCTTTGAAAGGAAGTGAGTTTTTAAGGAAATTATAGCCAAACCAATCAGTGGTCAGACTGAATATTGACACCTGGTATGACCAATGAAGAGATTTGTCACCTCTGAGAACATAGGGAGATAAAGGAGAGAATCACAGAGGAACTTCCTTTTGTGTTCTGGTCATAGAAGGGAGCA
>WEIT01019060.1:9948-20396 GCA_013389985.1 Dryoscopus gambensis | reverse complement strand
ATACTTTTTTGTATTCCTTTTAATTCTTAAAAAACCCAGTTCTTACGATTTTTAGTTTGAAATATGAAAACATAAGCTACTTGCCTTGTCTACTTCTTATTTAATTTCCTAAAATTGCTGTTTTAATTTGTGTTCCACGGTCAGATTTCCTGCTGAAGTGTTGAGCTTTATCTATATGTAAATTGAACAATCTTTCAAAGACAGAAAAGGAACCACTATTAAAGAAATTAAGCACTATGATTTTCTACAATAATAAATTATGACTATAGAAATTTGATAAGAAAGAACATGAAAAAAATTTTTGTTAATAGTGATTAGGTTGTTTTATATTTAATGGAGTCATAAACATGGGAAAAAATTATCTTCAGTATCTCCTTTGTTTAGGGTGGGGGTTTTTTTTCAGAAAATACCATGAAAAAATACCATACCTACTTTAATTTTCCCAGTTTAATCTCTTTTACCAATAACTGATCACTTTTTTGAAAACAATTTAAAATACTAGATAGCTAATGTCAATGGTTGTTCAGAAGCACCCTCACTGAATCAAATATACTTTTTATGTATAAACACTGGTTGTTTCTCTAGCAAAAATGTCTGAAAAATATTCAGAAAAAAGAAAACACGGCCCAAAAAAATGTGTAGATAGATACATCATATCACAGAATCCGAAGATGATACAAGGTACACTTAAAAGGAAGTACACATTTATTGTTTAATATTGCGGCAATACTGAGATTTCCAATACTCAACTTTTCTGAAAAAATACGGCCATAACCTGTCCTTCTAGTGCCTGATTCTAGAAAAAAATGTTAGTATGCAGGCCTTATCTGTGAAATAATCTAATTTTGAGTATAGATTTGCTGTTATTTCCTGTTGTCAAAGAATATAGATGTCTAAAGGAAAAGCAGAGGCAACATGACAAGCAACGTCATGAGACCATATGGTCTACACAAACTATGAAAGTCAAACTGAGATCTGTTCCAGTATTTTAGGCTAAAAACAAGCTATGTGTTGAGATTTCCAGCTATTTTCAAAATGATATCACATTTCAGCAAACGGAACTATGTTGTGAATAGAGTGATGAATCTGACTACACCATGAAAATCTGTGTAAGTGTGCAGGAAGTGATGTGCTTTAGGTTATTTTGGGCCAACTTCTTTTCTCAGTTCTGGAGTAAATGCAGCTCAATTGTACTTTTTCTAACACACTTCATTTGTCCTTTAGGGTAGTTCAGATTTTTTGAACAGAAGTAAAATTGAACATTCTTTGCAACGTGAAACAACTTTTCCCAGGGATGAATTGGATAGGATTCACTGGATATAATCTCAATGTCACTAATGTAAACCTCTGTGTCTGAGATGCACAGGAAGTAAAGGTGCTTCTAGAGAATGGCTCATGTCGTGCTAAGATAGGTATTTAAAGAGGCCACAAGAATTGCAGAAAAACTTAATTATGCAAAGCTGTGCCTTCCTTTCTTGGTTAATTGCAAAGACAACCTAGATCATGGTTCACTTTTTGACATTATACATGTTTATTATACACGACGGATAAGAAGCATTTCATCCATGATGCCTGGCACCTTAATACAATCATGAATGGAGTTCTTAACATGGAACGACTAGGTCAGACAGGAAAATAATCTGCACTTTAGACATCTGTAATTAAGTGGGACTCATACAAGAATACTAAAAATTGGTAGAATTCTTAAAATAGGCAAACTAAATTCCAGCCTTAATATGCAAATGAGCACCCAAAAATTGCTAGGGTATGAAATTGTAACTAAAATGGTAGCCTCTATGTAAGGACATTATCTTAGGTATGTGTCCAGCCATCATAACTTCTTACTTCCAAGTGTGATATCATCGCCTCTTTTTCTTGTCAAAACTAGAAAGAATTAGTTTCCCATTACTGCCCATAGAAAAACACTGTGTGGAAATAATGAATTGTGCATTTTAGTCCAGAAAACAGACATTTCGTATGTCATATGTAAATAATAGGATAATTGTGGATAATTTGAAATAATATCAATAATAAATAGCACTATGAATTCTTATGAAACTGGGCAGTTTCTGGTTTTATTCTTATCAAAACTAAGGTGCACCCTTTATATATGATGCCACTGACTTCATTCATCCATTTTAAGTGCCCGTTAATGGAATTTAGCAATGGAAACAAAATGGTATACAGGCTTCTATAACTAATACACTTCACAAAAAGCCACCAGTGGATCAAAACACGTTGTTCAATTTGCTAGATGAAAGACATTTAAAACAAAACAATATATATATTTACATGCATGCAAAAATTAATGGCACTATTTTAACAGTTCATGACTCAAAATTAATTGCTACGCTGCAAAATATCAAAAAATTAAACTTGTGTTTGAGAGTACATCTCTAAGATCTGGGACATATTTTCTAGTAGAGGCCACTAAAATTGATCTTGTGGCATAAATTGCAAGTGGGGTCATTTATAGTGATACAAATGCTTAATAATGTTAATTTTTGGGTTATTTGCTCTGGCTCAATAGAAGAACAGAGCTAGCAAAACTTGTGATTGTGTAGGTTAGTGAGAAATTGTCAAAATATAAAAGAATCAAAATATCTGAGAAGAATTAGGTGTCAACAAAGAGAAAATGCAGTTAAAGTAGATGAAGAATGCAAAATTAATCAATTAGTCACCCACAAATTAGTTGAGGGTGCAATTGATCTCACCAAATATAGACATCTGCAGTATAGCATCCACAACAGATCTCAGCTACTAAGGTCCCTTAGGGTCCCTCAGAGAAATAAATTTTCAGGCAAAATATCTTGTCTTAAAGTAGACATCCAAAATAGGTTAAAGGAATCATTCCCTCAAAGGGTGATTAGATCAAATACAGGCATCTACATTGTTGATATCTAATGTTAAACAAGATGAATTGAACCTTTCAGAATTGCTTTAAACCTTACTTAGGATCAAAAGACTGGGTGAAGAATAATATCTTCTTTCTAACTTCTAAGCAGGTTTTATCATATGACCTATTCACTTGGGTCCTGTTGTGCTTTATCTAGCAGTGAAGAGAATATTTGAACTTATAAACCTGAAATTTTTTTTGAAAACTGGTCATTTTTATGTTTGATTTGAGTTTGGAGTTTCATTAGGTTTGGATTGGGGGAGGGATTTAAAGAGGAGTTTGCTTTTCATGCAAGGCTTTAAAAAATAACAATCTCATAATGTGGAGCTATCAGTGTCACAATTAATCTGGAGTGAACAGATGGGCATTCAAATTCACATAACGGATGTTATGTGGATCAGTGCTCATATAATTATTTGTGTATCAGTGGCAGGACATTAGGTCACTGGATAATTTTGCCCTCTGCCAGATCATTTGCCTGCTTTCAGAATGAGCATCAATCAAAAAACACTCATTCTGCTAAAAGGTAGAGAAAGACTCCCAACAGTCTCCAGCTAATCTTTGATTTGCAGAAATAATACTATTTTTTTGTCTCAAACAGTAGCAAAGAAATGAGTTGTTATCTCTGCGAGGTTTTAGATGCTAATGTATGGCTGGAACAGAAGACTCCCTTTATCAAGGACACTGGAGTGATGTTTTCACAAATCCTAATTATAGGAACTGTGCTCTTCTCACCTCAGATGTCTGTCATCATCTTTTTTCACATATGAGGTAACTGTAAGAAACAAGTCAGAGACAGTGGTGGTTTCCCCTGGTACCAAACATGGACTCTATGAGAATAAAGGAAAACACTCATGAAATTTCTTTCCTTTAACAAGGTTCTTCTTGAGCCACTCTTTGCTTTCTGATCAGAAAAATAAATATATTCCCCACAACCCCTTCTGGTCTCCCTTTCTCCATTAAAAAAGCTTAAATTTGAGTTAATATTTCATGCAATTATTGGGCAAATTCTTTCTTAGAGGAAGGGCATTAGGTTCCCTTAACTGTCTCTGGCAATAGCCCTTGGGAATGTCACAATCCTGGTCAGTAATATCCAGAGGAGTTCACAAGCATTAACAGAATTTTCTAAATAGACAGCCCAGGCCTCCAGCTGTGTCCCAGAAGGAAGGAGTCACACAGGAGGCAGGTAGAGGAACGCCAGGAGCTTTAAGCCATGGAAGGTGACCGGGTGCAGGTCCTGGCAAGCAGCAGCTCCCTCGTGTGTATTGGCAGGTACTCTGGTTTTCCATAGTGGACAGGGAGAAACAAATGTAATGTTGTGGAAACCCAGCAGGTGATCATGTATCCAAACACCAGTCTTCATCCAAGATGACTTTTCTTCCTCTGACCACTCTTTGCCTCGTCAGTGGATAAATTCCCACCTTCCACCCAGACTGGGCCAAATGTTGCCGGAAAACTCGATATTGCCCAGATAAATTTATGAATGGTCAAATTATAAGATGGGCACTTATTTTCAGTAGGCTTAGGGTTTTTCTGTACTTTGACTACCAGTAAATTAACTACAGTTAGGATTCAAGCCCTTCAAACTTAGTTTGAGTGTAGGTATTTTCAAATATGACATTAACACTGCAGTTTCAGTATTGTAGGTTGGATAAGCCAAATATCTTCACAAAAAGTGAAGTACAAAGGCTAGGAGACAGACTGCTGCTCTCCTCTCAGGGATTCTTGGGAAAGTTTACTCGATATATAAATGTATGCTCTATGCGTTTCCTGTCACTTTGCAGGCTGTAGCTGTCTCATGCTGTCCTTTCCTTCCATTAGCTACATTTCTTCCAAGGACTGTCAGAGTTTGAAGCATCATATTTAAAGGGGAATGAGTTCTTAGCAAACCTTCATCTGTTTGCAGCCCTGGGCTTTCAGTACCTCTTTATTGTCTTGCAGGTTCTAAAGATCAGAGTATGATTTAGGCTGAAACATTAGTACCCAGTAGTAGCTCAAAAACTGTGCAGCTGTTTCAGAGGCTTCTCTCTTAGTTACTACTTGCTCTTTATACAAAATGCTCCTCTTCATACTTATTAGAAGCAATATATTCTGTCAATACAGGGTACTTTACAAAGTTCACATGTTCTCTTGCGTTATGCAGTGTCATAACAGCATGTCTTTTCTTATAGAACAATTCCTTTGGAGATTATTTATATTTTGTTATTCTGAATAAATTAAATAGAATATAATTTGACTTTTTCCTCTTTGTATTAGGTTTTTAGTGGTACCATGTTTGATGAGGTGCTGTATGTACCCTCTCTAGGGTTGACCAGTCTTTGTGGGAATCCAGTGACTGCTGGATTATCAAACCCCATCTCTGACCAAATACTACATTCTGGTATTATTTTCTTATCTTAAAGACTTTGGTTTGAAATTAGATAATACCTAAAAATGGTACATGGAAACATGAAAGAGTCACAGGAAGTTCAAATTCTTCTCATATTAAAACCCAGGTCTTAAGAACCAAGCTGTTCCCTTCATCAAACAAATCTCCCCATCTTCAGTTTCAAACCAGCCCTGGCCGTGTGGGACACAAGTTCCATACCTACAGAAACACATATTTGTTTCTTAACACTGAATGGGAACCTCTGCAGCAGTCCCTGGTATAGATATCCAAAGGTTTAACGCACCAGTTTCTACTGAATTTGGAGCGAGGTTGATGTTTTAAAAGCTTACAATATCTGGCCTTCTTTCTTCTTATCCTCACTAGCAGAGATTTCAATTGCATAGCCTCAAAACCTTGCTAATCCACAGATCAGATTAGGAGACAAGAGTTCTGAAAGAATAATATCTTCTCACACTTTGATTTTTAAGTTTACTCTTTTTCAAAAGCCTGGACCTGATAGTGGTGTGTTCTGACCAAGAAGTAACAAATTAACACACTGCAAATAAGGCATACAGGGTTAGCTGGCAGTGAATAAAAGCTTCCTGAACTTGGCTGTCAATGAATCTTAAGAAGCATAGATCTTAACACAACAGATAATTTTCTTTCTATCATATTCTGAATAAGATTTCTATTTTAAATTAAAACTTAAGCAGAGATAGGTAGAGATAGAAAGGATAGAAATGAACGGCAAGTATGGACAAAGATCTGCTTCTGTTCTAGCTAAATGAAAATGGAAAGACAAGAATATTTTGGGGTATTGTTCTTTATTCAAAGGTGCAACTTTCATCTCAAAATCAGCTTATTTTTCTGAGACTCAGAGAGGAAAAAAAAGAAGGTAAAATATTTTGCATCAGATGTATGGCTATTTACCTCTCCTGAGAAAGCTTATTATGTCAGAAAGAAATCTCCTAATCCCTGTGCTGCTCTGCCTGCAGAGGGAAGCAATCATGCTTCTTACACTGTATTACCAATCCAACTGTGTTACCTGGATCTTTGTTCTATCCCTGTTACAGCTTGCCAGAAACAGACCCCTAAGGCAGAATGTAAGGATAGGATGGACAAGTGCAATCTAGTACATTTGATTGGAATTGTTGTTTAGCAATTTTTCTCCTATACAAGTATAACATTACCCCTTGAAAGCAAGAAGGAACTCACAGAAACTACTCTTACATATAATGTCACCTGTTTTCTGAGTCATGCTTCCCAGGAGTATTCTTGAGGTTGTGTGATTTATGCTCATGGCTGTACTTCAAGTGTTCTGCAGAGGTACCTGCAGTGTAAAGCTCTCCTTAGACTTGCCAGCTTGTGCAGCTCTGTAAGTAATAACAGCATGGTCCCTAAAGACATGGACACTCTCCACTTTATTACTTTTCAGGAGCTCTACCTCAGACAGGGGTCTAAAGAATATCATAAACAGCTGTCTGAGAGAATGAATTGGTGGCAGTTTAAAAACTGCTACAGGCAAAGAGGAAAGCTACTGGCCTTTTCAGACATCTTGTCTGCATGTCTTACATTGGTAAAGAAATCTTTGTCTCTTTAATCAAATTTTGTGCATCCTCCCATGTAATAGTTGTGGATGCCTTGCACACCTGGTATCATGAGGCTGAATTTTTCATCATTACCTGCAGAAGCACGGGAGAAACTGCAAACAAGGCAGAAAAAGGCTGAGAAGGCAATTTGGTTCAATGCTGGTTGCTTGATACTTTTCATCCATGAGTGGAGCAGGATAGAGTGTAAATATTTGCTCCCTTTCCCTAGGTGGGTATTCAGTATAAACAACAAGATAAAATCCTTGGCTGCTGTAAGACCATCATCTGTAAAGAAGTACTTTCTTGAGCTGACCTTCTGCTTTTCATGGAGCACTGCTGCCCATCAGTTCACTCCATGTCCCCTCGTCCAAGGGTATGTTCCTCTGGCATCTCCCCACAAAACTTCTCATACTCCTGCTGCCTGAGGAATTACTGGCAGGAGGATGCCAACAGCTTTATGTTTCTAGAGCAGATCTTTTTCATAGACTACCTCCACTAGAAGATTTGAAAAGATGATGGTCAAAGGTGAAGGAGGGTAAAGGAAGCAGAAGACTCTTATGCCCTTTACTTGCAACAAGAGAGGCTTGTCTGTTCACAAAAATCCTCAACAGGCCCCATGATCATTACACAGATAAATAAAAATTGTTGATTTGTTTAACTGTCGGGGTTTTTTTTCTACAAACTGATTATTATTGACTTCCTGCTTCACCTACATGGAAAAATTAACTGGAAAAGTTGGCACAAGCTTTCCAGTGAGACTTCTGAGACTTTTCCTGGTGAAACTTAAACCATTTCTCAAAATAACTCTGTGATTGTGCTGGCGACCAGAGGATACCTGTGCAAATGGGAGCTGTGTGTACCACACGTGTTACCGGCCCTAAGGTTACCTGGGTGGGGGGGGGCTTACCTGTCCTCTTTCCTCAGGCTGGGTCACACCTGAACAAGCTCCAGCTTCACTCAGGTGAAATGCTTCCAGCTTGAAATGCCATGCAATGCTAAGATTATCAAAACATTATTTTAAAAAAAATTTAAAAATGCTTTCAGTGGAGCCTAATGCCTAAAGTGATGGTTTTCTTAGATTTTGAAGAACATATGAACAAAACCATGGTTTTTACTGCCATAACACACTCCCTAAATTTGCTCAGACGCTTTGTGATCATTTGTTGTGTAATTTTGTCACTGTATTTGTGGTGCTAAAGTAATGTTTTCAGAGGTGAATATTAACCAGAACACATATGTTAAGTGCGTTCTCATCACAGTGGCTAACTTTGCATGCAAAAAGGTCAGGATACTGGCTGACTCCTGTAATAAAGGTGTGTAGTGCAAGTTGTTGACAGGTGACATTTCTGCAACCTTTCTTGCACTGGCATATTGTTACATGCCCTGTGTCATAATGTTCTCTGTGCTGCAATTCATCATTCAAACAGGTCAGTGCAGCTCCTGACATTTGGAGCTATCTTCCATTATCCCACAGGTTCATTGATTTGTTACCTCTTTTCTCAAAAAACCATCTTTTCCTCTTCTTTACTTCTTCATTTTTCTCCCTTACATTGTGTTCTTCCTTTGATATTTTAATTCCATAATATGTTTCGCAATACTTTTTACATAAAAGGCAACAAAAACAACAATAAATAAACACTGTTGTATTGATTCAATTTTTAATTTTTCATTACACCATCAGTTTTGTTCCATTGATAGACAACAATGTTGTTATGTCATTCTGTGTACAACTTGCACTACCTAATGTATACTGGTTTAAAAATACTAAGAATGGAATATTAGTCCTTACTCAGTTCATATCATCAGATCAGCATAAAGTCAGCACCTGAGACAAGGCAGGATTAGTTAGAGATGTAGGCAGGTCAAACTTTGTACAAAATGCTCCCAAAGAACAAGGACTTTGGAGGAAAAGGATATAGTCTGTGAAAGAACAGAAACAGATGCTCAATGAAACGGAGTTTCAGGATTCACTGTGTTATCCTTACTCACATAATTCACAGGGATGTGTGAATAGCAGTAACCTGCTATTATGCACCTAAAAATACAGCAATTAAGTAAATCTGGTTGCTCGGAAGGCTCTACAAAGATAGCGCTGAAACTAATTCAGACCTGATGTCATGAGATTTTCTGCAAAGACTGTTGAAAATTTTCCACCAAATTACAGGTCTTTTCCAAATAATCTTTTTTAGAAGAAAACAAAAACACCAATATTTTTTTATTTTAAAAATTAAAAATGAGATGAAAATTGAAATAGGTTATCTCTGGAGTGATACCTCTGTGCAGTTTAGCTCAGGTCTTGTCCAGGCAGGGGTGGTAAAGCTGCTAGATCGTGCTCTTTCTGTACAGCACCAAGGCTGGTCATTGCACAAGTTCCTGCACCTTCAATTAACTCCTGGAGAGGTCAAGAGTGACAACCACAACCTCTCTGAAGCAGCATAGCAACACTTCAGAAAGTAAATATTTAATATTTGAGGACAGGAAAAGGAGATTCCCTCCCTGAAAAAGCCTTAATGAGAAAGTGGGGCACAGGAAAAAAAATGAATCATTTTCCAAAACAGCTCTCACAGAGATTGTCCTCAGCTTTTACTAAGGATGGAATGAGTTCACTATTCAGCTCTCCTTGCAGGAACTACCCCAAATGCTGGTAGATATGAGCTCTTTGGCGTTGTGATGAATTTCCAGCCTCTGCTCATACAGAGCTGTGCATCAGTTTGGGCATCATCTAGGCACAGTGAGTGAAAACTGCAACAAGCTATGATTGTTTGTTATTTGGCATTTTTTCTACCCAATTAACCACATATTGAAACACATGCTGTCCACACATTCAAATATTTTATAACATACAGAAAATACTCCTCTCAGTTTTAGATGAACTCATCTTCACATTCAGACTATAAACCTGTAATGTGACTTTGCTCACAGACATCAAGATGCAAAGTGCACTTGTGAGACATAGTTCTCCTTCCATTTTTACTGAATCTAAAGATAAAAGTTTTATTGGCTCTGTTGGAAAAGATTTGGGACAACTAAAATATTAACTCTTCATACTATGATTATACATTGAACAGAGTGTGAGAATTAATCGGCTATAACAGAGTGCTTATTTAAAACAAGCTGCCAAAGAAATGATCCTCCATCATTTAATAGCAATCTGCTTCAGAGCTGTCCCAATATGTGGCACCAAGTGAGGTTCAAGATGTTAGCATAAAGAAACCCATCAAGGAACAAACATATCAATGCAACAAGTGCCTTCCTCCAGTCCTGATCTCAAACAGGGAGCAGCAACTCTCATGGAGCCTTCCTTCCCTGGTATAGCCACAGTTAGCAGACCAAAGAAAGGAGATGAAGAAATTAATTAAAGTTGTAATAGATTTCTTCCTTCCTGTAATAAGTAAAGTGACTTTCACTCTGTTTTAGAAAACAAAATAAATAAAACTATTTTACTGAATGAGTTTAGAGTGAGGTGGTGAAGCCTTTCAAGAATTGGATATAAAGTGCTGAATTAATTTATATGTTTTTTCACACAGTTTGATCCCAAAGTCACTTCTGCATGGTCTTGGTCATTACTGGTGCATGTGCCTTGGTCCTTCCTCAA